>CM060655.1:16289399-16889399 GCA_030686955.1 Odontamblyopus rebecca | reverse complement strand
CAGGGCTCTGAGGAGCTCGGGAAGAGTAAGCACAGAGAGATCTTATATAACAAAATAAGAATTTATCTTATAACAAGAGTGCAGATTTAAATGAGATCGCTCTTCAGCTCACGTCACATTAGGCTTTAAACTTTTCCATGAACAAGTTAATGCTTTCTCTTATCTGCGTTTTGGTGACATTAAGTTAGAGTTAGCTGTGTACTAAATTCAACTCTCAAAACTACAATTTGTGTAAAAAACATCTATCATAAATTATCAGATTAAAACAAAGTCTGTGCGAAGTGTGTGGAAATCCATGTCCTTGTTTGATGTATTCTAAAATGTGGAGTGTGATCTGGCCCTCTGTCATTTTGTGTACGGGGCAATTGTAGGGCACTGCTGCAACCCTGCTCACCACTGGATGTAAAACTGCTCATGTTCACTACAAGGGTTGTGTAACTACTGCGGGGGTCGTAGCACAGCAGAGCGGCACTGTGTGATGTGGAATCAGCCCAGTTCAGGGGCTATATCAGATTAGGCCAAAAATCTGCTTTTGCTTGTGTTCATGTAAAGTTATGTATTGATTGTATTGATGACTGGGTATTTTTTTACTCATTCGAGGATATAGTATGCAACATACTGTAAGAATATTTTACTTTGTAAGCTATATTTTCTAACGTCCATTGTTCATAATAATTTCTCATTTTCACTGATCTCAGAAGAGACGATCGAATCGACAGATAAAGAGGAAAAAGTATGCAGAGGAACTGGAGACAAGGTTGTCCGATGATGACGTCAAGGTTATAGTTAAAGCTAAGAAAACCAACCCTGCCGTTCGCAGGCAGCCAGCTGTCCAACTCTTTGTTGTAAGTGATCTTTAGATGTAAATGGATACGCACACTGAATATATACACTTTAAAACTTGATTAATGTTTTATTGTTAAATGACAAATTCATTGACATGGAGCTGCAAGTGTGTGTTTTTTTTAACTACAATACTCTGTTAAAGTTTTAATGTTGATGCATTTTAGGAGAATCCCACAGATGAGGACGCTGCAGTTGTTGACAAAATTATGTCTTCTCGGACCGTGAAGAAGGAGGTAATGGTGTTGTTTTCTTTTTTAGCAGAACCCAGGGGACGTCGTTGTCACCTTTATCTAACAAGATTAATTAAGTCAATATTATTATCTAAAATGCTGAATATATTGTTTTCATTTTTGTAGGTTTCGCCAGGAGTTGTTGTAGAAGTGGAAGAGTATTTTGTAAAATACAAAAACTAGTAAGTATATGTAAGACAGTTTACAGTGACAGATTCCATTGGTAAATAAATTGATATTCTAAGATTTTAAATGTCAGTATTTAATCAGTGTAAATGTCCTGATTGTGTAGTTGAGGTGATTGTGCGTTTGTGACTTTGGTCTAATGTTGTGTGTATCAGCTCATACCTACACTGTGAGTGGGCGACAGAGCAGCAGCTGGAGAAAGACAAGAGGATTCAGCAGAAGATCAAACGCTTCAAGATGAAACAAGCACAGAGGGCACTCTTCTTCGCAGATGTAAGCCTTCCCTCTGTGTGTATGTGTCTCTGGACACATATGCACCGTGTTTGTGTTATGCTGCGTATAGTAGAGGAGTTGAGCTTGTAGAGGTTACATTCACATGTGACAAGTATCTGTGGGTGTGTGCATAATTTGAATTTCTTATCATTCACTTGTTACATTAGATTCCAGATGGTGAGTAGGCCCGATGAGGCAGCTTTTTTCTTTTCTTCTTATCCGCATTTCTTTTTCTTTCAGATGGAAGAGGAGCCCTTTAACCCTGACTATGTAGAAGTAGACAGAGTGCTGGAGGTGTCATATTGTGAGGACAAAGACACAGGCGAGGTAGAGTGAACTCTCTTTCATTCAGCAATGATACCCATGAAAGGTTTATGTGAGTAATGTGTGTAATATTTAACTCTTTATCTGTGGTTTGTAGTCTTTTCACTATATTCCTCTCTCTAGAAATGTCTTTGTATGTGACAAGTGCCCAAGGCCATCCTATTAGGCTTCCTTGCAGTCTTTGTTAGCATTATGAAAGCAGTGCTTGGCCTTGCTCTAGTCTTTTCCAGCACTCATTTTGTTGTGCATGCTTCAGGAGGTGGTGTACTACCTGGTAAAGTGGTGCTCTTTGCCATATGAAGATAGCACCTGGGAGCTAAAGGATGATGTGGATCAGAGCAAGATAGAAGAGTTTGAGCAGCTGCAGGCAGTCAAGCCAGACTCTCGCAGGGTGGTAAGTCATGCCCACTCACATTCCTCACATTTTAGGCCCTTAGCATTTGACCTAGTATTATGAGATGAATAATTAATAACAGACCATTATAAGGTAATTGTAAATCAATGTGATGCAACAGGAGAGGCCGCCAGCCAACCTGTGGAAGAAGAGAGAGCAGTCTAGGGCATACAAGAATGGCAATAGCCTCAGGGACTACCAACTAGAGGGGGTCAATTGGCTCCTTTTCAACTGGTACAACAGGTCAGTCTTATCTTTTTGTCATCCTGCGCTTTTCCATGGATAGGGCATGTATCATTTATGGTGTTTGTCAGCCACATATTGTCCTGCTGCTTGAATTTGTGCATCCAAACTGCCGCACACTTGCTTCTGTATCTCAGAGCAGACTTGATTGACAGCTACACTCCTAAGAGCAATTGTGGCCCTTAGAAAAAAAAGGTTTAAAAGCAGAGGGACACATGAATGCTGTTTTGACTGTTTTTTATTTATTTATTTCATTGTTAATTGCTATGGCAGTTATTAACATTTTCAGCATTCTGAAGGTTTCAACATGCATGCATTAAGTGCTTTGTGAATTTGTGTTTGCCTACACATAAATTCATTAGAGGAAAAGACATACTTAAAGGCTTGCACAATGTTATTTGCATCAAGACATAGTGTCCTCAGCCACTGGACGGTTAAATAAAGCACCTCGTACCACATCTCTCTTATTGCTTCTGATTTAGCTGTTTCTTATTGCCAGTGTTCTACTTATTTTGACTAATATATTTTTGTTTGTTATTAATTAGCAAATATAACCAGATATATTTTTATGCTTACATTTGCTTCTTGTTTTCTCACACTCTTATCTTTTAGACGAAACTGCATCCTAGCAGATGAGATGGGCCTGGGAAAAACAATCCAGTCCATTACATTCCTTGAAGAAATTCACCGTGTGGGCATTAAAGGGCCATTCCTCATCATAGCGCCACTCTCCACCATTGCAAACTGGGAACGTGAATTTCGTACCTGGACCGATCTCAATGTCATTGTGTACCATGGGAGCATAGTCAGCCGGCAGATGCTACAGCAGTATGAGATGTATTTCAGGGATTCACAGGTAAATATCACAACAGTGAGTGTGTGCTAGAGTGTGTTTAATTAATCAAACATGTATGTTAACATTCCTAGAACTAAGTGGAGGGTTTTGGAATGAGCACAGACATATTGCTCATTATATACCATGTATGGTGTCTATGCAGTTAATCTCAGGCAAAGGCCATTTTTGGTTGACAAGCCATGTGATGTGGCACAACAGGCAGTTAGGCACGTTAGCAGGTTTAATGAAAGCGTGTGATAGGAGAACACAGAGGAGCCGGCACCAGGCTGTCTTCCAGGCAGTCTGTGATACGTAGCATCCCCCAAGGGGAAGTCTCTGTCAACGCTGTTCAGGCATATCACAGAGAGCGGCTCCACTATGCCGGCTCTTTGGCTGACTGACTAACAGTGGGAGTGGATTACTAGATAGCTCATATCCCACAAGGACTGTTGTCAAGACAATAAAGACAAATGGGGTGGGTGAAGCAGCACATCATCAGGCAGACAAACAAACAAATAAAATAAAGGCTTACTTCCCATGCCACACTAATGTTCTGGTACAGTTACTATCCAACAAGGTCATTGACCCCACTGAAACCCCCACTTGTGATGGTGTCATGAAAACATTTTGAATCAAACTTCATATTTTTTAGGGACGTCCTGTGCGCGGAGCATACAAATTTCGAGCTGTGATTACTACATTTGAGATGATTCTTGGAGGCTGTCCTGAGCTTAATGCTATAGACTGGCGATGTGTTATCATTGATGAGGCACATCGGCTTAAGAACAAAAACTGCAAACTGCTGGAAGGTTTCAAGCTCATGAACTTGGTAAATAAACAGACAAAAAACACACACACTGCTTCTATAGCATTTGAATACATTTTTAAAATTTTATTTTTAGGAGCACAAAGTTCTGCTGACTGGCACTCCCCTTCAGAATACAGTAGAAGAGCTTTTCAGTCTGCTCCATTTCCTTGAGCCTGCTCGCTTCCCTTCTGAAAACACCTTTATGCAAGAGTTTGGTGACCTCAAGACTGAAGAACAGGTTGGGCACTTTTCATGTTGGTATGCTTTTGCACTTGGCCATAGCATGAGCTACATGGGGGATTATTGTACATAATAAGATAATTTTACATCAATAATGAATCACAAAAAGACCTCTAGTAAAATACATGTGTATGTGATATAAACATGGTATATGTGATACTTTTGTCAAATACAGGTCCAGAAGCTTCAGGCCATTCTAAAGCCCATGATGCTGCGCCGCTTGAAAGAAGATGTTGAAAAAAAGCTTGCTCCTAAAGAGGAAACCATCATTGAAGTTGAACTTACAAATATTCAGAAGAAATATTACCGCGCCATACTTGAGAGGAACTTCTCCTTTTTGGCTAAAGGCGCTGGTCAATCAAACATGCCTAACCTAGTCAACACTATGATGGAGTTGAGGAAGTGCTGCAACCATCCCTACCTCATTAAAGGTAAAACTAGTATAATTGTTTGATTATCATTGGTTGACTGAGAAGGAAAGTTGCTTTATGAGGAAATGATTGTAACCCTTCTACATTTAAATGGGAAGGAACTGTAAAGTCTAATATTTTACTAATATATTTCGCAGGGGCAGAAGAAAAGATCTTAGAGGACTTTAGGGAAGTCTACAGCCCCACTGCTGCAGATTTTCATCTGCAAGCTATGGTCCAGTCGGCTGGAAAGCTAGTGCTCATTGACAAATTGCTGCCTAAGATGAAGGCAGGGGGACATAAAGTACTAATTTTTTCTCAGATGGTGCGATGCCTGGACATTTTGGAAGACTACCTCATTCAGAGAAGGTGTGTATTTATGCAACATATTTCAAGATACTTGGATCCATAAACTAACAGAAATCTAAGCACAATTCAACTCAAACTCAACTCAAATTCTGTTGATTATAATATGCATATGCATGACCTTATAGGTACCTGTATGAACGGATAGATGGACGTGTGCGTGGGAATTTACGCCAGGCTGCTATTGATCGCTTCAGTAAGCCTGACTCCGACCGCTTTGTGTTCCTCCTGTGTACACGCGCTGGTGGTCTCGGCATCAACCTCACAGCAGCTGACACCTGCATCATCTTTGACTCTGACTGGAATCCACAGAACGACCTTCAGGTCAGACAAAGTGTAGCTCTTCTTAATCTCATGTGTGTTTTGGGTATTCCTATGTGACCTTATGCAGTCACATGAATGTTTCAGGCCCAGGCACGTTGCCATCGCATTGGTCAGGACAAGGCAGTGAAGGTGTACCGCCTGATCACCAGGAACTCGTACGAGCGGGAGATGTTTGACCGTGCCAGCCTTAAACTGGGTTTGGACAAAGCGGTATTGCAGAGCATGAGCGGCCGAGAAAACAGCCTGGGAGGAGGTGCAGGGGGAGGAGTGAGTTTTATTTTTTATCTACAAATGTAACGTTTAACAAGTCTTATTATTATATCTCTTCTGTGGGAGTTTGTTTTATTTGAGATGTCTGTATAAGCCCTCAGTTGTCCAGGTAGGTTACAAAGCAAAGGAAAAATTTAATTCCCTCACCTGCACAAAAGTTTTTAGATGTGTAGATGGAAATGTCTTAACTTTTATATTTGTTAAACTGAAACTTGCACATTGGACCTTATTCATGACATGTTCAACAAATACTTACTTTGGCATTCACTGCCCAAATTCTTAACTGAAAATGTAATTCTGGGACAACAAATTCCAAGAACGGATGACTGTGCACAGAATAGTAATACTATTCTAATTTTCACATAATTGTATGTTACAATTTCTTATAAATAATAAATAAAAATAAAAAAAACATCCACTAAGAGTGAGCGGAGGCTATATTGAGGAAAGTTTAATTTGATGTAAATGTAGTATCAATGAATTAGGCGCCACTTATTGAGACGAAAATCTGATGTTGAATTCTAAGAGAACATTCATGAAGGAGGCCCAATAGTATTGGATATGTCCTAAACCTTTGTGTTATCCTTTATACAGGCAGTACAACAACTCTCAAAGAAAGAAATTGAGGATTTGTTGAGACGTGGTGCCTATGGAGCCATCATGGATGAAGAAGATGAAGGAGCAAAATTTTGTGAGGAAGACATTGACCAGATTCTTCAGCGCAGGACAAAAACCATCACCATTGAGACTGAAGGAAGAGGATCTACTTTTGCAAAAGTATCTTGATCTCTTTCACAAAGCTAGTGTAACAATACAATTTGAATATGTATAATTGTATTGAATGTATTTATAATTTCAATATTATGCGATTTTTTTAGGCCAGTTTTGTTGCATCTGGAAACCGCACAGACATTTCTCTGGATGATCCAAACTTCTGGGACAAGTGGGCCCAAAAGGCAGATATTGATATGGAAATGGTCAATGGGAGGGTATGTTCATTTTCCTTTTTATTAAAAAAAAAAAAAAACTTTAAATACAACTCTCCCTGCAAACAAATAACTTGTGGAATATTGTTTAAATGTAACCTTTACCATATGCACATGTGTGTGTTTTGTCTTTACAGAACAGTTTAGTCATTGACACTCCTCGTGTGAGAAAGCAGACTAGACCATTTAGTGCTACCAAGGATGAATTAGCAGAGCTTTCTGAGGGTGACAGCGATAGTGATGAAACCAAACCTAAGCTACGCAGAACCTATGACCGCCTCAACAGCTATGGTCGCACAGAGTGTTTTAGAGTCGAGAAGAACCTACTTGTTTATGGGTAAAATTATTTTTTATAGATACAGTGCCATTGTGTCTTTGGCAGTCTAAGACTCTGTTTTGTTAACAGGTGGGGCAGATGGAAGGACATTCTGAACCACGGTCGCTTTAAGAAACAATTGACCGAGAGGGATGTAGAAACTATTTGTAGAGCCTTATTAGCCTATTGCCTGGTTCACTACCGTGGAGATGACAGGATCAAAGGCTTCATGTGGGATCTAATTGCTCCTACTGAGGATGGACAAACCAAGGAACTGCAGAATCATTTAGGTGAGAACCATAAAAACAATGTGCTTAAAAAGCATGAACAATGGTATATTAGATTAAAGAAGAAGAAGTTTAAAGATGATGAAAAACAAAACATCCCCAAAATGTCAATTATATGGTAAATATCTTCTCAATTCTTTATCATCTAAGGTCTGTCAGCTCCTGTTCCGAGGGGCAGAAAGGGCAAAAAAATGAAAACACAATCAAGTTCGTTTGACATACACAAGGCAGAGTGGCTTAGGAAACACAACCCAGAGTACATGCTTCAAGATGACGGCTACAAAAAGCACCTCAAACACCACTGCAACAAGTAAGTCCCTCCCTCATCTTTTTTACATGCACTTCAAAATGTCAGTATATATAGTAGTAGCAGTACAAAAGAATGTATTTCTTCATGACACATGACTTGAATACATGTAATAGAGTAATAGCAAAGCCATACAGTATTGACACATATCAATTCTGTATTGGAATTACCACAAGCCTTCTGCTCAGAGCTTCAGCTTTGAGTAGGTTATAGAGCGCTGCAGGCCTCAATGCCTACCATAGAAAGTTCGCTATTGTTTTCTTGTCTAGTAGTGCTGAAGCCAGAGAATGCCTGATATGTGACACACTGGGCAATGGAGAACAGTGTGTGGAATATGCTGACTTGTGCTTTTCATCGTGAAGTTGAGGAATGTTACTAATAGAGAGCAGTGCACACAATTACCCACTAGCCCTTAATCTGTTTTTGGAAGACATTTCACCTCTCATCCAAGAGGCCTTATCGATTCATGCTCTTGGATGAGAGGTAAAAAAAAATCTTCCTCATTACATTTGATTACATTTGAAACCTTTTACTATAGTTACTATAGGAACTCCTGGATTAGTTTAGTCAAGTACTATGTTGCACAAATGCCTGTAGGTTATTATATTGTATTATTAAGCATGAATATGATCAGCCAGTATGGGCTTACCAGACACTACAAACAGTTGTATATCTAAAACTGTAAAAAGCCGCCTAGCACACTTTCTGTGATAGTGGACACGCTCAAAGCAATGTGATGGCTCTAGGGTTTGCTCAGTGGCTCTGCTGGTCCTAGGAGGCTCTAGTCACATTTGGCTCTTCACTTATGTTGGCTCATCTTCACTTATGTTTTGTCGCTACTATCAGTTACTCTTTTATATCTAATTTGCAAATAATAGGTATTGATATTTAATGAAAATGAAGTAATTGCATGGAAATAAATTTAATTAATCAATCAATATCTAAATTATTTGTAAAATGTATTTAATGTTTTCCAACAAACAAGCTTCAATTCATTCAAGCTAAAAATTAAGCTTTGCCTTGCACTACAACAGGAATTACATACTAGATTCCAAGACCACATTATGTTTTTGCAAAATGATTACAGGGATGCTTTATTCCATTAAGACAAATATAAGAGTGTAAAAGGCATTGTGACAGGCTTACACAGAGGCCCTCCATGCCTCCTACCACTCTTGTCTGGTCTGTCTGTGAGATCATGCGTCACAGAGCGCAAGTTTCTCCAGTGAGTCAGCCTGTCTCCACCTTGACAGTCTCTAGTCTTCAGCTTTCATGCTTTTTATGTTGTATCTTATGTTTTAGGAATTAGTCTCTTGGATCACACCAAAATCTGTCTATAAAATGCACTGATCTGTCACATCTTACGTTGCGATGTGTTGGATTGTGTGTGTTCTGCTCACTCAGCATTTGTCTGTGTGGCCTGGGGCTTTGTTGTGACTGCCAGCTTTTCTCTGTGCAGAGTGCTGCTCAGGGTCAGAATGCTTTACTACCTGAAACAAGAGGTGATAGGAAGCCAAGCCCAAAAGGTATTAGACGGCTCTGACGCAAGGTAAGATGAACTTTGACCTCTTCTACATTCTTCTTTTCTGTTTACACTGAACCACAGTATTACTTTTTATATAAACAGTCATATGTAAATTAATTATTTGAAAACTATATTAGTTTAGTTTAGTTTAGTTTAGTCTTTATTTGAAGGGACAATGTACAGATACATTAAGTTTAAAAAAAAAACAGAGATGTTCTGCACCAGATTATAGCTAGATAGCTAGTTTCCGTCTGCAGTCCCTAATTTACAGGAGTAAATAATACATAATTTAAGATAAACAATGAGAGCAGTATTTCATATATAATTTTTTAAACATAAAAAGAGTTGAAACATTACCAAAAATGTATTTACACAATTTCCAGATGAAATTAATCTGGTGAATTGTTTTAGCAACTTAAAAATAATAGGGCCCCACCTGCTGGTGAGATATGGCATGCTAGCAATAATTGTGTGGGACTGATTGAGGATTTCTCATTCTTGCCTGTTGAATTCATTGTCTGCAACAGTGAGATTAAAATCTGGGTACCAGAGCCGGACAATTCAGAGCTTCCAGCTCTGTGGTGGGACCCCATCTCTGACAAGTGCCTGCTGCTGGGGGTCTTCAAACATGGTTTGAGATTTTCTTTGTGGATTTGTTAACGTGAAGTCAGTGTTGTATTTATTGTTTTCTCAACATTTTTCCACAATTACAGGGTATGAAAAGTACAACACTATACGCGCAGACCCCACACTCTGCTTTCTAGAACGCGTTGGGCGACCAGATGAGAAAGCGATTGCTGCTGAACAAAGGGGCAATGATTTTATGGATGGGTGAGTTTTTTTTATTAGAAATATGTCTAAGTGCATGTGATTCATGTGATTCATATTTTCACTCCCAGCCTGTCACCTAAAGGATTTTTTTTTAATTTTTATTCATAGGGATGGGGATGATCCAGAATACAAGCCAGCTCCTACTTTGGTGAAAGATGAAATGGAGGTAAAACAGAGTAACACTGTTGTTTTTCTTGTTTGTTTCAAATGAATCTTAACTCTGTATTTGTATGCAGGATGATGCAGCCTCACCCGGAGACCTAGTTGTTGCTGAAAATCCTGGAGGCAAGTTTATACACTGATGCATATCAGTCAGAGGCAGAAAAACTATTGCATGAAATCAAACATTCTAAAATAATGACCAATTTACATTATTATTACATCAGATGTGGCTCCAATGACAGAGGGTAGCAGTGTGTACTGGCCTTCAGCCTCTGCGCTCACAGCCAGACTGAGACGCCTCATCACAGCCTCTCAGCGTTTCACCAAAAGTCGGCAAATCCTCCACATTCACCAGACCCAGTCTCAGGCTCAACCCACACTGATGCTGCCCACAGCTCTCTGCCCACTGCCACCCTCGCTCAATCAAACAATCAACCCCAAGATGGCTGCTAAGATTGAGCGTCAGCAAAGGTCAGAATTTCTCTTTAAAATTTGTTTAAAATGTGTGCAAATTTCCAACCTTTTTTTTTTCTTTAGATGGACTAGACGTGAAGAAGCCGACTTCTATCGTGTTGTCTCCACTTTTGGTGTTGTTTTTGATCCTACCATTGGACGCTTTGACTGGACCAAGTTTAGAGCTATGGCTCGACTGCACAAGAAAACTGATGAGAGCTTGCAAAAATACTTGTGTGCTTTCTCTGCAATGTGCAGGAGAGTGTGCCGTCTCCCACCAAAGGAAGGAGGTCAGAAACCATATTATTAATAATAAATCCTGTTTGTGTCTGAGGTCTGAGTTGGTGGTGCACATTTTTATGAAAGTAAAGTTGCATAAAGTATTGTAGTTTTCATAAATAAATAGTCACACATAAGTGATCAGTTGCTATTTGGCATTGTTTTCAGACTCTGCTGTGGACCCGTCCCTGATTATACAGCCAATCACAGAGGAGCGGGCATCTCGTACCCTGTACCGAGTAGAGCTGCTGCGGCAGGTCAGGGAGCAGGTTCTTTGTCATCCATTACTGTATGAGCGCCTGTCACTGTGCCAGGTGAGCTCTGACCTGCCCGTCTGGTGGAAGCCTGGGACCCATGACCGAGACTTGCTGATTGGAGCTGCCAAGCATGGGGTCAGTCGTACAGACTACCACATCCTGAGAGACCCAGAGCTCAGCTTCATGGTAGCACAACGCAGTTACAGCCAGAGTAAAGCACAGCAGTCTTCTCTCACATCCACACAACCTCAGCCTCACCTTATGGCCTCCAGCTCAGCACCAACAAGCTCTCCAGTGGCCCCGTCCCAACCGACTGAACCCATAGGGGGAGTGCCCAAAGTGAACCTCAAACAGGAACCTGACTCTGACGGGGAAGAAAACTGTGAGAAGCAGGCTCAGAGCTGGACTACAAACCATATGCCCACTACAGCCACAGGTCAGGCAGTGAAGCTCGAGTCAGAGATGGGGGACAGTGAGAGGCAGATGGTGGCTGCCAGAACCAAACCTCTCACTCCAAATTCTTCAGAGAAAAAATCTAAGAAGTCCAGCAAGAGGAGCCGCAAGGAGGCCAGACGGGACTCGGACTCCGATTCTGATGGATCTTCCTCAAGCGCATCTTCCCACTCCTCGTCTTCCTCTTCATCCTCCTCTACATCCTCAGGCTCCAGCTCCTCCTCCTCTTCTTCATCTTGCTCTTCAGGTTCTTCCTCCTCTTCGTCATCCTCTTCCTCCTCCTCTGATGACAGTGATAGCGACAGAGAAGATGTTAAAAAGAAAGGTAAAACCCAACCAACTGGTGCCTTCACTTTTTTGTTAGACTTTATTCCATCTGTATATTATCTGTTTTTGTCACATGTAGTTCCTGCAGCAACAATTGTCAAGGGGTTTGACGAGGATAGCGTGGCATCACTGAGCATGACCCAGGATGACACACAGGATGCCACTGTTGCTAATGGCGGTCATTCCCACCCATTTCAAGGAGGGGGGTACATGCTTGCTGTATCCTACTGGCCCAAGGTGAACTGCACAGTAATTTAAAGTTACAAAAATATACTGCTCATTGGATTCAAAGGAACTCCGTTAATTGTAACTGTCACAGTTGTAAGCCATTGTCAGCAGCTTTGAATATGTTTGTGTTCCTTTTTTTCTTTTGGGCAGTACATATCTAATAATGTTGTGTATAAATATAAGGTTGATGTATTTATGTTCAATAAATGTGTTTATGTTCATAATGCTTAGGACCGTGTGATTATCAACCGATTGGACAGTGTCTGTCAGGCTGTACTCAAGGGAAAGTGGCCTGGAATTCGCCGTGTCTATGAACCAGGAAGTTCTGTGGCATCTTTCTACACCACAAAGCTAATGGAGACCGCAAGCAGTCCATCTGAGGATCCCTCAGCCTCTCCACAAGGGTCAAAGGTGACCAAGCATGTTGCAGAAAACAAGGAGTTCTCAGTAAAACTCAACAATGTATGTTGATTTCTTTATTGTCGTCCTCTCCCTTCTGCCTCTATGTCCTGATCCTAGGACCATACTACCTGCTGTTGTGAATGGCAATCAGCATGTTTCTTTGTTTTCCTCTTTTTGTTCTTTGGCTAATGCTGCCAAATGGCTGTCAGAGGAGAGATCCATATACAAGCTGCCATCTTATCTATTCTGCTTCAATCATGAGCACAAATGACATGGGTCATGAGAATATAAATGAACTTATGTAAAGTGTTTTTAGACCAAATATGTCATTAGTGCCTGGATTTAACACTGGGTTTGGTTGTGGATGCTGTTATTTGCTTTCACACCCATGTTTTAATTCTGCGTTCAAATTAACAAACATAATGCTTTTTGCTGAAAATTATACAATTATATATTTCTTCCATCAAATACATTATGTTTTTTCTATGTAGCAGGAGGGAGGATTGAAGCTGACCTTTCAGAAACAGGGGCTTCCTTTGAAGAGGCCCCTAGATTCTGAGGAGGGACCCCAGGCCCAGCAGCAGTATTTAGCTCGACTTCAGGAGCTGCAGAATGCCTCAGACACAGGCCTGACTGACATCAGCAAACCACAGTACAGCTATCAGAATGGTATGTTGTTGTATGTTGTATGTGATTTCATATCAATATCATAGTCCTAATCTAGAGGGTCATGCAAAGTTGTAACTTTGCTTTTTTTGTAGTGTCCCCAAGTATCCCTGGTCACATGAGGATAAATGGAGCTGTGGAGGGCCAGCCAATGGTTAAAAAACGCAGAGGAAGAAGGAAAAATGTAGAGGGAATGGACCTGCTTTTCATGAACAGAAACAGAGTAACTCCAGTTCTTGATCAGGTATTCTTTTCAGATCAAATCTCACTTTAAAATGTTGTGAAGGGTATTAGCATTTAATTATTAAATATGAGTTTTACATTCATATAAATACATGTATTACATTTTATTGCATTACATTGGGACAATGTAAGCTTTTTTGTCCATTTGGAATCAATCAGGTTTTATTGCAATATGAGTGAACAGGTTTACAACATTAGGAAACTGCTGCGGTTCTTGGTGACAAACACCATAAAATAATAATAATAAATAAATAAAATAAAATAGAAAACAATAAACTATAATGTAACACAAAAATTTACAAATTTACAAGAATATAACAGTGCACAATACAGCACAGGGTCATGTGACTGAAACAGAGCGGGGGGTGGGAACAGTCTTAGTGTTGTTGTTCATGGGTCCAACAGCAGAGGGAAAAAAACTGTTTTTGTTGCGAGAGGTTCTGGTCTGAATGGACCGTAGCCTCCTGCCTGAGGGGAGCAGGTCAAAAGGTCCGTGACCAGGGTGAGAAGAGTCAGATCCGACCTGCATGTGTCCGTGTCCTGGAGGTGTACAGGTCCTGTTGAGATTGGAGACTACAACCAATCACCAATTACTGTAGCATGTGAAGGTTGGCTGTTTGACTTCTGCTCCCAGCAGAAGCTTACTGCCTGTATCTCTCTATTATTATGTTCTTATTTATTTCAGGTGCCCCCCGGATGGGGAGGAATAGGCCAGGTGGGCCTACCAGCTGCACCTATGTCTGGCTACAGCCAAAGCTCTGCTGACTCTGAGAGCAGAGTTCCCGTCATTAACCTCAAAGATGGCACCAGGCTTGCAGGTGATGATGCTCCCAGGAGAAGGGACTTGGAGCAGTGGCTGAAAGAACACCCGGGATTTGTGGCTGATACTGGAGCCTTTATCCCAGTAAGTTTCTGATTAGTACATTTAAAAAGTTAACAACAGTTGTCTAAAATTGTCCTGTCTTTAGGCGGTTAACAAAATGCAGATGCAGTTCCATTTCCAGGATGGGCGTCCCAAACAAAAGAGACATCGCTGTCGAAACCCTAACAAGATTGACGTAAATAGTCTGACTGGAGAAGAACGTGTCCAGATAATCAACCGAAGAAATGCTCGAAAGGTTGTTCATTTTCATTAAAAAACATTTTAACAAGCTCTGGGTTTTTTCTTCCATAATAAATATACTGTATAATATTATCTTTGGTAACTTTTTTTTTTGGTTCTGCAGATTGGTGGGGCATTTGCTCCTCCTCTTAAGGATTTGTGTCGGTTCCTACAGGAGAACCCTGAGTATGGGGTCCCACCAGAATGGGCAGATGTTGTCAAACAGTCGGTGGGTGGATTCAAAATATTTATTTTGATTGCATGGATAATTATCCTAGTTAATTGTTAATTTGTCATGAACTCCAGGGTTATCTTCCTGAGAGCATGTTTGACAGGATCCTTACTGGGCCCATTGTTCCTGAAGAAGTAAGTCGTCGAGGGAGGCGACCCAAAAATCCTCTGGCAAGAGCAGCAGCAGCAGCCCCAAAGCCAACAGCTTCCTCCCTGGGGCTGAACCCTTTGTTAACTAATGGCCTGCTGCCGGGAGTGGACCTGAGCAGCCTTCAGGCCTTTCAGCAGAACCTGCAGAGCCTGCAGTCTCTGCAGCTCACTGCAGGCCTAATGGGGCTTCCATCTGATGCTAGCAACATGGCAGCCAACAACTTAGCAGCTATGTTTCCCATGATGCTCTCTGGTGTGTCAGGCTTGCCTAATCTAATGAGTGTTGGTGGACTGCTGGGTAAGGAGGAAGCTGTAGGTGCTGAGGGGCAAGGAAAGGGAAATGTGAGCTCTGGGCTGGAGCAGCCAGGCTCTAAAGTGGACAATAAAACAGAAAGGACAGAGGCCTCCAACACATCACCTTCCAACTCCAACACGACATCCCCGGGCTCACCCAACTCACTGTCCCTTAACCCTTTGTTACTGTCCAGTATGATTTATCCAGGGATGATTCTTACTCCAGGCCTTAACCTTCCTGTGTCTGCCACGCAGCCACAGAACGCTAACAATGAGCCTGTACCCACAGCAGCCTCAACAGCACCACAGGAGCCCAAACAGCCAGCAGCCTTCAAAGACAAAGAGGGAGGAGAAGACAGTAGAGTAAGTGATGAGACGCAGGAAGACGATGAGGAGTCGGCAGAACAAAAAGACAACAGTGGTCCGGAAGGTTCGGATAAAGCTTCATCCTCGTCATCAGCATCCGGGAGCTCTTCCTCATCAGATGACTCTGACTCCAGTGATGAAGACTGAACTATGAATACAATTTGACTTTTATTTATGTATTGCCTAAAATGTATCATATATTCACTGAAATTGATTTTCTAGCACTTATGTTTCGATTTCTTTACATGTAAATATACACTAACTAAAAGTTGTATGAAAACAAAAATGTTGAAAACAACATTGAAATCAGATTTCAGTGTTAAAGGTACAGTTCTGTTATGAGACATGCATGTCACACTTCAGAAGATTTTGAACTCTGAATGTGGATTACAATTATGTACAAAGGCAACAAATAGGCATTAATGTAATTATGTTGAGATTTAATTGTATTAAAAAGTCAGACTTCATAAACATGCTCATTGAGCTGAGCTGTACTCTTAATATATTTTGATTGTTGGGACTGGGCAGTTGTCACTCATGTAAATATCCAGGACTTTGTTGACAGTTTGCTTTGCAGATCATATGTTGGATATGCCAGCAATAACTTGGGCAGCTAATGAATGTCACTGAAGCTGTAGATTTTTTGTCTGCCATTTTCCATCATAGTGCACAACTAACAGCCCAACATTTTTCATAATAAGATCGGATCACATCCAGTCTGTTGATTCAAATTAAATAAATATAATTTTATCTCTAAAGGACATAAGCTAAAATGTTTCAACAAGTCTTATGTTGTAATGCATTTTCAGATAAGATGCATTTGCATTTGACAAACATGTCAGTCCAAGATGCACTTTAGCTTCCCACAGTACACTTGCACCTCATCTGACTCTGGCATTGCCTGAGTATAATAATCCTCTGGAGTCTTTGGGGACAAAACACAACCTTAATACTGTGCCAAACTGCCCTGGGATGCTGTTAAATCCCTAATGGGTATTATGGTCTCTGTCATCAGAAACTGTTTCAGGACAACACAGATAATATTACAACCCTGGTGTATTTGACTGCATCTTACCTCAACTACTAAACAGATTGGCTTCACTGTGCAAAATGTGCATGTGTGTGGTATTTATAGTATGTACATAGTTCTTTTTCCTGCTGGAATATGTGTTTGTGTTTAAGACTGAGAGCTTCCACAGTGTAGTACTGTGTGGCTGGCCTGTGCCTCTCTTCTGGTTTCTACTGCTTCCATACTTTCCAGTTCGAATGTTGTTAAGATACTCCTGTTAAAAAGGAGGGGCCTTGAAAATGTGTGTTTTTTGTTTTGTTTTGTTTTTTTTAATAGGATTCAATACAGATTAAAAATTCATTCAGATAAAATTTTAGGTCACTTGACCACCTGTTCAACATGTCTTACAGACAATACATTGTACAAGCACATACTTACATTCTGGCAGAGAATGTTGTTAACACACAGAATCTATGTGTACTGAAGTGAATACAGTGCCAGACCCACAAAACACTGAAATACTTAGCAGCTGTGTGATGAGATCAACAAGTGTGTAGCTTGTCGTCTTTGACTTGCTGACGAATGAAGCTTGAGTTAGATGTAGAAGTGCCCTTATCCTGTACCTCACGCTGTAATTCAACAGATTATGTGTCCATACACATTTTTTACAATCACTGAACTGTACCCAGGAACTTTACACTGGAATTCACTGAGACCGGAAGTACCTTTTTGTAATGTTTCTTTCCACATTTGTGCTCTAGGACTGCTGTTAAACAGTAGACTGTTAGATAAGTACAATAGTGATCCTTTATAAAATCAGGCAGGTGGTCCCTTTGGTGTCAAATCTGTATTCCTTAGGTATTGCTGTAGCATTATATCCAGTGTTTTGCAGTGCTTCACAAACCATGCACTCTTAGCACTGATCTGATCTCTAAAGTTGCTTATTTTATGCCTGTTTATGGCCCTTGTGTTGGGTTTGTGTTTTTATATGACAAGCTTATTTTTCTATGTATGGGCCACAGTTGTCACATGATGTTGCATCTGCATCTCCACATTATTAAAACGTGTAGTGCCCTTATGCAAACAAGCCTAACCATGGCTAAAGTCACTCTCTTCTGTTTGGTGCCCTGAAGTAACATGCTGAAATTCTGATTGTGCTGTGCCTCTATAAGACTTCTAATTAGTGGAAGTTAAATTGGATGTTCACTTCTTCCTGAGCTTTTGTTTTCACCTGTTCTGCACTGCATAGGGATGGCCACAATGCATTGCTCACCTGACTAGAGGCAGTATTGAAGTTATACTCACAACTGAAGACCAATATGCAAGGACAGATTTTCAACACACTACTACTGCTGTACAGGGAAGTTTACTTGCAGTTATTGTTCATTCTTTCACTGACATGACTATCAGAACTGATTTTTTTTTTTTTTTTAAGCTTGTATTATTATACTATCACTGATATTCTCAGATTTTTTCCTTGAACATTATACAGTTGTAATATTTGCAAGTTGTGGTCTGTGTAGTCTAATAATTCTCTCTGTAGTTGCAGAAAAAAACATGTCTTAAAGTCATTTGTAATTTATTGGATTACTTTCTATGAAGTTCTATAGAGGAAATTGAGGTTTAATTATTTTTATTAAACATATTCTGACTATCCATAATGTGTTTGTATCTAGCTGTCTTTTTATTCATACCTTCAACGTGTTGATGTTAAAATAAATACTTAAAATAATAGGCTAAATAATTAGATTGGTGAATTAACAATTACAATGGGAATACGTGATAAAAAAAAAAGTGCCTTAATACAGACATACTTCACACACGTTTACTATGCGAGTGTTGAAACAATGAAGACTTTTCTCTTAGGGATGATGGATTTAAGCTTAGAATAGAGCGCAGTCGCAGCCGCCTTAAGCATACCTAACGTGCTTCCTCATTTCGTCCAGTTGAGGGCGCAATTTTCTGTTTGAGCGAAGAACTCAGCCTAAATATGCACGGTGTGTGTGTGTGTGTGTGTGTGTGTGTGTGTGTGTGTGTGTGTGCATGTGTGTGTGTCAACTTCAAATATGTTTTGATGAGGAAACAACATTATAACACAATATAATTAGAATAGCTAAGAAAACCCAAATGTATGAATATAACAGGCAGGCACGAGTAGGTGGCGTCAAGAGACACGCCCACAGTAAAAATCTATTACGCAGTTACACGTGCTGATACAGTCGACGTGCTCTTATAGACGTATAGCCGATGACAGGACCCAAGGACCTTTGACGATATCAGAATTTCCTCAATATTCGGCGGTGAGTTTTATTATCCTGCCCATGGATCTATTCAAATGAGCCTCCCCTGTCTATTTCCGCGATCCACACTACACGGTCTATGGCTGCACATCTCAGTTTCTTTTCCACAGTAGTACAGTGTTTTAATGTTTTTTTAGTTATTCCTGTTCAGTCTTTCTACACAGATTAACAGTTATGCTGAAAAACTCTTCTTTAATGCCCACCTGACACCTGCTAGTTAACATTACGCACTGTAGTGTGGTAAAAGTTAAGACTTTTAAAGCTTCTCGGTCACGTGATAGTCCTTTGGCGGGAAATTCTGGGTCCCACCCACTTCCTCAAATGCAAGTCCCGCCCACGGAGAAGACCTCGACCAATCCGGAGACAGGAAACGTATTTTTGCGTCTTTTCAGTGGATGTGATTGACAGCTATGGGGTATACGCGTAAGCCATTAGAGGAAACATGCAGCTGAAAGATGCATGTAGTATAGGGTGACCACACGTCCCTATTTACCCACGACAGTCCCAGTTTTAACCCTGTGTCTCCTGTCCCAGCTGATTTATCCAAAACCAGTGATTTGTCCCAGCTATATACAAAAAATGTCCCAGGTGACCAGGACTAAACTATAAAGACGAAACCAGGACTACATCAGGTCTAAACCAAGACTAAAACAGAAATATCACTACTTTTGACTAATCTGATCCCTGCCAACAGTAAAGGAGGGCATAAATTGTCATTTGTTTAGCCAGAATACAGAAAAATGTGTTTGCTAATGACCATAAAACAAAAAAATACAGTAACAGAAGTCCCCCAGATTATGAATGACACAAGAATGCACAATGTTGCATGCTCTTTTCATAGTTTTATTTATACTAGCCATCCCAATCTGGGTATGTCCCAGTTTTGAATTTTGAATGTCTGGTCACCCTAATGTAGCAGTTTCCTGTTTATCTGTGCCATTTTAAGGACTTTTGTAGAGAATAGTTTTTGTTCATTACTAGGTCAATGGTCTGAACTCGTTTTCATTCCGGATACAGTCGGTGAGTGTATGCCATTCCTTTTTCAGCCACAGTTAAAGGTGCACTGTGTAACCTTTCTGGTGGAGGATCTGCCCTCTGCATTTCTCCATGCAGATGCTGTTGCTTTGTCTGGAATGTCCCGGTATGGCATTAAAAGTATTTACCTTGCAGTCAGTGAATAACATGGATTATTATTGACTTAAAAATGTGTATTCTTACTGTGAGTGGGCTTACGGTAACTATTTCTGTAAATACTTTGCATTAATGCATCAACAGTAAGACACAAGTGACCGTCAAGTGTTCACTAAATGGAAGTCATTGTTCCTTCCTTTTGGCCTTTCTGAATCCCTTATATGTGTTGTTGCATTCCTTTTTAATGAGACACCAGCAGTAAACATGTTTTTGACTTGTGTGCAGGTGTCCCCAGTGTGATCAGTACACAGTCGTACAGGAGGCTACATCGTCACTATGAACTGTCCTAAAGAGAGGTGGCAGACAGTGGGCCCCAGTGATGCTCTGACCAGTATGTTCAGGTGAGTAACATTTCCCATTTGCACTCTCAAAGACATTATATCAAGTATGTACAGTGAGTGATTTCTTTTTGTAGGGCCTACCCCACAGGTCGCACTGAGGAGGTTCAGTCCAACCTAAACCACCTGCTCACCACATTCATAGAATCTTATAGAAGCACCACAACTGATGAGAAAAACTTTGGTACTGCTACAATGAAAAAACACACATTATAATACAAATTCAGTGTAGACATTTATATTGATTGATTAACATTGTTGTTGACATTTGTGATTTGCAGTGCAAGTGGAAAAGTGCTGTTATGAATCCAAAGTGTGGTATTACAAGATAGTGGAGAGCCTTCTGCAGGAGGATCAAAAACCTAGGGTCAAGAAGTATCTCTCAGTGTGTATTCTTCAAATCTAAATCTATATCACAATATAAAATGATCACTGTATGAAGACTTGTTTTGAATTTCCATACAGAGTTTCTTAGAAGACACCCCATTTCAACGCAGTTTGGTGCTGTGCTGCTTGGAGATCACCTTATGCACCAACAAGCTAGCATATCATTTCAACCCACGATTACTTCACCTTTTCAATTTGGCAGCATACAACCTTTGGGAGGTGTGTCTATATAGTATGAAGCATTATATGGTGGCACAGTATCATGGTTTATTTAGTGTTTAATTCATTTCTACAGGTTGTAAGTCTGGTGTTACACACTCAAGTTGACTTGACACTTGATGTGACTAAACATCTTGTAAAAGTTGTAGAGATGATTGTTGAGAGGTTGGCTTGGACAAGAAACTCTACTCTGTGGGAAGAAATCCGATCAAATGAGGGACAAGTACCCACCTGCCAGCAGGTCTGTCAGCCTCTGTAAGGCCTGTCATTCACATGTGTGAGCATGTGCTCATGTTTCAAGATAAGATATAAGATAAGATATCCTTTATTTGTCCCACAATGGGGAAATTTCAGTGTTGCAACGCACAGTAAAGAGAACAGCAAGAAACAGTAGCAGCAATAGAGTACAGTTAAGGTAAAAATAGACAAACACTATAGGGATCTAAAGACAATATATACACAATATATACAATAAATTGCAATCAAAAGCTATATATACAATAAATTACTATCTTACATTATTGCACAGGGTCCCAGTATTGCACAGGCAGCAGAGTTAGCAGTGTTCTATTGTAAAGTCTGACAGCAGCAGGAAGGAAAGACCTGCGGAACCTCTCCTTCACACAGCGAGGGTGGATCAGTCTGTCACTGAAGCTGCTCTCCAGAGCAGACAGGGCGCCCTGAAGAGGGTGAGACTCCAGGTCCAGCATAGAAGTGAATCTGGCCAGGACCCTTCTGTCCCCCACCTCCTGCACCGAATCCAAGGCACAGCCCAGGACAGAGCTGGACTTCCTGATGACTCTTGTCCAGTCTCCTCTGTCCCTCTCTCTGTGACACTGCTGCTCCAGCAGACCACACCGTACAGGATGGCTGATGCCACCACAGAGTCGTAGAAGGTCCTCAGGAGGGCCCTTTCACTCCAAAGGACCTGAGTCTCCTCAGGAGGTAGAGCCTGCTCTGGCCCTTCCTGTACAGTGCATCTGTGTGGTGAGTCCAGTCCAGTTTGTTGTTCAGATGAACACCCAGGTACTTGTATGAGTCCACTCTCTCTCAATGTCCCTTCCTGGATGTTCACTGGTGGGGGGCAGTGGAGCGACTGCGTCTGCGGAAGTCCACCACCATCTCCTTGGTCTTCCCGGCGTTGATGAGAAGGTGGTTCCGCTGACACCAGTCCACAAAGTCCTGCGTTAGTCCCCTGTACTCTGCGTCATCGTCGTCCGTGATGAGTCCGATAATGGCAGAGTCATCAGAGAACTTCTGCAGGACGCAGTTGTCCGTGTTGTGCCTGAAATCTGCAGTGTAGAGGGTGAAGAGGAAGGGCGCCAGGACAGTGCCCTGGGGCGCCCTACACTGCAGGTCCGAACATCAGACACACAGTTCCCGGTCCTCACAAACTGGGGCCGGTTTGTGAGGTAGTCCAGGATCCAGTCTGCCAGGTCGCAGTCCACCCCGGCTGCCTCCAGCTTGTCCCCCAGAAGCAGCGGCTGGATGGTGCTTGAAAGCACTGGAGAAGTCAAAGAACAGAATCCTCACAGTGCTGCCGGGCTTCTCCAAGTGAGAGAGGGAGCGGTGTAACAGGAAGATGACGGCGTCCTCCACTCCGATGCCAGGCCGGTATGCGAACTGCAGCAGGTCCATTGCTGAGCCCACGGTGGAGCGGAGGTGGCCCAGGACCAGTCTCTCCAGTGTCTTCATCAGATGTGATGTGAGAGCCACCGGCCTGAAGCTGCTGAGGTCCTGGCGTGCGGTGTCTTTGGCACCGGTACCACACAGGAGGTCTTCCCACAGCTGTGGTACCGTCCCTCAGCCTTAGGCTCATGTTGAAGACGTGCCCCATGACTCCACACAGCTCATCTGCGCAGGATCTCAGGAGCCTGGAGCCAATGTTGTCTGGTCCCGCTGCCTTCCTCGCCTTGGATCTTCTTCAGCTCTCCCTCACCTGGGCTGTAGTGAAGGACAGAGCTGGGCAGGAAGGTGGTGTGCTGGGGAGGGGTGCCTCCCTCTGCAGTAGTGGGAGAGTTTCAGAGCTGGAGCAGAGGTGTGAAGAGGTGCAGAGGTGTGAACAGTAGCAGCTGTCTGTCCATTCATGGAGGTGGTGGTGTGCAACTGTGCGGGGGGAGGGGTGGGTGCTTGATCAAACCTCAAAAAGTGTTGGTTCAAATCATTAGCCCATTGCAGGTCACTCCTCCGCCTGGACAGGGGCGTTTGAAGCCTGGAGATGGTTTTCAGGCTTCTCCACACCCCCTGGATGTTCTGATTCTGGAGTTGCAGCTCCATCTTCCTCCGATACTGGGCCTTGGCTTCTGGATCTTCCTCCTCAGCCTCTTCTGTGCAGACCTCAGCTCCTTCTTGTTCCCCTGACCTAAAAGCCCTCTTCTTGTCCTTTAGCAGGGCTTTTATGTCAGCGTTAATCCACGGCTTGTTGTTAGGAAAACACCGCACCGTGCGAGATGGTACAGTGTTCTCGTAGCAGAAGTTGATGTAGTCCGTGATGCACTCTGTCATCGCATTAATGTCCTCCCCATGCGGGTCACAGAGCTCTGCCCACACAGTGGTGTCAAAGCAGTCTCTCAGAGCCTCCTCGCTCTCAGGAGTCCACCTTTTCACCACACGTGGCACAACAGGCTGCCTGTGTACAATAGGAACGCACACAGGTCGCAGATGGACAATGTTGTGGTCCGCTCTTCCCAGGGGGGGGCAGTGCAGATGCAGAGTAAGCCTCTTGGCATTTGCAAAAACAGGTCCAGAGTTTTATTGTCCTTGTGTGGCATTTAATGTACTGGGTGAACGTGGGCAGAACCGTGCCTTGGGGGAGCTGTGGTTGAAGTCTCCTGACACTAGGAAGAGAGCCTGGGGATGCTGGGTCTGTAGTCGACTGGTGCAGGAGAGCAGCGCTTCACAAGCATTATCAGCGTTAGCAGAGGGGGCACATACACAGCTATCACAATAACATGTGAAAACTCCTCGGCAGGTAATAGGGCCTCATGCTAACCGCCAGCAGTTCAATGTCCTTGTTACACATCTGCTCCTTCACTGTACAGTGTCCAGGTTTGCACCCACGCTCCATTCACAAACACAGCCAGGCCCCCTCCTCTCCTCTTCTTACCGCACTTCAGCCGTCCGATACGCGCGGATCAGGTGAAAGTTATCCATAGCGATGGCTGAGTCAGTAATGTTCGGGGTTAGCCAGGTCTCCGTGAACAGCATGATGCAGCTGTCCCTGTACTCCCGCTGGAACCGCGTGAGCGCGGTCAATTCATCCGCCTTGTTCTGAATTGACCGCACGTTCCCGTGATGACAGAGGGGAGGACGGGCCGGGCGCGTCGCTTCTTTTCCCGGTGTTTTCTGCCCCGCACGGCATCCTCGTCGCGTCTTTCCCTGAGAATCTCCGCAGGGATCTCGTGCTCGGTCTCTGGGGAGAACCGCCACGCTGCAGAGGGCAATCAGCTGATCCTTAGTGTAGACAATGGGCGCCTCGGACTCCACGCACATTGTCGCAAAAATGTCCCGTAAAGTTTCAAGTCTCTTTTAGGTTATGTCCCCTAAAGAACTAGAAGATCCCATGAAAATGGAACAGTTGGACCAGGATCCAATTCAAGGTAATTATAAATAGTAGTATTCACATATTGTGCAAAAATGGACAGAGCTTTTAACTATAATAACCATAATTGAACTTGAAGTTGTATTTAGAGTGATTTGTGCATGTGTGACTAATCTTTATTCTCCTATATTTAAGATGTCACCAATCTACCCCCGTTTTCACTGTTAAATGCTCACTCTCTTTACTCTCTAACTCAAGTTTTATTTTCCTAATCGGTGTAACACATAGGATGCAACATCCTTGCGTACCCATTTCGGCACTAACATAGGAGGCCAAACGCATGTGGTAGTTTGTTGTGTTAAAGATTACAGAAGATTACACCCTGCCTGCAAATCATTTCTGCTTGACGTACTGCCAGCACTGTTTCTAAAATGCGGCAGACAGCAAAGTGTGGTACATTATCAGTAATATGGCTTTTCTTTGACAGCTGAACAAACTTCTGACCAGCAGAGCCTGACTTTTAACTGGCCACAAAGAAACATCAGTCTTTATTTGTTTGCACGTAAGGTCAGTCCTAATAGCAACACACAAATACTTCATTCATATGAATCCAATGTCATAGTGGAATTCATCGGTAGGTTTATTGGTTAATGCACAAGCGCCTGAGAACATTGTGCTCCCTGCTGAACCTACAAGATGAGCAGCGCCTAAAAATCTGGACTTGTTTTGAGTACTTCCTGGTTCACCACTTTGACAGGCTCAGAGACTGTCACCTGGACTGGCTTCTGCTATGTGCCATCCACGGCATGACCAAGGTGCAGTATTCACACACTTAATTATAATATAAACATACTAATTCTGTATAATCAACTACTAGAATGATGTTTTTTTTATCTTTTAGCTCCCTTTCAAGCTCTTAATTGACAACAAAAATAAACATGTAAGACCTTTTTTCTATTTCTGACTTCCTTCTTGTTGTACTTAAAGCTGTAATGCTAATGTGTGATCTATTGAGGAAATTGTGTTATCCAAAACAAAGGCAAAAATGGTTCTGGCGAGTGAGTATTTCCTAGCAAACGTTGGGGCCCCTGGTGGGGTCTGGATGTACTGTGGCAATTATGAATTACACTGAATTCAAGTTTTTATATTACTTTGAACGATTTTTGTCATGTTTGTCACTTTGAGTGAAAATTGCAATGCATTTAAGTTACTTTTACAAAGTCAATATGGAACTGGCTTGCCATTTTCTTTTCTTTTTTTTTTAAAGGTGCGTAAGACCATGCCAATGCTGCAAGGACACCTTGAACAATCCCAAGATAACAGTAAGTCTAAATATTGAAGTTACCCACACACTACCATGAAAGTATGATAGTAACTCACTAACTGTCCTGTTAGTCAACAAAACTGACCAAAGCAGGTTTCCCACCCCAAACACCCCATCAGTAGTCCATGATCAGGAGTATGACAGCATCAGCTGCTTCTACAACCAGGTCTATGTACCTGCCATGGGGGACATTGTTAAAAAGTTTTCAAAAACTTCTGGGGTGAGATGCTTAATTTTTGACTCTTTGAAATGCTAGTGTATTTCAAAATGATGTTTAACTAACTCTGTCGGCTCTTTGCAGGTTGAGTCTCCATCTCTGTCACCATACCCCACACAGCCTTCACCATCGAATCGCAAATACAGAGTTCATACGAATTTAAACATTTTTGTGTCCCAATTAAACAAACTAACTGTTTCACCACAACCTGCAGGAATGTGCTATGACTTTCAGTCCAGCCCATCACAGGTCTGTCCTCCTCCCATCAGTGTGGTTTTAGCTCAAGTTAACTAAGCACTTAATTCTACACTTTTGTCTGTTTTAGCGCCTTCGTGACATCAATGCCATGGTCAGATTGCGCAGGCCTCCTGTCAAGCGAGGAAGAGAATTGCAGCTGGATGAAGATGACAGGGATAGTGACAGTGGCCCCTCGGCTAAGATGGCTCCCATGAGCAGTCTGCAGAGGAGACTGCGGGACATAGAGCTTGATCGGATGCAGATAAAGGATGACAAGGTCAAGCCATCTTCAGATCACTAGAACAGCCTTTTAAATTTGACTCTTTGAAACCATGGCAAAAGAGAAATTCAATTTTCAAAATTCTTCCAAGCTGCTTCTTGCTTTCTCTGCTTGGATGAGCTGCAAAACATATTTGTAAAAAAACAAAACAAAACTTGTTCAGTTGACAAATTGAATTTCTCCTTTGCCATGGATTCTACCTGGATGACTGAAGGATTTTATAAACATTTTTTAAACCGTTTTTTTTTTTTTTAAAGTTTTTTTTTAAATATTTATTCCACTCATTTATTGGCAATAAAGATGTTTTTGATGTTAATATTGTCACCATAACAATTTGACATTTTTTTGAAAGCACAGACTAAATTAACAAATGGCATACAAGTCCTCAGTTGATTTAATTCATGTTAATGGAGGTATTATACTCTTTACTGTTATAAATTATTTTTCTATATATCACAAAATGTATAGCAGTTATTGCTCTTATAATGAACATGACATATTTTTGCACTTAACATTTTTGTTTTAAAAGTAAAATCAGAATTCTCATATTGGTTTCATTGCCTTTAACTCATGACTGATTTATATTTCAGCTTTGCAATAAATTAATCTTATATTGTATTTTTTCTGACCATTGTATTGATTCTTTGAAATTATAACTTGTATATCAAAACTAACCAAAGCAGGATTAAATAAGGCAGAATCAATCTCATTTTTATAATTCTAGAGAAAAAAATGCACAGTGAAGTCACTGACATTCATTTGTCTTTGTTTATCAGTAACCATGTTGGAGTTAATTCTCTACTGTTGTTGCTCGGTGATTTTGAAAGAACTGCACTGCCCCTAAACAAAGAGACTTAGCCCTCTCATAGTCAGGCACAGGTTTGTCTGGACGTCCTGGTGTTACCATAGAGACCCAAGCACCTGAGCTTACAACACCCTGTGCATACTTCTGATCAATAACTTCAGTGGAGGCATAGGAGCAGGCAGCATTGTGGATGGTATATTTTGTTTGATTGTTTTAAACTATGGGGTGTAACACAAGCAGGGGCACTACAGTGGTCGACCCGTCGAACAAGCCAGAAGATCGGCCCAAAACCGCAGCCTCGACTACAGAGACTCCACCATGCCAAGAGCAGGGAAATGGGGCAGTGGAGAAGGTTCAAGTGGAGGAAGTGGAGACTGTAAGCTGAGAACTGCTTCTATTCAGAAAATTAAGTAAGTTATGCTTAAGCTATGCTTTGGCCATATTTCATTTGGAAAAGGGAACACAGTGTAAATCAATAGTGTAGGAAATCCTATTAAAATGAACTGATATTAAATCTCATGGTCAGCTAAAACCATTTTATTTTGTGTTTTCCATAAAAGTTCACACCCCTCCACAGATTCAATCTGTAACTTGACCTGGTTTGATTGTTTAGTCTCCATGGAATAATACATTTAATGCCATACTATGGGTAATTCCAGGCAAAGCAAAAACATCTCTATGTAGACAAACAGATGGCAATATTTCCACCAAAATATATGGAATATGCATATATTAATGCAGCATTTTACTGTGAACCTGGTTCCTAGACCTGTTTTACTGAGAGATATTCAGACCATTTTAAGGTTTTATTTTTTTATGTTGATAAGGCAAATTAAACAGCCATCTCAGTACTGACACATAATGTTTTGTTGCTACCATTTATTTATGTAATTCTGAATAGGGGTAACGCAAGCATGAACAAAGACTGCATTTGTAGTTGATAAATTGTTTATTAAGAAAGACTCGGGCTTAGTAATGACTTAATTAGCCTAATACACTAACCCAAATTCCTAACCTCAAGTAGTAACTAAGACTGAATCATTCTTAATCAACTACTTGTTCATGATAAGTGAAATCTTTGTCCATGCTTGACAATTAAGGCATGTATTATTATACTGGCACCACCAATGCCTTGCTTAACTGTCTTCGTGTTTGTGTTTTATTTTTGTTTTGTAATTGTAATTGTTTGTTTTGCAATGTAATAGCAACAGCAAGGGCACTTACCTAACTCGTGTGGTTCATGACATTTGACATGTGTCTATCATTGTGTCTGCAGATGGGCCCCAGTGAAGGAGGGCCTGCCTAAAGGGACCACGGTCTACCAACCAATACAAAACAACTGGCAACCAATTTGGGTTCAACTACAATCACTGTAATAAACTCAGATGTTTTAGGCCTGTCAGTATGTTCCTATATTTTATCAGATGTGTTTTATACCCTGCATACACCCTGTCGTATGTAACTGTTTCTTTAGTAATTCAGTTTTTTTTTTTTTTTTTTTTTTTTTAAATGAATGTATTGCTGCCAAAAATATTCTGCAGAAACATGATTAAGGATGCAAAATATACTACAAAAAACATCTTATATTCAAATACGTAATTCCACGTTTCTTCCTAATCTAAAATCAAGTACCTCCCACTGGAAAATGATAATGATGATAATGATAATATTCAAAAATAAATATAAGTGTGATAAATGTAATATATACCTTTTTACCTATTCAAACTTGTGCCATTACAGCCTACTATTGTACGACACCAGGGGGCAGAAGTGAACAGCGCGTTGATTCACCCACTCGCCAGCAGAGGGCACTGTTGATCTTTACAATCCTCCAGAACAACCAAGCCAAGCCCCATTTGGTCCAGACATTTAATCTGAAATATAGGTTGTAAGTTTATTACCAGCGAGTGAAAGGAGCTGGAATGGAATAGCCATTTAACAAAGCCATATCAAAAAATACCCATCTCAGAGCCAGCGGGAAAATGGCATGAAAATATTACATTACACAAATGGAGGGAGTGATTGAATAATGTGCTGGGGAAGATAAATGAAAAGCACTTTGTTGGAAAACGTGGCTCTAAATACGTTTTTAATTTTAGCAGTGGGTTGAAAGAAGCCAGTTTGAGGCTGTTTCACTGCTGCCAGTTGATTCGAGGCTCCGCACCTGCGAATGGAGCGCGCCGCCGTCTCATTGTGCTTCATTAATATGCGCGCACATGGACACATTATATCAGTGTTTTAGCATTGAACACAAAGGAGACAGTGATGTTTTAACCACCTAACACACTTCTATTAAGACATACAAGTGAAGTCAATGTAAGAAAAACATGTGGCTAGTATCCATGGGTTTAAGAATGGTGAGAAATTAGGATTATGGCCATAGAGATAGAGCAATTAGTACAAAATATTATATCTTTTGACTGGGGTGAAAGTGTTGTGTAACAAGAAGCAATGATTTAATAACTGCATTAAAGGTAGGTGCACAATATAACTTTTCTGTTGGGGGTTCTGCCACCTGCCTGTCTCAAGGATATGTTATTGTTTTGCTTGCCATGTTCCACAGTATGGCATTAACCCTTCAGTGTTGCATTTATTAAGTTTCAAGTGTTTTATTCAAACACAAAGAAAAACAAGCACTATTGTGGACTCGCCCCTCCACAGATCTGCCTGAGGGTTTTAATAAGGAAGTTGTGGTCAGACCTCCTTGTCAAAGCCTGATCCTGCAGATCTCAGATGCTAAGCGAGGCTGGGCCTGTTTGGACGGCCGTTGTGAATGTGGTGTGTTCATGGGTGTTGGTGGTGGTCGAGGGGCAGATTGGCAGCCTTCTTTTTATCATGAATGAATAATGCATGAAACTGTAAAGCAATTTTTTGCGTCTGTTATAGGGCTATATAATGTTAATACACTATTCATATTATAGACTCCATTCAACTGTCTATATGGAACTTTAAAGCCATACTGTGGAACACCCAGTCAAAACAAAAATATCTTCATGAAGACACCAGTTACATAACAGTTACATAATGCGCCTTAGTTGATTTTTTTATTTATTTATTTTTTTTAAATTGTGCAAATAATTAAAAACACATTACCCACTCTAGGTATATTAACCAAATAAATCTGACAAAATTGCTCAAATCAGTCATAATATTTGAAATTCAAACATTTCCTTGTGTTCATTTCCCTCCATCATTTGGGTGTACATTAGAAGTAGCCTAAACATTGCAGTGTAGCACTGGCACATACAACTACAAAACTGTACAAATAGAGGGAAAACAAGAAACAACTCCAAAAAAACGTGTCTCTGGTGTAATGTCCTCATAGTAATGGTGCGTTTATATGATGTTTATAATGATGTGCATAAGATGGCCTCTCAGTCTGATCCCAGCGCACTTTATAGTCTTGTTCTCCACTCTCTCCTTTTGTGAATATATGATCAGAGGCGCGACAGCCCAGTCTTTAATCTTACACTGGCCTTGAAGAATGTCACGGACTCCAGCAGCCTGCCTCTCCCCTCTGCCCCACCACCACTGCAGCCACATAATGCTACTCTGCTGCATATGCTTTATGAACTTCGAAAGAAAACATGAAAAATGATACAAGCTGATATTGTTTAAGATGATATAAATTCACTCAGAAAGTAACCAACCATTGAAATAGGTACAGGAATTATTCACGGCCGTGCTCCTTGGTGCTTTGTAAAATGTCAAAACAATGAAAAGTACACCGCGCTATAGCTAGATTGTAAATGAGTGGAAGTCTATGAGATTTAGCAGCTGATAAAGGTCAGGAGGCTGGTGGTGAAATAAATAGGCATTTTGACAAAGATGACTTGATTCTCATGGAAGGGTTATAAAAACAATACATCATATGGTAATAGTGAGTTATTTTTTACATGGCTGGTACAAAGCTGATACTTGCCCACTAACTATAACAAAGAAGGTAATAAGATAGTTTTTATATCCTAAGAGTCCTATAATAGTGGTTCTCAAATTGTGGTGTATGTACCGATGGTACATAAGCTTCTTCAGGTGGTGTGCGAGTTTCAATACATCCATCCATCCATCTTCTCCCGCTTAATCCAGCTGGGTAGCGGGGGCAGCTTGCTGCCCAATCCTCATAGCACCTGACCCCCCCTATGAACCCCTCTGCGGGTGGTGAGCCCACAGGAGGGTGGACATCATGGTGTTAGTGATGTTAGTTCATAGGGGTGCGGGCATGTTTTGGGTTGATGGGGGAAACCGGAGCACCCGGAGGAAACCCATCCAGACACGGGGAGGCATGCAAACTCCACACAGAAAGGATTGAACCCGCAACCTTCTTGCTGTGAGGCCTGAGTGTTGCCACTCAGCCACCGTGCCGCCAAGTTTCAATACAGTTTTTTTTTTTTTTTGTAGTAGTAGTAGTGTAGTCCAATTTTAGTAGTAGTGTAATCCAATTTCAGACTATAATCCCATTTTAGACTTGGTTAGGCCAGGTTTTTCAGGTGTGAAAAGTTTAAAGGTCCAATATTACACAAAATTGACTCGTGTGAGCTTTAAGCCATGTTGTAACAACATAATTGTTGTTATTTCATAAAAAATATACCTGGAGTTGAGTTCACACGTTTGAATAACACGATTATTAGTCTGTCTACTTGTGGAGGCTGGTGGTATATATATATGTATATATATATATATATATATATATATATATATATATATATATATATATATACACATATATATAAATATATGTATTATGTATACGCTATATATAATATTATAACATGCCAGAAACAGACAGTGAGAGAGTGCCAGCAGAGAATGCCGGGGCTGGGGAAGTAATTTCTGGGCGTAAAAGTTTGACCTGGGCATAGCATGTAGAGGGTTTAAGTCCACCTGGTGCTAATATGAACTGACTGTTTTCAGTTTCAGAAAAGATCTCAGCCTATCTGTGCAGGATTTGTGTGTTAAACATAAAACAAAACACAACTCTGGGTATGTTTTCAATGAGGAAATAGATGTAGATAACACAGATAAAAAACAGTGTAATACAGGGTGTTTAATTATTCTATATTCCTCCTTGGACAAAAAGCTTTAGTGATACAAAAACAATTGTGTTACAGTTTACCCAATTTGAATGGCTTATTTTTTGTGGAGTATATATGAATTGTGGACTACATCTGAAAAACATTATCAGACAATGTCACAACTAAAACAAAAATACTATTAAAAAAGTTATAGTCTTGTTCTAGTCATTTATTGCATCTGCAATCACTTTCCTTTGTAAAATATCAAACTTTGTCACATATGAGTAGATGCTCGGCAGCATATATGGGAACATGAGCATGGTACATTGAGCAATACCTTTAAAAAGAAATGGTGAAAAATAGGAAATTGAGCTCTAAATGTCATTCATTCATTCAACTTGGATGTCAGGGTGACCTTCTACTCCTATTGTGAGGTGCAAAATATCACACATGATAAAAAGACTGATCGAACAGAAAGCAAATGAGAAATAGTGGACAACAGATTTATATATTTTTTTTTTTTTTACTCGGACTAGTAACTTTCTTTGACTAATTGACAGAAATAAATGTTTGGCCATATGCTTTACTATCCAACAAAAACTACTACTATGCTTTACTATCCAACAATAAGCTGCACTTAAGAAAAAAGCCATTAGGATAAAAAAAAACCCCTCTTATTATCTCAGTAATTTCTCCAGACACTTTGATTCTGAGCTGAGCGTTCACCATGACAACAGCTCTAATACCCCCAGCATTAATAAACCATCTGTGGAGGAGTAGCTTAATGCACATCAAATAACAATAATAGTCTGCTAATGTGGTTGTTACCCGCTGTGTCATCATGCCATAGTCCTGTGTGACTCATGGGAAGACCAAATATGCTTTTTGTTGTAAGAAAATACTCAAATGATTGATTTATTTTGTTTTATTTATTTTGAATTGGGTTATTACCAGGGATTACTGTGGCTGCATTGAGAACCCATCTATAAGATGCACTGTAGATGCCTATAGTTAGAGCCACTTAATGTACAAATACTGTAATAGACTGGAGTCACTTCAACTGCTACTTGCTCTTGTCCATATGCTATTGTACATAACCACAGACAGTCATCTGCAAAGTCTTTTATGGCTTTTCTCTGGTGGCACAGTATTATGTTGTTTTTTTAATCTTGTAAATCTTCTTCATTTAGTGCAAACTTTGCTTCCCCTTTTCAAACCATGCATATTTGTATCCTCATTTGTATTGTTATGTTATGTGAATTGTATGTGCAGGTGTGAAATAAATAAAATCTAGTATAATACAGTATAAATCTATGAATCCATAGTATGTATGTTGATCTTGATTGCATTTACCTGTTGCTCTTGACTTTTGCAATGCAACACAATAATTTTCCCATTGTGGGACAAATAAAAATATTATGCAATATTATCTGATCTCATGTATGTGTCAGAATATTTAAACTAAGAGCGCTGTGACTGACCAAAAGGAATGTGTCCTCACAGTGAGGAAAAATAATGATCAGAGATGTCTAGAAAAAGCCGAGAACTGGGAGAATCTAAACTAGACCAACGCGACAGGGCAATAAAATGGGTCCTATAGATGAGAATAGAAATACTTTGAATACTCAAAACTAATAAATGTTATTACTTGTCGTTATAAAAGTAAGCCATAATGGCTTGTCAATGCCTGGTTTTGTCAGATCTCAGAAGTTAAGCAGGGCCAACTAGTTAGTACTTGGCTGGGACTGGAAATGTCTGCCCCAGGGCAGCTGTGGCTACAATAGTAGCATGTCACCACTGAATGTGGAGTGAATGAATACTGCCCTATAAAGTGTTTTGGGTGTCTTGAAAGGCACTATATAAAACCAAAGATTAAGTAATTAAATAACTGAATAGATCAGCGGTTCTCAAACATTTCACATCGAATCCCACCAGAGATAACATGATTTTCTGAGTACCACCAGATCTAATCCTGGACTTAATCAGTCCTAAATTAAGCCTAAACATGGTCAAAAATGAGAAACCTGGATAAGGTAGTTCTGTAGCTCATGATTTCTCTGAACAAGGACAAAACTACAGTTTGAGAAACATTGTGCTTGACAGAAGATCTAGCTATGATAGTGGTGGTCATGGGTAGTAACATTCCACTTAGTCCCATGTCTGGACTGAAAGGAAGTACAATGAGGTAGATGTTTCCAAGAAAAATACTTTCAGCTATTAGTGTAATGGAAAACATTGATCTCACTGCTATAGTAATTGTGGCTAATAAAATAACACCAGCACTGATAGAGAACATAACTACTGAAAACCTATGCCAATTTAGTTTCATTTGTTTACAGAAAATAAAACACAATGACTGAGTTGACCTGTTTTGCGTCATAAAAAAAATCGAGCATATTGTTGGAATGTTGTAAATGCTGAACATCTGGACAATGAAAAGCAGACAGAGTACAATCACATTTCATTATGCTCATGACAAAATAAACCCAGGCTGCAATTACGCTCTAGAGCTGAACAATGCAAATGATATTGTGGCATAAAGGATTTGGATAAAACACAGTGATATTACAGCTTTGGATTTTTTCTCCCCAGATTATGTTTGATAACTATTAATGGGTCTGTGTCTGGTTGCCATGGTTAGTTACTAAATGATTTAGGCAAGGTCAGATCTTCAATTTTTCACTGGATGTTGAACATTTTCCCAACAATCAGGTTTATAAGCACCAGTAACCCTGACCTCAGTTTTGTCAACCTATTCATGTTCTTGGACTAAGAGTAGAAGAAATATTGAAAAATGTATTGTTTTTTGAATATCAAATATTGTATATACTGACAGTATATACAATATCTGATATTCAAAAAAAAAAAAACATTTTAAATGAAATAAACGAAATAACTAAATAAGCAACATGACATGACATCATCAGATTTGTTTTGCCTGTTTGTATTCTGTGGGCCTTAATGAGCTTGCTAAGAGTACACGCCTGTACACTTTACAATAGCATAACAGCATTCACTGTGCAAGATGCAGAGCAGCAGCCTTTTTGTACAGTGGTGGTCAGTGTCTGTGAAAACATGGCAGCCTAATAAACTATTAAACACTCTTGTTTTGTCACAATGTCTTTGGAACATATAGCATTTGTTTTCATAGTATCACTTTTGCTTTTTAATAAGTAGGCTTTGCATTACATGCATATTTGATGTGGTCTGCTTTCTTGGAGAGATGTATTTCTCCTCTTTCCACACACATGAATGCACACTAATGGCCATTTGGAGGCAACATTAAACTTTTAATTAGCTGGAAAGCCTGTAGCCAAACTACTCTCATCATTTACCATCTCTACATACTGCCTATTACTGCTGTAAATGGTGCAGGAGCACTTTGTCTAAGATAGCTTTTCTGCTGCATTGACAAGATGAATGTAGACCAGAGACAGGCCAAGAGAGTGTATTTTTTATGTCAACAATTATAAGCAACCAGTTGCCTTCATATTAAATATGGTAGACTTAGTTAGGTTCTGTTTTAGTCCTGGTTTAGTCCTGATCTAATTCAGGTGTAGTTCTGAGCCAAGACCCAGTGCAGTTTGCAAATTTTTATTACATTGTAGGGACTAAAATATGTATATATGCTTAATTCATTCACCTGTCTCCCTTTTGGGAATAAAAAATCAGGTCCATGATGTCACGCGCCCTTCATTATTAGATCAACATGATTTAAGGTAAAAAATATGAGTTATAGTAAGTTAAGGTTTAGATTAGGATCAGCTTCCAGGAAATTAAGTCAATGTAATGTCCGCAAGCATCATAGAAATCCAACATGTATGTGTGTGTGTAAGCATGACAAATAACCACACACTCTTTATAATAATAATAATAATCTATTGGGATTTAGTGTAACCATTATGCCAAACATACCTCAGACATAGTGGGCAAATTGTGTTTCATTGCCAGCTGTTGACTTGGTTGTTTATGAATGAAATACACTAGTTTCTGTACCTTCCCCATACTGAGGTGTTTGCAGCTGTGCCCTGCTACATCTGCTGTCAGAGCACTCAGGTGCAGCCACTCGCTCTCCTGGTGCTGTGATCTCTGAGCTGAGAGCCATTATTAGCAACCAGAAGCTCTTGTAGCCTTTTCCACTCTAATTACATAGCCATCATTAAAATGCTAATTCATACTGTTAAAAGGCCAATTAGAAGGGTAATTAAAAAGGCTTTGTTCCACCAGTACCTTCACCAGTGGCCTGACCACTGCTGCTCCTCTTCTGATCTCACTATTTCCATAATGCCTCAGGTCAGATCTCTTTATCCCGGTTCAAACAGGAGTTACACAGGCTGATAGAGCTCCAGAGGCCACACTGTTACATGTACTCGCTCTAGGATTTCATATAAGATAAATGTTGTATCCTGATTGCAATGTGGCTAACACTGTTGCATCACAGAAAGGAGGTCATAGGTTTTCTCCCTGCAGTTTTGGGCCTGTTGTGAAGTTGGTGTGCTTGGGTATATGTGTCCCCCTCAAGAATGAAACTTAAACTACTATAAGAAGTATTGCCAAGAATGCTGGACCAAGTTCCAGAGAAGATTCCAACATTCTGTTTATTTTAGAATATATTAAGGTTCAAGATTATTCCTTCAGGACAAAAACAACAAAAAATAAAAATAAAATAATGGAATGTCACCTGGATGATTCTTTGAACATTTAAAACCATCCCTTAAAACATTTTCCATGGAGATAGATCCTAGATAGATGTGGAATATTGTAAGACAAGCATGAGGAGGCCCTCGTAGACTTAGACAAACTTTATAGATCCTCAAAGGGAAATTGTAACAAGTAAAAATATAATGGAAGTAATACATTCAAAATAAGTAGCAAATATAGCGAGATTATGAGACTGGTGTCACATAAGGTACAATTATATAAATGTAAAAGTATAATTTAAATGTATATTAAGGTCGTTTTTGCTCCCCTGCTGGCCAACGGTGAAAATGCCCCCTGTCTGTAATAGAATGTAATCCCCAAATTTGGTACAAATCCAATATAGTGTCACCCCCATTCAGGCGATTTCCTACTAAGAAAAAAAATAAATAAAAAGAAACCGGCAAAGAGAAATAGTCCTCCTATGTATTGGTAATATTGGTCTCTGGTCAGGGCACTCCGTGAAGAGTTGGAGTGAGCAAGGGCCAAACTTGCAGATAGGGTCGAAAGAAGCAATTCTTTCAACCACAAGCTTAAGTGTCAGGAGAGAATCAACCAAGAAAAAAAACAAGTTTTTGAAAAGAACTCATTAATTCTCTCCAGAAGAAAGACAAGCAACCACAAGACCAGATTAATGCCCATAAGGTGATCCAGTACCTATACTATTCTACAGTACAGGAAACTGTGCAGCTGGAGCAAGAGCTTGCACACTTCAAAAAAGTTAGGAATAAGACTATTTGGAGATGCAAAACTCAAAGCTTCTCTCCACAAGAGAGACAAAGAGCTGGAGATCCACATGAATGCATACAAGGAGAACCAATATCTGCATAACAGTTCAGTGAGAAAAAATGTCCAGCTCAAACAAGAGCTATATCCAGCAACAGTAAAGTCCTGGAAAAGATAAAACAACAACTTAAAGCACAGGACACTATAATAGCTGAGATGAGAAACACAAACAGATGCCTGCAGAGATTCTCCAACCACTTGTATTGAAGTTGGTGGATACAACCCACAAAGATGGCAAATTCGATAATGTTGACTTTTCAATGTCTATGGTAGGGGGCTCTATATGTTCCATTGTATTAGACTTCATAGGCCGTTACATTCAGATCACGCAATTGTGATCTCTAGACCAATGCCTGTGGGCGTGAAAAGTCATCTAAGAAACAGGAATTAAAGGTGTTTTTTGCCGGCATGCTATAGGCAAACTGGCTCTAGATGTGACGTGGAAAATGTGAGCTGATTTGGACCAAAAACTAGGGACTAGATGTGTTTTCAAACACGCAGTCAAAGCAGTGGCATAATTTTTATCCAATATGGCCCACTTTTTGTTCATCATAGAGCCATGTGCTAATTCAACTTTTGGCTTGTCTCATTGTTCTCTATCACTGTCCTGAATTTCTTCTGCCTACCCTGAACGATGCTTGTCCCCACCCCTAAAGGGATCCACTTCCAGGCATCGCTGTTGAGTCAGGTCACTTTGAGCATTGTTGCAATGCCTGTTTGATCAACTTTTTCATCAGACCAGTCCATCCCGGTTTGGCCCTCAAAATCACAATAGTTTTCAAGAAAAATAATAATAGAGAAGAAGAAACCGGTGAAGAACAATAGCCCTGGCCAGTTACTGTTACTGGCTCAGGCCAAAAAAAAAATATTAGAAATATGATGTTACAAATATGTAGAGGTAAAAATTATGCTCTCTGTAACAATGCTAGTTTTTGTATATTTTTTCAATGTAATAAAAGGAAAACCAGTAAAAGCAGTATAGACTTACTTACCTATGATGTAACAATCTTGGGAAATTCAGTAAGGTGTGTTTTTTGAGTTCTCAGAGGGAGCTGAGTTAGTAAACTTAAGTCATCAAATAAGCATGACTGTAGGTAAATACAACTCAAGGTATGTTTTGTGTGAGGTAATAATGTTATAACATGGTTAAAAGATCGAACTTCTGTGTTCTTCAATGATATTTCAGTCACTGCTAGTAAACTCTGAGCCGATCCATTGTAAAGTAGTTGAAAACAGATCTACTTGTGTTAATGAAAGTTAGTGCAGATGGAGCCTGTAAAAATGAGAGAAGATGGATTGACTCCAGCTTGCTGATGCTGCGGGCCCGATTTGGTTTCAGGGCCAGTGAAGTGTCGGTGGTTTAATTTTATAGTGTGTAGTTTTGTCTGATTTCCCCCTGGAATAGAGCTCTGCTGGAGAATGCCCAACATCTGCTGCCACACAGAAAGCAATATATATATATATATATATATATATATATATATATTATATATATATATTATATATATATTAAACATCATTCTGATCTGTGATACCAGCAACTGAGTCAGAAAAGGAGCCAAGCACACATTAGAATGGCTTCTCATGTAGTCTGCTGGGGATTGGCAGTCAAAAACCTATTAGATTATCCCATGGTGGTAGAACATATGTGGCATTTCAAATATGAGCCTCAAAGCATTTGCTAAACGTATACATAAACTATCACGAGGAGCATACATTTGTAGCATGAAGCACAGTATAAGTAAGTTTATATTGGCAGATATAGGCTCATCAAACTCACAAGTCAATGTTTTTGGACATTCCATTTATATTATGGCCCCTAAAACTAGTCCCTAAAACTAGTCCCTAAAACTACACTTTTGGAAAAACACTCATTTACATGCACAGGGAAATCCAAGTGCGCTAGACAACTGAATTCAAATCGTCTTTGCTCCAAAATCTGTCAGATCACTCTTGTCTTAGTTAACATACAGCATACAGACCGAACAGATGTGAATGGTGGGCTACAAGACGTCCAGGGCTTCTGTAGCAGCCCTTTAAACTGTTTTTTTTTTTTTAAAGTTATTTATTATTGTTTATAATAATCGTTCAAATGAACTTGAGGACACCAATAAATGCTATATGAGAATATAATGGACTATTCATATTTCATACACTATTTAAATCATAACTTTCTACTTCTATTGTCTTATTGCATCATGATTATATTCTGTGATAGTTCGCGTGCTTCTTTATTTGCACTAATGTTGTACTGTGTTTCTAGTATTGGGGGCGATGTAACTCCTCACAGCAGAAGCTATTTGGTTTGTCATGTCTGTTTTCATTTTGGGCAAGTCAGATGGAGCTAGGACTGCAAGTCATTATAACAGAATGAAGCAACAGACTGTGAAATGTAATGTGTACAGGGAGAAACACCATCAAAGTGAAGGTTATGATGGCTGATTTGGAATAGTAAACACTGGGCTACAAATCTGAAGAGGAAAATGTAATAGCAACAATAATATTTTCTTTTATTAGCGCAGAGCTATGACTGAAATTGTTTGTGACAGTAATTACTTTTTGCTGCAATTGAATTCATAATGGGAGAAATAGTCATAATATTTGGACTAATTTAACAAGAAAATATTGATGCTGAGGTGGATTGGAAATGCATGGAGTACAGATTGCATGAGCTCACATCTTGGACAGAGCCGAGGTGATTCATGTGTGTTATCTAGAAACGAGAAAGAGACTAGTGTGGAAATATTAACACAATAATTCATATACAGGACTGTGCAAAAGCTTTAGGCAGGTGTGGAAAAAATGCTAAAAATGCCTTAAAAATGGAAGTGTTCATCATTTATGTTCATCAGTCAACAAAATGCAGTGAATGAACAAAAGAAAAATCTAAATCAAATCAATATTTGGTATGAGCTTTGTGTGGATGGAGCTTCCTCACATCCTTCTGTCTCTTCATGGAACCCCAGACACACACCATAATGTTGAGGTCAGGATTTGTGGGGGCCAGACCTTCACTTCCACAACTTCTTTTTCTTCTTTACGTTGAAGATAGTTCTTAATTACTTTAGCTTTTTCTTTTGTTCGCTCACTTTGCATTTTGGAAATCGAAAAAAACAAAAACAAAACAATAATAATTATTTATATTTTTGAAACCATTCTTTGTTTACAGCATTTTTTCACACCTGCCTAACACTTTTGCACAGCACTGCATATTACGCAAAATAGATTCTTATGGGCTTTAGGCCAGGTTAGAATGTTGTTACCTCTTCAAAAACATCCCTGAAGTTATGTTTTGTTTCATTCACATGTTTGAGTAATCCTTTGTTAATAGTCTGTCTGCATCTCCAAAGCTCAAAATGCTCTGTTCCACCTTGTGATGTCATATAGTGGTAGGTTTTAAGTTGCAGCTACATTTTACCTTTAGTTCAGTAGAGATTCCAGGGCTGAAATTATCCAAGTGATTCTAGTGAAGGTGCATGGGGTTTAAACATATTGGAGCACTATTACTGCATGACATCACAAGGTGGAACAGAGTGTTTTCTATTTGAGATCACTCTCTAAATATACAGTTTGTCTTAAACATGTTTGAATGAAAGTATGTTTGTTGAGGAAACTACATTATAACATAAAACAGAAAATAACGTAATATAACCCAAACTATCTCAAGTAGGTGGTGCCACCAAGCCAAGCTGCCGGTTAGATCTGTGGATAGATGAGCCCATTCACCCTGCACTGAAATAGCATTGAAATAAGTTTTAGTTTTTCTTTTGTTAGTTTTTTTTCCCCAAATTGTTAGTATCATGTCTACTCATTGAACACAGCCTCCAGTGAAGGTTTGACATATTTACAAATGTCACTCTAGTCATGGCGCAGACTGGGAAAGGCAAAGGCAAAACAAATAGACAGCTGGTTACAATTATGGTTTTACTGGGCGCTGATGGGCCAGTAATTACAGGATTAGAGATGTGTTACTGCACAACTCTAGAGTCCTCTCCCAGCCTGAGAGGCAGACACAGAACAGGACAGCCCCAGCTCCATCGTACATCTTACAAGAGCTGACTCTCTCACTCTACTTGTATGTGCTTCACTACAGGACAAAGACAATTGTAAATGTAAAAATGTAACAAAACTATTTTCCATTCTCTCATTATTACCAAATGGCAAAGGTGCCCAGTTAGGAAGGAGTAATATGCTTTTCAAGACTTGAATTTATAAATAATTTCCCCCATCATCGTAATGTACAAAAACAGGAGTGGAGTGTGGGCAGCCCAAGGGGATTTTTTTGAAAATTGTTTTCTTCAAGTGGAGATACAAACTACAGGCCTCTGTCAACACTGTCAATATATGACATGAACAATGTCAATATAATATCATCACTTCACAGCTCAAGAATGTGGCAACAACATGTTCTAAGTTTAAATTGATCATTGACTTGTTATAAATATGATACACACCAAAAAATATGAATGAGTGCTTTGACATTACAGTAAAGAAGTGAACTTGGCTCCTCTCTTCTGCTTGTGTGTCATTAGACAGAAACAGTGAAGTGTTTACATCATTCAATAAATATTTTGTGAGGGCAGAGCCTACAGATAATGATGTGTGATGACATGATTTCATGTTGTGGCCCTGCTGTAGCTCTGTGAGCACAAACACCTCTCCAGCTCATATGTAGAGCCCCAGGCCAGAGCTCAGACCCCTGGGACCCTCTCCCTGTCCCACTGGATGAGCTCAATGCCAGTCTTGGTTAGTGCCATGGTTTGGCTCCACACAGAGCTGCTGGACAGCATATGTTTGATGTAACACATACTCTATGTGTATGAGTGTGTGCTCTGTCCACACAGCACTCCCCCTCAGCACCTGGAAACAGCATAAACACATTTTAGTGTACGGCTCATCTGTGGCTGCAGGTAAACAAATCTGTTTACCACATACCCTCTGAAGCCATCACCATAGCAACCAGCTGGAAAGCACCCAGCATCACATATATTAGATTTGATGGAGTCAAATCTCTGACCGCAATCTCATTAAGACTAATGTGTTTATGTTTGTGTTGTGTGCCACTCATTACAGTCATGTTATGACTGTTCACTAAAATTAATTTTGAAATATTCTCTGTGTCATGATGTAATGTCTATTCCATGCACAAGAAACATTTGGATCTGTGCTGAGGGGTTGTGGCAGACTGTTCATAAGCTGTTAGAAACAACTTGATTTTGAAGGTACAGATCATCCTGTGAGTGTGGAAAATTAAAAGACAGAAAAATGAAGTTTTTTTCTGCAGTGCTTATACTTGGGTGTGACACATTTGCATAGTTTGCCCCAGCCTGTAATCGTTTCAGTGTGCATGCAGTGCTGATGGATATAGTTACTCCCCTCTCAACCTTGTAAAGAGTACTTGTCTTTTGCGAGGTACCCATCTTTCTCAGCTGTCTGTTTGGTTCACTTGTAAAACAAAGCTGTACTTTATAGGCTTGTTACTGCCACTGGGTTACTCTTTTATTTATTAGCCTGTCCACAGTGAATGGATGTGCTTGCAGTCTGTGATGTGGAGCTTGATTCCTGTGTTGCTACTGTAATAAGGCTTAGACAACTATGCAAAAGCTATCAGACATGGTCCAAATATCAGGAGTTTGCATCCATTTAACTGGATCTGAATTTTTGGACACTGAATTCAAAATTAGAAACCTTTTAGATTTTTGCGGAGCCACCAGCATTTTACCAGTATTTTGTTACCTATTAACAGAATGAGTTACTAAATCAGACCAGATGGATAAAATAATGACACATTTTACATGGGAAAATGGTGGAACGCAGAATGACAAAACAGACTCCCCAAGGACCAAGAAATATATAGGCTATAGCACATTGACTAAATCTGAACCTGTTTAGACTGTGAGGAAGTTGTTCTCGCTATATCAATCAATCAATCAATCAACCTTTATTTATATAGCCCTTTACAACACCATTGGTGACCAAAGTGCTTTCCAATTAAAAACAGAAAATACAACAATACAAAAGACAGAACATACAACAATGTAAACAATATACAGTAAAACACACAGTGCAGAAAAATTATGTGCCACAAACCATTAAGTATTAAAAGCCATTTTGAATAAATATGTTTTAAGCCTAGATTTAAAAAGATTAAAATCAGTGATGCTACGTAGCTCAAACGGCAGATTGTTCCACAGTCTGGGACCAGCCAGACTGTGGACCAACCATATAGACAAACCTCCTCATGTGGAAGCTTAGAACCACCAGAAGTCACTCACTGAGCTGCAGAAGCTGCACTAGCACTGATTCATGATGGACTGCAGGTGCTAGGGAGTGAAGATTCGGATCAGAGAGAGTCCGTTTAGGTTTAAACCAAGGGCATTTCCGTATTAAAACTGGCAACTCAAATCTGAGACCTATGTGAGGCTAATTTTGCTTTATGGTTGGATAATTGTCTTGAGAATCAACACAGCAAATGTCATGAAGTGGTAGTTTTCAAGTTAACTTTTACCATTTAGTAGAGATTGGAAAATAACATGAATGAAATTGTCCAAAAGATTCTAGTGTGAAGGTGTATGGAGTTTAAAAACACGGTGAAGTATTTCCTGTATTATCATGACATCACAAGGTGGAACAGAGTGTTTTCAGAACTCAGCCGAAATATGCAAAATTTGTACATTATGTGAATGAAACAAAACTCACCTCTGGGTATGTTTTTGAAATATTATAGCATAGATCAGAAAACAACGTAATTTAAAACCAAGCCCTTTAAAACCAAAATCCAACATACAATTCCTTTAAAAACTCCAAGTTATTTTGTACAATGTGCTTGTAGTCTAAATGTGCTAGGGGCCAGATTCTGTCAAGTGTCACTGCGCCTCAGCCCATAGACGTAGCCCGTGCACTAAACTCTGGATAAATGATAACACAGAGCTAATCTTCCCTGGCATGCCATCATAGCTCATTTCCATTGCAGCCTTCCTCATTGTAGCAAACTCAAATGCAAACTGGCACCTAACAGTTGTCTTCATTCGCCATGCCCTTCTGCCCAGCTCTCCGTAATGGCCGCTCTACAATAAGGATACACTTTTTGATTGCCAGTGAATATCCTACAGTGATTTAATGCTTTTTTTCTTCATGACAAGGGAAGTGTGAAGCCCATTCGTTTCTGTGGCTGAGTTCATCTTGATTTAGCCAAAGGATGGAGAGGAGAGAAGAGAGGAGAGATTTTTAGTGCACTCTCTGTTCTCTGGGATAATGAATGCTTTGTCAGGGAGAATCCATCAACGGTCACTGTGGGGGGAGGAAATGTCAGGGAAAGTTATGGTTTGTTGGCTTTTAACCCACGTGGCCCGGCCCTGCAAAGTAATTGAAGTACAGAAAATGTCAGGTTGTTGCACTTCATCTATTTGTATAGCTGTCTTGCAGGATAAACAGAAATATTGCTGTGGAAACACGATGAACAACAAGCCCAGTGTCTGTTTAGATCTGTGAAGAGTGGGTGGAAGGTGATGGACCACGCGGTAAAATAAGACTCTATCGATTTGTGTTCCTATACTACTTTGTTACTTTATTGTGCTCCTGTGCTTTGCTTTAGAAATCCTTTCATGTAATGTTGATTTGATATTGTGCAAAGTGAGAAATGAGACATGGTGAATGGACCCTGTTAAAAGCTGTTGTATATTTCTCAAAGAGAGGTCAAGGTAATGGAAAAATTAGTTATATAAAGTGGAATTTGTGCAAAATACAGAAGTGCATTTGTGTTTGCAGGTAAAGCACAACGTATCATGACAAGGCATTGCCAAAACTTCTTTTTGTTTTCATTTTTCAAGAGACAATCAAATCATTTTAAGGGAGACACCACAGGCAAAACTCATTCTGATGCTTTTATTTTGATCTCTTACACACAAGCCTCATGTGAAAACAACTAAATTGTCCACTCTGCACCAAAAGATGTTTAATATTTAATTTAATCAACTTAGTAGTAATGTCCCATTACAACTTCAAAGGCCTTTTTCTCAAAATGCATTTTTAGGAAGATGTGGCTAATTTCTTATACACTGCAGACTGTGCCAGATCTAACAAAAGAGATTTACATCAAGTATTATGGCTGCTTATCATTTACTTTACGTTATAATGAGAAATGTATGGTCAATTTACAGTTTTTACCTATTTGAAATGGTTGTCCCTTATAGAGTAAGGACAACAGGTGGGGATTTGCAATTTTGCTCTAATCTAATCTAAAACACAGACAGATTCTATTGTTGCAAACAAAATAACATTATATATTGTTGTTTATCTATTTATTGCATTTTTTGTTTCTGGGTAGTGGGGGGAGGGGGAAGAGGAGAATGGAGTAAATCAAGGAGAGGTAGATTACATCATCTTCAGGTTCACCAATGAAACAAAAGTGGCCTTGGTCATACTTTTTTTCTTCTTTTTTCTGAGTTTCCTCTTTGCTGAGCTCCTGGAAGTCTCATGATGACTTCCTCTGGATCAGAAGAGCTCAAAGTTTGTTATTACTCCTGTTAGGTTTTTTTATTTTTATTTTTAGGAGTTTGTGTCTCTGCATTTGTATAACCTCCATCTTTGGCAGTGTTGTCAGCACTCTGTTCATTCTCAGTCAGGCAGAAGGAATCTTAGGCTCATTCTTTAGGGTCTTTGTCTGATGGACAAAGATTCTCTGTTGTGGTCTTATGATCTCCTGCCCTTCTCAGAAGACCTCTAGGTGGTTCCCTGTTCTTTTGGAGAGTCAGAAGGGTACACCTCTATAATCTCAGGATTTAGAGCTGTTTTTTTGTTCTTCATCGTGTTCTGCTGGAGTGTAGTGGTCACCTGCATTTCTTGGAAGACGTCCTGTGGTCTCTGTTGTTTTGGTGGGCTATGAGGAGACACCCCAAACTGGCTGAGAGGGTTTCCACCAATTTGGTCCATTATTTATAACCTCCTCAGTAGCCTGTCTGGGTGGATTATCCCCACATGTTTTTTTTTTTTTTGTTTTTTTTTACCTCCAGGTTTGGGTCTGCTCTGTTTCTGGGGGAAAGAACCATGTGCATTCCTGGATCTTCAGCCTTTTCTTGTTGCAACTCCTTTTTGAGTAAGTTTCCCATCCCTCATCTTTGATTCTGTTGTCTACATGCCCACAACTGCATGTGAAGACTGGGCCATGCTCCTCTGCTCTGTCTCCTCGACTGTGATGTGACAAATGTGGATTTCAGGTTGAAGAACCTGCACAGAATCTAGACTTGTTTAAAGGCCTCCTCCATTGTTTCAGGACCATGGCCTAAAGCAGCCTCATCAAACTGTTTGGGTGTATGGTGCTCACTGATCACCATAACCCTAGATTTTTTCTTGTTCTTTCTTCTGTCCATTGTATCAAGTTTGTTATTATCAATAAGCTTGATATTGTAGTGTTCATAACTATGGTGCAATGACAAGTGTATTTTCCGTCTTTCTTTTTTTATATTGTTATCTTTGTTATATTTGTTATCAATAAAAAACAATCAGTAATTCAGCGTAGGGTTGCCAAACCTCCACAGCAGCTACATCTCTTCTCTTTTTGTAATTCCAAGATTCGACTGATTTGTATTTTTTGTAAGTCTAGATTAATATAAAATACTGATCCGGTAGCTTGATGTAATACAATAGTTCTCTTATCTAGCATTCCAAAATGTTCTGTGCCATGGCCCCCCATCAGTGTGAAGATCACATGGGGCCCCCAAAGAGTAATTTACACTACTTTTAAAAGAATGTATACCATTAGATTTACATCTGAAACAATATATAATTAAACCTGTAGTAATACTAATATCAAGCAATGCATTTAAACTAATATCGTATGTAAAGTTGATTTGAAATGTAATTTTCTTCTTTCTAATAAGTAAAGTTTTTTTTATTATTTTGATGAAGAAAAGTGCTAATTTATGGTCTTCACTGAACAAAAGCCTTCCTACTGAAATGTTTTATGGTTGGTTGTTCTAATAATACAATATTCTATTCCAAAGATAGCAGCTTATTTGTGTCCTTTATGAGTTTTAATTCCTGATCCCTGTTGTTGTAACCAGGAACAGTCAAGAGCAGCCATGTCTGACTAAAGGCCAGTGGACGGCTGGATCCATTGGACTTGGTTCTAATTGTAAAGGGGCTGTCTGTCTTTCCTGTTTAGTGATCCATGGTTGGACCCTCTCCTCCTCTTAGAGTTAGCCAGGCTTGAATGACACCTCTGTCTTAGAGAAAAAGCTACACAACCTCGAACTGTTGAAGCATGGATCCTCATGTGTAACCATTCTTTTTACCGTAAAGTCTGAAAGAAGTGTCAGCGCTGAAACAAGGAAGGATTTAGTGTTTGCCATTGGTTTGAGGTCTATACATTCTTTGTACAAGTAACGTTCCAATGTGTTCCAATATAAATGGTGAGGTCAAAGGTCATGTCTAGAATTTATTGACCAACAAGCAAAATAGGCAAACACTGATTAATAATATTTTCTCAATTTAAACAGAAGGCATCAGGAAACAACTGTTATTATATTGAAGTCGCCTGTCATTTCCTTCAGAGTCACATGATCACTGCTGACATGTTTTGATTTTGGCTCTGTGTGGAGGTTGCAGACAAGTATTTGATACAAATGTTATGATTGGGAAGACTAGAGAATGGAAAAAAAATCTGCAATCTTCAGTAATTGTTCCCTGGAATGAAATTGATTCACACCCAACCGAGCATGAAATAACATTGGCAGATGACACTGCTGTTACTGTGGCTAGAACACAACATGATTCTAATAGGAATAATCAGCACCTTCTTCTGCAGTGGGGAACGCACACAAGAGATTATACGATGCGCACCCTTTTACCAGGTAAGGCTGATAGAGATTGAATTAATCCTGAAATGGGCGCAACATTTACATGGAATATAGTTCCTGGTATAAACTGTACCCTATTTCCTAAGAAAACATAATAGGCACCCATGATTTACCATGTATTTCTGGTTGATTTCCTTTTTACACTGGATGCCGTCATTGAGACTAGAGTTGGCACTTTCGACATTCACAACAGTGATCATTTATAAACAAAAAAACTAGATTTTAAATTTTGTTTTGGTTTTTAATGTCTTATTCTGATTATTCTTATTCTTTCTGCAGTTCAACATATTTGAGGTGTGCCTTGAGGTAACCTGAGTTTTGGCTCATAATATGATGGCACATTATAGAGGCGTATGCACAAATGCAGAGGTAATCCATTTGAGGGTATGCCTCAGCTCCCTAATAGACCGATGGCCTGTCTGAGCTGCAGGTGTGAGGGGAGATAGCACAGGCGTGTGCTGGGCTAATATGGCATGCACATGAATACAGCCTCAGAGCATTTCCATCCATGCACAGCCACATGTCTGACATGTGGTCATTGGATTAAACCATTCTGTACTTCCTACTGCCCAGGGCTGCTTTTTAAAAGTACTTAACATGACTTTTGGAGAGCTCCTCTCTGATCTGTACACAGACTGGTGCGGTATAGTCTGACAAATGTCACCACATGTGACTCGTGGGTTAGGGACCTTAAATAGATTTGTATTTGTAGAATAAGGAAATGTATTCTATGCACTGTCTGAAGCAGAGGGTGATTGCCGTGCAGCACTGGTAGACTCCAGGTCCTAAGCATGACTTTGGTTTAAGCAGGAAACTGGAGCAATGGCAATGTCATTACAGTATGAAAATGTTTAATATGTTACAATATGGCTGGACTCTATGGTCGCATAAATTATTATTACTATTACTATTATCATTATAGTCGCAAGTGGTGTCTAAATGCCGTTCCAACCAAATACCACGCCCCACACTTTTTTTTTTTTTTACCTTTATTTACCCAGGAAAGTCCCACTGAGATTACTAATATCTTTTTCAAGGGAGTCCTGCCATGCACACACCACTGTCATACTAGACAATGTGGGTGAAGTGTCTTGCCTGAGGACACAACGACAGTTTTTGCCACTGGCGCCCCCCTGTGGCACCTGGAATTCCCAGTGGTCTCCCATCCAAGTACTAACCAGGCCCGACCCTGGTTAGCTTCTGAGATCTGACGGGATCAGGCTTTGACAAGCCGGTATGGCCTCAAATTTTACTGTTCAAACACTAACGCCAATAACCATAAATCCCAACCACAAGTCTAACCCCTAGCCTGGGGGTCACCAGCCTTTTCAGAGCTGAGGGACCTTAAGATCATTAAAAACTACGAGGGCTACCAGCACAATACAGATAATCCAAAAGACAAAAAAATACACTATTACACTGTATCATTCGATTACATTGTATGAATACCTGCTTTAGTAACCATTTGGTAATTACTTGTGAATAATCACATTTGTGTTTAATTGTCAAAGCGACATTAATTTTCTGCAAATGAATGAACATGTCACAAATTAATTACTCATTATTAATAATGTAATAATTATGTTGTAATGTAGTAGTATTCTTAACACAGTTCAACTCCGTTTTTGTTTTAAACAAAACGACACTTCAACCTGGTAACAGCAATAACCTGGTAACATTTAAACCAAGCATTTTTTGACCTCTAGAGACAGGATATTTACAGTAAAATTGCTATATTTAGAGTTCTGTTTTATTAATTGTGAGCTCTCCATTTCCCACAGCAACACATTCTTTGAAGTGAAGTCCATCTCGAACCAGGTGTGGAAATTCCTTCATGACGTTCCACGACCGCTTCATTCCTCCTCCTTATCATCCCCTCACTTGTACAATCTCCTGAGCCGATTGTTCAAGTGCTGTGCCAAGAAGAGACAGGAGAGGGAGCTAGACGAGAAGGACCGTGGCCTCAGTGTATATTCTCTAAATTACACTATTACAATCAGCAACTGTAACTTTACTGTTCAATATGGTCTGAAATCTACACAGATAATAGGTCAACTGTTTGTCAAAAGGACACAGAATTCAATCCAAGAAGGTTTTGGATGGGGATGAACAAAGCACAGACTTAGTCAGTTAAATCTGGTTCACATTTAGATCAGACCAAGAAGACCACGCAGTCTCCAAAAGTGTGCCAATGTTTAGAATCTGGCACACACCACTTTAGGCCCAAAACCAAACCCTTACAGTAACATAAGAATCCTCGGCAATTTCAGACCTTGTTTTGAGATGATACAAGGTTCACAAAGAACCTCAAATACCTACCGAGTTTAAGTCTGCACGGACAGACCAATAAAACCTGTGAAACCAGCAGCAGGGATAAAATCATCACTGCAAGATTATTTCAGTCACAAACCAAACATTCAAGCATTTAGGTTTGAACCATTACACTCAGCCCATGTGTGGCCCAAAAGTCAAGGTGATAAATGGGTTAAATACAAAGAATGGATTTCCCTCACAAGGGACTAATAAAGTGAACATCAGCTTGATTTTAAAATGATCAGGTTTGAACATTTCTCCATATGTCCCATTCTTGTGTCATTCTATCAGCCTCCAACCTTTGTCTTTCCTTTCTTTGGGATCCCATGATCATTCAAACCATTCAAACTTTTTGTGCCAGGTTAGACTCATTTCCTCCAGGTTAGTCCCAGAACATGTTTTGTATGTACTGTAGATTGTCCGCAATCCATTTTTCAAAACTAAAATTGTTTAGTCACTGTTCAGCTTTTGCACTTTTATAGATAGCTCCTCAGTGCTCCATTTTCTTTGACGTATTTGGGGCTGAAAGGTCTATTCTTTCTTTGGGTGAATTAAGTTTGTGTATCCATTTTAAATAATATATCGAGGGTTTAGAGCCAGAGGGGCGTAAGTGGCATTTTTGGCGAAAATGAGTTATATATATATCAAATTAAAGGTCTTGATGAGCTCTATCTAACTGTACGAAGAAAAAAACCCACCAGAAACCCACCTATATTGAATAAAACAACAAAACAACAAAGACCTTGCTCAAAAGTTTGATTTCTTTTTGGAGCCAGAAGGGTGTATGTCAATATACGCCCTTGTGGCTCTAATAAATAAAATACCCTGCAGTGTATTCCAGAGCCACAAGGGCGTAAGTGTAGGTGGTGCTCAGTGCTAAAATTGCTGACAGGACTGTAGACATGCAAGAACTGTCTGACGCAGAAAAGATATTGATCAGCATAATCAGGGAAAATGACTACTTGGAAGTTGGAGAAGAAGATCAGTTTTTGAATGCTGCACATAACATCACTGATAGAGGTGATATACAAAATACAAATCTAGCCTTATCTGTGCAATGTTGGAACAGCAAGACGAAAAGTGTCTATCTACTCCCCAGATAGCTCCTACACACTTGTGAGGATGGCAAGACACAACAACCCATACAGTGTACATGAACTTCAACACAAGGATTTTGTTGACTTCAAGTCCTTCTCTAACCACTCACTGAAGAACAAAACCAAAGATGAGGAGGGTCAATCTGTTCATTGGCAAAAAGTGAAGTGGTTCCGATTCACAAAAGAGGACCCCAACACAATCTTCTTCAAGTACGATGTCACTGCCCCAACCTTCCAAAAGCTGATGGTAGCACGACAACCAAGCAGAGGCACCAGAACCATACAACCCAGCTCATTGTTTGAAAGCCCTCCAGGCATAAGTGCCTTGAAGAGAAAATACCTACTCACCCTGTGCACCAGTGGGAGTATTCCTCACTACTATGCAGAGTTTTACAACTCCCTTAAAGTAGAAGGCAGTGATAGCACATAACTGTAACTGAAAAATGGAATGTGTAAAAATGAGAGAAATGAAATGAAATGTTAACATTGTAAATAGGCCTATTAAGTGTTTGAAATGTTAACGTTGTAAATAGGCCTATTAAGTGTTTGAAATGGAATAGTTAACAGTTCAATTAAATGCAATTAAATACATGAATGTTTCAGTCATGAATGACAATTGAATTATCTAATTTTGATGGCCACGACCAGGCTAAACTGTAGTGGAACTTGATGAAAAAAGTGAAATAAGTAACAAAGTAAAATGGAATATAATGAAACAAGATACATTTCTTATAGCCATATTGACTGTAAATGAGAGCAGCTACATGGGGGTGACACTACAGTTAAGTGTTTGTCTACTGTTCTGAAGGTTGTTGGTTTTTTAAATCCCACTTTTGACATAAACATCATTGGGAGAGCGGCAGGGATGATTCTAGGCCAGGGGTGGGCAAACTATGGCCCTGGGGCCATATCCGGCCCGCCAAACATGAATGAACTATAATAAAATGTATTTGTTTTATTTTCCCTGCAATTCTGGCATTTCTTAATAGCTGGCGCACACTAGATACATTGATACATGTGATAAGATTTTATGTGTAATTCATTTATCAAAATGTATCTTAAAATGCTATTGAAGTTACATGCTGTATTGTGCTGACCATGGTGTACGTGACTAAGGCTGAAAGATATGTAGTACAAGATATACGCCCCGTATGAGTAATGCGTAACCATGGAAATATGTAGATATTGTAATGACTCATATTGTGAATAAAAGGCACGGAGAGACGGTGGTCAGAGTACCAGTACCCAGCAGAGTACTGGCGTGGGACGAGCTGTAGCGAGCGCCACGTCTCTCCCGTGCACGTAAAATTCTAAGACTTGTCTTGGCTGTTTCTTCTGAACCTTGGTGATTTAATCCACAATTGGTTGGAGGTTTATTTTGATAACAATTGTTGATTCTACGCTGTTTGTAAGGTTTACTTATACTTATATAGCACTTTACACAGACACATGTCCCCAAAGTGCTTTACACAGCATTTTACAGAGCATTCTTCATTCACTCCAAACCCGGTGGTGGTAAGCTACTGTTATAGCCACAGTTGCCCTGGGGCAGACTGACGGAGGTGCGGCTGCCAAGCCAAGCGGCGCCAACGGTCCCTCCGTCCACCACCAACACTCACTAACACAACTTTCACACCTACAGTGCATGTTTTGGGTTGATGGGGGAAACCGGAGTGCCCGGAGAAAACCCATCCAGACACGGGGAGAACATGCAAACTCCACACAGAAAGGCCGGGCGACCCGGGGATCGAACCTGCAACCTTCTTGCTGTGAGGCAGCCACCGTGCCGCCACGTATTATTATTATTATGTATTATTCCTTGACAGTTTCTTGGTCCATCGAGCCGGATGGAGGAAATCTTCGTGGAGGGTGATCAACGGTGATTGAAAGTCTCTGCAGAGCCGGCTGAAACCGAAAATCCACATTTCCAAGTGGCAACCACCCTTTTTCCGCCCTCTCCGTCGAATTCACTCCATCCTACCAGAGAAAACCATATCACCTAAAGGTCAGAAACCAAATCAGTATTTTGTTACTATAAAAGAGATTTAGTAAATAATACTGAAGAGGATCCAGACGTATATGGATCATAGGCTGAGTGAATGAAATGAAAGAATGAATGGATATTTGAATTAATAAGACCAATGGTCAACCATGAGGGAGACCATTAAAGTGTATTAAAGCCAAATATCATTGAGGACATTTAAGCCAAAGGATAAACCGGAGAGATTCCAGAGGCTAACGGTCGTACGTGAATTAACACCCAGTTTATGACCGACCTTACGGGGGTAGAAGGTTGTCATAAAATACGACAATAGTCCAGGAGGATCTCATGGTGACTCACTGAGGCACATAGTGACAATGCCACCATGTCTAAGGGGAATAAGGGAGAAAAGGTGATGACAGACGAGGAGTACATGAAAAGCACGTTCCCAGGTTCAACCAAACACCTTAAAAAATGGAAGAAAAAATATGGGTTCACGGGGGAACTTAGTCATGAACCCCTCCAAAAGTTAATACTGAATTTGGCAGTAAAAGACCAGCTGAAAGGCAGAACAAAACAGACTCCAGGTAAACAGATGATATGTGCAAGACTGTGGATGGAAGAAGTAAAAATACGCAAAAACAGAGAAGGGGGGAAAAGAACTAAAATATGCACGGTATCTAGAAAAGACGATGATGATGGTACGAACACTTCTAGCTCACAGGCGCCTCCACCACCGCCTCCACTGCCACAAAATCCCCCACCCCAGGCTCAGGCAGCAGCAGTGCAACCAGATCCAGAATCAGAGGGCGAACAATCAGACACCCACATGCAAGGAGAGGTAGGGGGACAGACTAGTCCATATGCAAGATTGAGTGAAGAGTTGCATGGATTAGTCAGGGCAGTGAAAGAGACTACTATTGAGGAAGCAAAAAGGACAGCACAATCTGGGGCGAGACCAAAACACCCACCTGCGACCCGGCAGGCCACGGGAGTACCCATCTCGCCACCTCCAAGATACAAAGAGCACTACGTTAGGCAGAGGAAACCAAAAAAGACACAGGGAAAGACAGCCACATTTTACACCTCACCAAACCCATGGACTGAAATGACTAGCGAGGACGAGGATGAAAATGACGAAAGGGAACCGACCCTAGGGATGTTCCCAATGATAGCCCTCCCAACACCGGGAGGAGAGGGAGGAGATACTATGTTAGTTTACAAGACTTGGACACAGAGGGATGTAAAAGAAGCACTTGAGGGAGTGACAAAACCTAGTGAGGACATAGAACAATGTATTACTGACATGAGAAATTTGCAAAAAAGTTATCACTTAGATGGCTTGGAAGTGCAGCAAGCACTGATGACACTGACAAGACAGAAATGGACAATGGTAAGGGGGGACTTTACAGACACTCGACCAGATGCACAAAATGTGAAAAAATCCCACACGACGCCGTCCTCGATGCAGTAGGAGGCGCGGTGTGGCCAAATATGCGCCAGGTGTATGCCAGGCGTGTAAATTACTCCATTATACAACAGACAAAACAAAAAGACGGGGAACCAGTACAAGATTTCAGATGTAGAATGACAGAGGTATTCAAGACACATAGCGGGATCCCAGAAACCCAAGAAGTAGACGGGGCCTTCCAACAGCAAAGGGTATAGGAAGTCAAGAGGTACAGGTAGATCTACAGGAGGAAGGTCCGATAAACAGAAGGACATAGACAGGTCAGAAGGAAGGTGCTGCATATGCCACAAGAAGGGCCATCTAGCGCGAGATTGCGACAAAAGAAAGAATAGAGAAGATGATGACAGTGATGAGGAAGAAGGAACCAGAAGGCAGAGACGAGACGCGTGACTAACACCATACACAGACACACAGAGTGAACATCCACACCCAGACACACCAGATAGACAGGAGCATATAGGAGAAGACACACCACTTACACTGGATATGACAGAAGAGCCAGCAGAACTATACTTAACCGCAGAACAATCAGATAATAGAGTAAGACCAGAACTAACATTATTTGTAAATGGCAAACCCATGCTGTTCCTGGTAGACTCAGGAGCAGAACGCACAGTCATTCGTGATGACAGGGGAATGGGAACCAATGGGAAAACAATCCGAGTGGTATCAGCCAAATACAATCAAATAACATAAGCAAGCCTATATCATTCGCCCTAGCAGAGGAAGAACCGCCCGTACTGTGTGAAGTGGTCCTATCTCCACAGTGCCCCCATAATTTATTAGGATGAGACCTAATGCTTATATTAGAAGTAAGTGTCTACCAAAAAGTAATGACTTAACCCAACGAGAAAAATTGAGGCAACCCTCTCCATTGGTCTTTTTACATTGTATCAGCTCAAGTGAAATTGTCCTCAGCCAATTGCTTATTTTAATTTTAGGCAACTTAATTTTCTCAGTAGTAAAACCTTTTTATTAAATGAAGATATACTCAATAAATATGTGCACTGATATAGATTTTTGAGTTAATTGCTTACTTTTTTGAGTTGCTTCCATTAATATTGTACCACAAGTTTAACCCATTTTAAAATGTTAACAACTTGATTTTTTTTTGTTATATATACAATATATTTGAGTTAGCTTAACATAATTTTATCTGGTGTTCTAACATTTTTAGTTGCATTTTACAAAGAAAAGACATATAATTTGACAAACTGTTTTTATTGTGTACTTCAGTCTGTACATAACACTTTTTAGACAATACAGTTTGAACATTGCCTGGCAAACAAACAAAAACAAAATGTATAAAACCACTGCATTATTGGTAAAGTTGCTAAAATCTGTTAACAAGGACCTTGTAAAAAATGCCCCCTTTTTCAAGTAAAAAGCATACAACATATTCAAGACTTCAGGAAAAAGAAGGTTCCATGGCATGCTAGTATAATTTAACATTAAAACCATTACTTAACAATATGAACAATTGTTGCAGTGCCCAAATAATTTTCTAACACTTTTTACAAGCTTTCATTTGAACAATAAACAAACAATTGGACTGCAACTCAGTGGCTTTGCTTATCCATCAATCTATAGATTATATATTTTAAATAAATCACATTAGAACACCAAAGTCATGTGAAGTGAAGTCATTCTGAACTATTTTTTACACATTGCCCTTCTAATCTTTCATTAATTTCTGCTCAATTAATCTTTTTCACCACAAAACCTATTGTAGAGCCTATGTACTGACAAATTAACAAGTATTTATTTACAAAATACCAACTCAACTGTCAACTGACAGTGATTTCAATACTCAATTGGTTGTCGCTAAGTTAACTTAGTACAAAACAGAGCGTTTTATAAAATGCTATTTTTGAGAGCAAGAATCTTTGCACTAGTTTTTAGGGTGTCAAGGTTCAGAAAAGGTTTCTGGAAAACCTCAAAAGTGTACTTCAGCTGTTTTTTATAGCTGAGATTGAGAGCATATATGAGACCCATGAGTAATGCACAGCACCTTGGTAGGTTCTTCTCTTCAATTACTTGAGTTCCCTCAATGATGATGAAGGTTCTAGATCCTGGATCGCCAATGCAAGCAATGTTCATGGTCATGCTGGAGAGATCCTCTTCAAGGTCCTCAGTATTCTATTAGGGAAAAAAAGAAGTCAGCTTTTATTGGGCAAATCTCTCTCTCTCTCTCTCTCTCTCTCTTACATGAAATTGCTTGAAGAGGTCATCTTCTTTCTCACCCAAATAAACAATGAGAGAACGAATAGCTGCCTCTCGACGAGCATCAATGATATTGCACTGAAAAAGAAAGCAAGTCATAATTAGATAAAATATAATAAAAAAAAAAAAAAGTATATTCCATTTTAAATACATACCTGAAAAAGAGAGTCTTTAATTTTCCTTATTTTCACTCCAGTTGCTCAGGGTTGAAGTTAAAGGATTGGCCTCACAAAGCTCTGTCACCATGTCTAAGACAGATTCTTCCAAATCACAATTGTGCTTCCTCAAACATGACTTTATTGTGTCAGTTGTAATAGTAGCTGCAGCTGACTGAGATATGAAATGCAGCTCTTCAACAAGATCATCAATGCATCTGTTAGAAACCTGAAATGTGCTTTCCATTTTAAGTAACGTAAGTGCTATGTGTTTTTCAATGATGTCTGGTCCTCCCACATAAGCCTCTTCAGTAAAAGTACTGGGATCAACCTGTTCAACATCCATATCATTGTTTCTATCTGTGGCGATATCTGTTATGTTCACATACCTCTTAAGCAAGTCTTCTTTAAAATCCTGCAGGGAGTGAGGAGTATGCTTTCTGCTTCTGTGAGAAGAAAACGTCCCATACACATTAGTTCTGAAATGGCAATTCTTAAATACACAGTTAACCATCTCATTGTTTTTTAAATGTTTGGTAAGGTGTTCAAAATCTTCCCTTTCTGTAGAGGTTGTAGTGTTACAACATTCACAAATGAAACATAGTGTTTGAGGGGCACTAGCACTTGCCTTTTCACGGGCTGCTTCAGAGTGGTTTCTCGACAAATGTGATTTAAGGTTTCCCCATGTCTTGAATGTACAGTAACAATTTTGATATGGACAGAGCAAAATTTGTCCACCATGACCATGATACAGCCTAAAATGTTTCATCAAAGCCTGTCTGGAAGGTGCTTTGAGTTGGCAGACTTTGCAGATCCAGTCCATTTTGAAAAAAATATCATTGCAGATTGTGAGGAAAAAAAAGCACTGGTTTCCTAACTAAGTCATGACAAAAAAGTATTTAGCAAAGGGAGGGAAAATGTGTTTTTAATGAGCAAGAAACACTGAGGAAAAAAGTCTCAAATGAATTGTCCTAACCAACAGTTGCACACATGCTGTATTTTTTTTAAGAAAAAGGCTAACTTAAAACAAATTTAATTGACATTCTACCCCTATGTCTAGTTTAAAACATTGTTAGTGTTTTAAATAAAGGACACATACCTTAAAAACTTGGCTGAAGCAAGTTTTATCCACCTTTGTGCAGAAGCCAGACAGGTCAAGAACAGTGCAGCCATGTGCTCTTTTTTGTTCTTGCCCAGACGTATCCCGTGGGTGGAGCCAGGCACAGAGTTCAAAAATTTAGTTGTGGAAGTGCTTTTTTGTGTCAGTGCAACTAGATTTTCACTGTAGTTGGTTTAATGAAAAAATGTCCCTCTTAACAACAATGTATTTTAATCTGGTTCAACATTCTACATTTTTGAGTGAAACTAAAGAATAAGAACTAAAGATTAGAACTAAAGATTAAAATCACAACTTCAGCACATAAAATTAACCTATAACGAGCAATGCAAATTTTCTACTTCCAAGTACACAATAATTCAAGTCATTGCAACAAATGCCATGGATGACTTTTTAAAGTGTAGGAGGAGTCATGAAGGCGGGTAGATACCCGCTTAAGGACGAAGACTTAGAGACACTAGTTGTAGAAGGTGACGGACCATGCCATTACTGGTGGTCCCTAGATATCCCCACTAAAGACCCCCCACACACAGCATCCCAACTCGTGAAAACGGCAAAAACAATAGCCAAAGGAGATTCAGATTTTATGAGCAAAAACGACTTACACATGACCTTAAGGTTCAAAGGCACCTCAGGCCCAGACTGGAGATACGACAAAGCAGTACACAATTTAGGTCCACAATGTGTGCTACTGACTCACATGTACTATAAAGATGCGGCAGTGCTCTGTGATATTGACGTAGGTCAGACAGTAACCTATATGATGCCAATCCCCGGCAGACGGCATTTTTCGCTAGCTAAAGGAAAACGACAAAAATGGTCTGATCTAGGGGCAGACGCACAGGCAGCAAGGAGACTCACTGATTGGAAGGCAACAAAAGACGAGGGAGAACAGTTTAGTCCAAGCTCAGGATGGAGGCGTAGGAAACTAAACTACCGACTTACCCTCACACCCACCACACACCTCGCAGAGAGAGGAGCAGGAACACCTGCAGATGCATGGATGAATGGGTGATATATAGAGCAACTCCCACTGACAGTTGAAGAGGAATTGAAAGATGTACCAGATAAGGTGTGGAGTCAAGGGTCATCAGATGTAGGACTCATGCTGGGGGCCGAGCCTGGTAATAACAGGAAAAACAGAATGCAGGCCAAAATTAAGACAATACCCGTTAAAACCAGATGCTGAAGGTGGAATTAAAGCCGTAATAGAGGGTCTAAAAAAGGCAGGAGTAGTGGTTGCTTGCCCAGACGCCACATGCAACACCCCAATCTTCCCGGTAAAGAAAGCCCCACCCTCACTAGCATGGCTCATGATCCAAGACCTTAGAGCAGTAAATGAAGCCATCGTTCAGAGGGCACCCAATGTTCCAAACCCACACACCTTGCTGAACTCAATTCGAACCACAGCGTCACACTTCTCAGTGATAGACCTAAGTAATGCATTTTTCAGCATACCGGTCGACAAGGAAAGTCAACAATGGTTTGGATTCACATACAAGGGGGAAAAGCTGACATTCGCCAGACTCCCACAAGGACTATGTATATCGCCAACCGTGTTCTCACAGTGTATTACAAATTGCCTCGCAGGGTTTGACCCTCCAGAAGGAAGCCAAGTACTAGTATATGTGGATGACATCCTAGTAGTCGGAAACACGGAAGACAAATGTAAACAAGACACATTGGCCTTATTACAATACCTAGGCGAGACAGGAAACAAAGTGAGCAAAGACAAGCTGCAACTCTGGAAGCGAGAGGTCAAATACCTGGGTCACACAGTGACGTCACAGGGCAGGGTTGTCTGCTCCCAGAGGGAAGCAGCCATTTTACAGGCACCAAAACCGTTGACAAACAAACAAATGATGTCATTCCTTGGATTGTGCAATTACTGTCGCAGTTGGCTACTAGACTATGCCATACTAGTAAGGCCGCTACAAGATTTGATGTATAACACACCCATGGCAATGAAAGATCCACTGATTTGGACGCCAGAATTAGAAGCAGCGTTTTGCATGCTAAAGCAGTTGTTGGCAGCAACCACAGTACTGGCACACCCAGATTATGAGAAACCATTCGTACAGATGTGTGACAGTAGGGATGGGTTTATGACCTCAGTCCTACTGCAGAGACATGGGTCCAAAATGCGCCCAGTGGCATATTATTCATCACAATTGGATCCTGTCGCTAGGGCCACACCACCCTGTGTACAGGCTGTGGTCGCTGCAGCAATGGCCATACAAGCCTCAGCAGAGGTAGTCTTATTTCACCCACTCACACTGCAAGTCCCACATGCCGTCTCGGCACTCTTACTGCAATCAAACATGTCCTTTTTGTCACCGGCAAGACACCTGATGTGCATGACAGTCCTGCTGTCACAACCACATCTGACAATAGAACGCTGCACAACACTGAACCCATCCACACTTCTACCAGTAGCAACAGATGGACAACCACACGACTGTATAGACATGGCAGAGACACAGAATAAACCAAGACCTGACTTACAAGACACTCCTCTAACCAAACGAGACATTGTATTTGTAGATGGGTCAGCCAAAAAGAATGAAACGGGTGAAAATCAAGTAGGATACGCAGTCACAACAGAAGATAAAGTGTTAAAGCAAGGCAGATTACCATCCAACCTCTCTGCACAAGCAGCAGAAGTAGTTGCACTAACAGAAGCATGCAAATTATACACGGGAAAAGCAGTAACAATATACACAGACAGCCAATATGCATACGGGACTGTACACGTATTTTGCCAACAATGGAAACACCGTGGTTTCAAAACTTCCACTGGAAAGCCAGTCATGCATGCCAAGTTGTTGCAGGACTTACTATTAGCCATGCTGTTGCCCTCACATATAGCAGTATGTAAATGCGAAGCACACACTACAGGCACAGATACGGTATCAAACGGAAACAGACTAGCTGACAAAGCCGCAAAACAAGCTGCAGAAGGACAGAAAACACACACACATGCACACGCCCAGGAGCAGGCAACTGAAAAAGGGGAAATGAACATCCTGGCAACATACCAAAACAAAGCCACACTAGCAGAAAGGGAACTATGGGTCCGGAAAGGCGCACGCCTTGCACATGACATTTACACAGGACCAGATGACAAACCATGGCTACCAAAATCCCTGCATGCATGGGCTGCAAAGTTGGCACATGGGCCTTGCCATGTGTCAACAGGGAGGATGGTGGACATAGTGAACAAACACTATAATACACATGGATTTAATACTTACTCAAAAAATTTTTTGTAAGCAATGCATTACATGCATAAAGAACAAACCACAAGGCCATTTAAGACCCAAAAGAGGCGCCTTCCCGGAACCAGACCACCCATTCCACACAATACACATGGACTACATCCAACTCTCCAAAGCAAAGGGAGTAGAATATTGCCTAGTTATCATTGATGCATATTCCAAATGGGTAGAACTATTTCCAACTGCCAAACCAGACGCACTGACTGTTGCCAAAGCATTATGCAAAACTATAATTCCAACCCATGGAATTCCAAGAGTTATAAGATCAGACAACGGGACGCACTTCGTGAATGAAGTAATAGACAGAATTGGAGAACTGTTCAAAATGGACTTGAGAAGACATTGTGTATTCCATCCACAGTCAGCAGGACTAGTAGAACGGACAAATGGGACCATTAAGAACAAACTGGCAAAGGCCTCCAAAGAGACAGGATGGCCGTGGCCCAACTGTATCCCGTTAGTGACGCTCAGTATGCACATGCAAGAGTATAATCATTTTTACTACTGAAGAATATAATCATTTTCACTACTGATTATAAATTCATTGTGTGCCTTTAATATATGCCTTGTAATGAAGAATGTAATCATTTCTACCAGTCATTATGAAATTCATATTGTGCCTTTAACATCGCTGGAACAAAGGCGTACAGAGCAGGCCCACAGCTGGCCCGGAGCTTATCATTAGGGCAGGATCCATGTTTCTCTCTGTCCAGGCTCCTTGTGGGGAAAACTCATGTCTTCAAGGTCATGGAGTCACGTGAGGTCTGGCTTTGAGGAGACGACAGGAACACCAAATTTGGAAAAGGAGATGGACGTGGAAAATGTTTAGTCATAGGTTCATGAATATTTATAATGCATGTCTTTAAATGCTGGTTTTGAAGGGGATCGTGTGTTCTGAAGTTGTGCCTAACCTAAGACGCACGTAGATTGTGTGCTGAGGGACCTCTTCAGACCCAGAGCTCTGCTTAGAATTGTACTGTCAGGGATTAAACTTTGTTAATTTGAATCTATTGAATCTTGGTCATCTCTCCTCGATACTGAACACGCATGAAAGAAAAGCTGCATAGGACGCAGGTTTCTTCCTTCACTACCAACCAAAGAACAGGGACTGACGCCATTTGAAGTGTTATATGGCCGACAATACACCATACCAGACTTACAACTTATAACCAAAGACACACCCGACTCAGATAAGATCCTGGCAGACTATATGAGAAAAACATTGCTCACAAGAGAATGTAAAGAGAACAATGAACTGCCAGAAGCACCCTTATCTCCACAGGACAAACAGGTCGTGCCAGGGGACAGTGTTTTCCTCAAAGTGCTGAAAAGGAAGAGCTGGAACAGTCCTCGATGGGAGGGACCCTACGTGGATCCATCTTACACACTGCAAACTCCGCACGCTGGCAGATCTGGCTGAGAACTCCTAGATGCAGGACTTCCAGACCTCCCAGACGCAGGACTTCTCTGGTATAGCTGAGACAACAACGGTGTTCTTACAGCAGAAAGGCTGGGCACCGCCTCGTAAGACAACAATGGCGTTCTGATAGGTTTTACCTAGGCGCCGCCATGATGAACACTCTACTTGCCCTCACCATAGTTGCGCTCCTCGCAGCAACCAGAGCCGCGAGCACGTCACAATCTACAATTACACAAGCCCAGAGGTGCTCCAACACAACAAGCCACGTTTCTCTGGTGCAATTATGCGTGCAAGTAAACGATACCGTGTCGTTTAAAATACCATTCACGGAACCAAAGTATAAGGGTACTACACTAGCACAGTTGGCTGGATACCCTACATATTACAGTTATTATTTAATGGTCGGACAATTAGATACTAGTTGGGGAAATGCCTTTGCTGTATCTAGAAATGACTGGACTCCATATCCAACCACACCCCTTGCGAAAAAATGGGCTGACAAGGTCGTAATGGCCCAAGACGACACAAACGTAATAATTACGGTAAATATGACTGGTGAAGCCAACACCACGAATTGCACGCTCCTATGACTATACGTGTACAAACCAGGCCCCAAGTATGACCCGTTTGTGGACATTATAGTATGTAACGATCCCAAGCCTGAAAACCATACTACGCCCTATACCCCAGTGGGACGGGGGGCCCAGAATATTACAGTGTTTAAACCTACAAAATCAAGCCCTCCAGACTCATGGTTTAAGTGGAGTACTGGTATGTCAGGTGATCAGAACAATTGGCTAATAATGGCAGAACAAGCTGCCAAAGGTAACGGCGACTGCGTAGTATGTATGGGCCCTAGGCCAATACTTAGAGTTGTGCCCGCCCCAGTAGAACTGGGCTGTGTAGTCACTCTCTTAAATTCATCACAGATAAAGGACACCAACTGCACCCAATTACAGGCAGCATTCCCCGCAGTCCCACCTGCACATCGAAAGCCGATATTCCACTCTGCCGTAGCCGTACAGAACTTCACATGCTTAAACATAACGGGATCACAGGGCGATGACAAAAACGTAGGCAAGATACCTGGACATTACTGCACAGAAAACATAACAGTTAGCGCGTCCTTCACTCCAGTCAGTCGTGCAGACATCTGGTTGTATTGTGGGGGAGCAATCCTCTATGACCTGAAGCCAGTTAATGCCTCAGGCCTATGTGCTGTGGTCACGCTAATCCTACCCGTTAAGGTCCTCCCGACTACGGTGAAAGACATAGTAGAAGCCCATAACAGCATGATGCCACGACACTGGGCTCGTCAGAAGCGTGCCACTAGTACATCACAGTGGATGAGTGACACAACTTAGATAGACGCCATTGGGGTCCCCAGGGGCATCCCGGACGAATACAAACTAGTCAATCAAGTGTCTGCAGGATGGGAATCCGTAATACCTATCATCACTATCAACAAAAATGTTGATCGGATTAATTATATCCATTACAATGTACAGAAACTGGGTAACTACACTGAAGAAGCCCTATCAGCTGTCCACGAACAGCTTTCGGCCACCTCCCTAATGGCATTCCAAAATAGGATTGCACTAGATATGCTCCTAGCAGAGAAAGGAGGGGTATGCACCATGTTTTGTGACCAATGCTGCACGTTCATTCCTAACAACACACACTCGGGAGGTCGCCTCACAGTGGCCGTAGAAGGCCTCTGTACACTTAATAAGAAAATGAAGGAACATTCTGGTGTTAACACATCTTTCTGGGGAAATTGGATGGATATGTTCGGAAAGTATAAGCAATTAGTTAGTTCAGTCTTAATGTCCATCGCTATATGTGCCTCATTGTTAATCATCCTTGGTTGTTGTTGTATCCCCTGTTTAAGAGCTTTGATCCAACGAGTCATTGACCGTGCTATAGCGCCTACAGGCTCTAATGAATGAACAGGTCCGCCTCTTGGTCCTGGATGACGATGACGACTTACCTGACGATGACCCAGGTCACCGGTAGTGCGTTGCTCTCACTCGTAAATGACGCTAGCAACTAAAACCATTCGAATGGAGGGTTGTATGACTGAGAAGTAAATGATGTGATTTTGACAAACGGGGGAAATATGATAATATTTTATGTGTAATTCATTTATCAAAATGTATCTTAAAATGCTATCGAAGTTACATGCTGTATTGTGCTGACCATGGTGTACGTGACTAAGGCTGAAAGATATGTAGTACAAGATATACGCCCCGTATGAGTAATGCGTAACCATGGAAATATGTAGATATTGTAATGACTCATATTGTGAATAAAAGGCACGGAGAGACGGTGGTCAGAGAGAGAGTACCAGTACCCAGCAGAGTACTGGCGTGGGACGAGCTGTAGCGAGTGTCACGTCTCTCCCGTGTACGTAAAATTCTAAGACTTGTCTTGGCTGTTTCTTCTGAACCTTGGTGATTTAATCCACAATTGGTTGGAGGTTTATTTTGATAACAACTGTTGATTCTACGCTGTTTGTGTATTATTCCCTGACAATACATAAAACCAAATTATCCACATGGGCCCATGGCACAGTTCTTAGGGGTAGAACTATATGTTGAACACGTATTCCTCACTCATGGTCTGAAAACCTTCCCCTAAACCACTCCGGCCAAGTCTATGATGTTTAAGTGTTTTCAACCAATATTGTCTTAATTGATCAGCAGATACGCCCTATTTTCTTTTAAAATACTGTATATGCTTGGTGCAAAAAAGGCGTATGTGATGTATTTTTACCTATTTTTTAGATTTTGGAAAGTTTGACAATAGTTAATTATGTTAATATGTCATAATGTTTCCTGAAGTACTACCTCATATAAATATGTATGTGGGTATAATGTTGAATTTGAAGGTTAATGTCATGGTTTGAGTGTGGTTGAGGACCCCAAAGCAGAGACATAGGCGCATGTAGATGTTTAACAGGTTTATTGCTGGGATTGTAAGATGTGGTGATGGGAGATGGCTGGAGACAGACGGAGGGAAAACACAGGCAGGACAACGTGGACAAGCAGGATGAGAACGAGGACGTGGAGGTGCACATGCAGGACGAGGACATAGACAAGGGATAGAGGAGGAATGAACTGACAGAGAACACAGGACAAGGACAAGACTAAGTACCACCCCAGACAGAGAACAGTGTCCAGCGGTGGTCCAAGAATGTAATCTACCACCCTGGACGGAAAACAATGTCCAGCGGTGGTCCAGGAAGGGATTCTTCCACCCTGGATGGAGAACAGTGTCCGGCGGTGGTCCAGGAAGAGATACTGCCACCCCAGATGGAGAACAGTGTCCAGCGGTGGTCTAGGAAGGGAATCTGTCACCCTGGATGGAGAACAGAGTCCAGCGGCGGACCAGGAAGGGAGTTGACCACCCCAGACGGAGAACAGTGTCCAGCGGTGGTCCAAGAATGTAATCTACCACCCTGGATGGAGAACAATGTCCAGCGGTGGTCCAGGAAGGGATTCTTCCACCCCAGACGGAGAACAGTGTCCAGCGGTGGTCCAAGAAGGGAATCTACCACCCTGGACGGAGAACAATGTCCAGCGGTGGTCCAGGAAGGGAATCGACCACCCCAGACGGAGAACAGTGTCCAGCGGCGGTCCAAGAAGGGAATCTACCACCCTGGACGGAGAACAATGTCCAGCGGTGGTCCAGGAAGGGAATCGACCACCCCAGACGGAGAACAGTGTCCAGCGGTGGTCCATGAAGGGACTGTACCACCCTTGAAGGAGAACAATGTCCAGCGGTGGTCCAGGAAGGGATTCTGCCACCCCAGATGGAGAACAGTGTCCAGCGGTGGTCCAAGAAGGGAATCTACCACCCTGGACGGAGAACAATGTCCAGCGGTGGTCCAGGAAGGGAATCGACCACCCCAGACGGAGAACAGTGTCCAGCGGTGGTCCAAGAAGGTAATCTACCACCCTGGATGGAGAACAATGTCCAGCGGTGGTCCAGGAAGGGATTCTGCCACCCCAGATGGAGAACAGTGTCCAGCGGTGGTCCAAGAAGGGAATCTACCACCCTGGACGGAGAACAATGTCCAGCGGTGGTCCAGGAAGGGAATCGACCACCCCAGACAGAGAACAGTGTCCAGCGGCGGTCCAAGAAGGGAATCTACCACCCTGGACGGAGAACAATGTCCAGCGGTGGTCCAGGAAGGGGATCGACCACCCCAGACGGAGAACAGTGTCCAGCGGCAGTCCACAAAGTTCAAGGGACATGGAGGCAGAGAAAACAGGAGTAGGGTTAGTGGCTGTTGCAGAACGCTCCAGAGGAACAGGTGAGGACAAACGAGGCAGCTGGGAATTGGAGCCTGCCGATGCTCTACACTCTGCGGGCTCCAAGTGGTCAGTTCATTCTGTCATGGTTTGAGTGTGGTTGAGGACCCCAAAGCAGAGACATAGGCGCACGTAGATGTTTAACAGGTTTATTGCCGGGATTGTAAGATGTGGTGATGGGAGCTGGCTGGAGACAGACGGAGGGAAGACACTGGGGAAGACTCACAGGTAGACAGACTGGCCGACAAGGGCAGGCAGGATGACGTGGACAAGCAGGATGAGAACGAGGACATGCACAAACAGGATGAGGATGTAGACAAGGGATAGAGGAGGAATGAACTGACAGAGAACACAGGACAAGGACAAGACTAAGTACTGAGGGTGATTAGACAATGAGCTGCAGGTGAACCACCGAGCAGGTGAACCACACTGCAGCATTAGCCCAGCCACGCCCTCGAGAGGCGCACACAGACGCAGAAGGGAGGGGGAACACATAACAAACACCAAACCCTGACAGTTAATAAATACAGTTGTTTAAAGTTTGGTCATATTTTTGTTTTTGCTCACCTGTAAAGTTGGTCAAATGTGCCCGTCTGGCTCTAAACCCTCGATATGGGTATTTACCCAAGTTTGATTTTTGATTAGTTCAGCAGTTACTTCATCTCTTGAGGTTTTCTTTTCTTTTTTGGCTTTCGACATAAACATCATTGGGGGGCGGTCAGATTCACTGACCCACAGGTTGGCTGGTGTGATTTCAGCTCCCACAGATGAATGCTGTCATTGTGCCTTTGGGCAAGACACTTAACCCACCTTGCCCCCGGTGTCTGCATACACTGGTGTATGAATGTGTGTGAATGGGTGAGTGGTTCCTTGTTATAAAGCGCATTGAGTGCCTTGAAAGGTTAGAAAAGCGCTATAAAAATGTGACCATTTATTTACCATTTTTGACTTCAAATAGTGGTGAATGTTCATTTCTCCCCTCCTGTGGGCTCACCACTCACAGAGGGGTTCATAGGGGGGGTCAGGTGCTATGAAGTTTGGGCAGCAAACTGCCCCCGTGTCCCAGACAAAGTGGAAGAAGATGGATGGATGTTCATTTCTCAGTAGTCCACAACCTGTACTAGGCCAAATATCCCAGAGCTACCTGTAAAAGGTTGGATTAGCATGTTAAATTTAGACACCGTCACATGTAAATTATATGTCACAGTAGCGTTTAGCTTAGCAGTACACAACTTGAGGTAACATAAGCCGTGTCCCAATTCAGGAGGCTGCAGCCTCCGGAGGCTGCAGCCTCCTGAATTGGGCCGCATAGGCTGTAGCCTTCGAACACACCTCCGTGGACCGCGGCGAAATGGGACAGGTCTAGCCCACGGAGCGTACGTCAACAGGTGCCTGTGATGTCACGTTAACACTTCATCGCCTAGCAACTGGCACAGGTGTATAAAATTGTACAGAAATATTAGACACCGGCACAGGTGTATAAATTGCGCAGAAATATTAGCCATGAGAAGTGATGGAGCCCGAGGTTCTGACTTGTTTATTTATGATAATTTATTTAATTTTGGAGGAAGAGGCAATGCAACGCCATTACAGGCGCCCAGTTCTGCTTAGATTAAATGAAGTAATTCATCTTTCCTTTTGAATATTAACCTATTATACACGTATTTCCTTATTCACGTATCACGGCATTTCGTTACTGCTGTAGATAGTAGGCAATTACATAACTTTTCAAAAGAAATACCTTCATAAAACAAATAAAATTATAATTTTATTACTTTCTTGTCTGTGATGACGATTATATACATACATTTATTAATTTATATATGATTTAGTACCACTAGAGGATAAAGTTCTACACACACGCTTGCTTCATCCATTATTATATTAACCTGTATTTATGTAGGTAATACTAAAAAAATTATTATGAACATTTATTATAATCATTGATTATTATAGTGAAGGAAAAAACCTGCATCCTATGCAGCTTTTCTTTCGTGCGTGTTCAGTATCGAGGAGAGATGACCAAGATTCAATGGATTCAAATTAACAAAGTTTAATCCCTGACAGTACAATTCTAATCAGAGCTCTGGGTCTGAAGGGTCCCTAAACAGCACACAATCTACATGCGCCTTAGGTTATGCACAACTTCAGAACGCACACACCCCTTTCAGCTCAGCATTAAAAGACAAGCATTATAAATATTCATGAACCTATGACTAAACATTCTCCGCGTCCAGCTGACTCCATCTCCTTCCCATATTTGGTGTTCTTGTCGTCTCCTCACAGCCAGACCTCACGTGACTCCATGACCTCGCAAGACATGAGTTTCCCACAAGTCTGCACACAAAAGATACATATGCATCCTGCCTAGTGATAAGCTCCGAGCCAGCTGTGAGCCAGCACAATATTTCTTTGTTTCATAGATGTTAAAGGCACAATATGAATTTTAAAATGACTGGTAGAAATTATTACATTCTTCATTACAAGGCATATATTAAAGACACTATGAATTTATAATAAGTAGTAAAAAATGATTATATTCTTCAATAGTTAACATGTATTATAATTATTGATTATGGGGCATTGAGATCGAGGTCCTGGTCTTCCTCTCCTGGCTGGCACGTGGGACATCATACCGGGTGGTCTCCCGGGTGTTTGGAATACCCCGCTCCACTGTCCACCGCAATAACCAGCACGCGAATGAAGTAGCGCGAGAATGAAGTAGCGCGCGAATAACTAGTACGCGGTGCATGCTGGGATATTGGAGGCCACGAAGGATACTCTGGTGTAGCCTTCGTTCATGGCCCGATCACCATGGAAACAAGGCCGGTTTTAAGGCCGCATTTGAAGGCTGCACGAAATAAAATGAAATGGGACAGGCCTTGGTTTACCGGAAGTGACGTATGCGGCCTTAAAACCAGCCTCCGGAGGCTGCAGCCTTCTGAACTGGGACACAGCCATTGTTTTGCTATGCTAGGCTAGTCAGTAGCATATGACACATGCTTTAAGTCTTAGCGGCCTTCAGATAAACTAAAATCTGCTATAGCTGCAAGACATTAAATAGACTTAGCTTTACAATCACAATGCTTAAATCAACATGGCAATAATAAAGCTGCTCTCTGTGAAAAAGGATAGACACCATCTTAAAACCTGAAAATTTACAGGTTAGTCAGTACCATTATGGCAGACATGTTTTAGCTTTAGCTGTATTAAAGACATGCATTTCAGTATATTTAGATTTAGCGTATGTTATGGACAATAAATGCTTAAAATCAGTGATAATAAAACAGCTCCCTGTAAATAAGGTTAGACGCTATCCTAAAATCAGAAAATGTATGGTTAGTCAGGAAACTTAGACATGCATTTAAGTAGATTTAGCTTTAGCTTATGTTTATAGACAATACATGCTTAAATCAACAGGAGAATAATAAAACTGTTCCCTGTAAAAAGGTTAAATGCCATCCTGAAACCAGAAAATGTATTGGTTAGTAACCTAATGGTAGACATTTTTTTTTTTTTTACTTTAGCTGCATTTAAAATAAACTAGACATGAATTTAAGTAGATTTAGCTTATATTATAAACAAGGACAAATAAATGCTTAGCAGTTTAAAATCAACATTGTAATAATAAAATCCCTGTAAAAAGGTTTGACACCACCCCACCACCACATGTAAATTATATGTCACAGTAGCGTTTAGCTTAGCAGTACAACTAGAGCTAACATAGTTTAGCTTAGCAATGTTAAAAAATGTAAAGGCTAGTCAGTATTATTATGACAGACATGTTTTTAGCCTTAGCTGTGTTCAAATAATAAACTAATAATTAACATAATCTGCTGCAGTTGCCGCAGATGATCTTTATGTCTCACAATTGCAAGACATAACGTAGATTTAGGTTTGGCTCATTTAAACACAGCTAAAGCAAAAACATGATAAACTAGATATGAATTTAAGTAGATTTAGCTTTAGCTTATGTTATGGACAATAAATGCTTAAAACTGCTCCCTGTAAAAAAGGTTAGGTCCATCCTGAGGAAATTTATGGGTTAATCAGTAACAATGTATCAGACATCATGTTTTAGCTTTAGCTGAATTTAAGTAGATTTAGCTTTAGCTCATGTTATGAACAATAAATGCTTAAAACTACATGATAATAATAAAACTGGCCCCTGTTTAAAAAAAAAAAAAGATTACTAAAAAACTAAAAACTAAAGGGTTAGTAAATTACATTACATAGCATAACTACATTACAGTAGCGTTTAGCAGTACACTACTAGTTAGCATGGTTTAGCACAGCAAGGTTCAAAATTCAGCAGCTAGTCAGCTAAATCAGCGGCCAACCCTCGCGCCTCACAGCAAGAAGGTTCCGGGTTCCGGATGTGTGGAGTTTGCATGTTCTTCCTGTGTCTGGATGGGTTTCCTCCAGGCCTTTCTGTGTGGAGTTTGCATGTTCTCCCTGTGTTGAGATGGTTTGATGGGCCACTCCAGTTTCCCCCATCAACTCAAACCATGCACCATCCCTATGAACTAACGTCAAGGACCATGACGTCCAGTTTAAAAAAACAATAAAGAGGGAGTAAAGGTGCTGAACATTCCAGGCAAAGTATTAACATCGCCATGGAGAAAAGCAGGTGGCAGACCTTCCAGAAAAGTTACACAGCACACCATAATTAGTACCAATAGTTACTGACTCCCACTAATATTTGTTTACAACCCTGCTAAAACTCATGACAGGTTTATTTTTAGTTCTACACTGAGAAAAGACAATAAATTAAGACCATATTTATAAGTATTGTGCGTTTTATTACCAAAAATATGAAATTGCCTTCACAGAAAGTATAATTTGACAAAAACACGCTTAAATAAAGATCTAAAAAACATTTATAGTGAGTACGAGCCTCAAACGAGGAATACAAAACTTTGGCAGCCACTGAGTTTGAGCAGAAGAGTGGTTCATTGTGTCTGGCACTGGACTCCTTATTGTGGGGCATCTTCATCCTCCTCGTAGACCTCTCTGGTGCTTCCTCTGCTGGGCATGGACATCCACTTCCACCAGGTCCACCTCCTCCAAGTTGTCTGTCAGCATTACGTCCTCTCTGGGAGGTATTAGTCTCTCCAGATGGTACATGAGGTGTTTAGGGAGCCCCTCATTTTCTGGGAATTCAGGCTGAAAACAAAAGCAAAATTAAGAACACTGCTACTCAAATGACAGTAGGACATGTGATAGGTTTAAAGTGCTGTTTGTTATTGAGAAAATGGAGACAAAAGTACTGTCAATAATGTGCCTGGTGTTGTAGTTTGAGAAGGTTAATTGGGCATAAATAAAGTCCTTTGTTTGAAAGTGACTCTTGTGAGCATTAAGTCATGTTAGAATCTTGTTACCTCCTCAAAAACAGACCTGGGGTTGTGTTTTGTTGTATTTACATGTTTGAGTAAACCTTAATTATGAGTCTGTCTACATCTCCAAAGCTGAAAGTGCTCTGTTCCACCTTGTGATGTCATAAAGTGGTAGCTTTCAAGTTAACAGCTCTTTTTACCTGTAGTTCAAAAGAGATGGGCAATTCCAGGGTTGAAATTATACAGAAGATTCTCATGAAAGTGGAGTGCTTCCTGTATTACCACATGACATCACAAGGTGCAATAGTGTGTTTTCAGTTTGAGAGAAGAACTCTACTCACCTAAATCTGCAGGGTTGGTGCTTTAAATGTGTGTGAATGAAAAGAAAGAAGTCATAACTCCTGGTCTCTTTCTTGCAGCGATGCTTGGAGCTGAACTTCTCCCCTTGTCCCTGACTGTCTGAGCACATGCTCTGGATCTGCTGAATCATGCCTGGACCAATCTGCCTTTGACCTGAGCCCCTCTGCCTTTACATTACGAGCACTTCTCCAGGGCGCCTTTCTTTCCTCCCTAACCTGTGGAAGAAGATACAGAAACAGATGAGATAAAGCAGGTAAATAACTAAAAAATCATTATTGTCTTGACTGTTCTGAGTTCACTGTATTCATTGCTTTTCTATAATTGATCCCATTATTTTTTGTGCTATCATGCAGCGCTACTATTCATGTTAACAGCTCTTTTACCTTTAGTTCAGTAGAGATTGACAATATCAGGACTGAAATTATCCATATGATTCTAGTTGTAATAGAAACTAAGTAATTTATCCTCCACATAAATCTCTCAGTTGAATATTGACTCACGAAAGCTATATTTACACCATGATCTTCTCTTGGCATACTGTTGGCACCATTATCTAAATTGTGGCATATTGCTGTCTAACTGGTCCCTACCGGCCTTCATAGTCTGACCACGCTTGCTTTATAAACCTCCTCCATTGGAAGCAGAGTCAAAGGGGCTTGAACACTCTTTCTTGGACAAGCTGAAAACTTATACAACACTAGTGAAGTTGTATGGAGTTTAAAAACACAGTGGAGCAATGCCTGTATTACCACATGACATCACAAGGTGAGACAGTATTTTCAGTTTGCGAGAAGAACTCCAGCCAAACATGCAGGTTTGTGATGAGGAAACATTATAACAGATCAGAAAATAGGATAATATGGGCCTTTCAATTGTTAATCTATTTGAATATGGACAGATACAACAAAAACAAACAACAAAATATAGCCAATATAGCCGCAAGCGGCAATGATCAGCCCTCACATGCTCCTACGCCACACCCCGCAAATGCCATGTCCGATAGACGGCGTGCCCAGCAAATGCCGTGCCCAGCAAACGCTGCATCCAGCAAATGCAGCACCCAGTGCACGCCGCGCCCAGCAAATGCAGCTAATACTTGGCCTAACCCTAAACATAACCCTAACCTTAAACCTAACCCTATGCATGTTACTTAAAAAAAATAAAATAAACACATGGCAGACTTCCAGTTTGGCCACCTAGGCCAACACATCCTCCACCAGAAAAATTACATAGTGCACCTTTATCATGTGTTGTATTCAGGCTGAGCGCATGCATTCGTGATTCAAGTTTCAGCACGATCGGAGTAAACATGCGTGTAATATTTTGTTAAATATTATTTGGGGGAGTCATTGAACCCCTGGTGGCCAACAGTGAACAATTCCCCATGTCCGTAATATATTTTTTTGCTCATAGTCATGCATAGAATTGAATTCCCAAATTTGGTACAAATCTGATTATATTGACGTTTCATATGTTTTTTCATATGCTTTATAGTGTATTATATTCAGGTCGAGATCACGCATCAATGATTCAATTTCAGCACAGCCTGTGTGAACAGAAGCAAATTTTCACATTAAATATTGTCTAAAATTTTGACAAAAATTTGCAGCTTTGCCGCATGTAAACCGTGACAGTTATCAAAAAAATTCAGCTAACTTTTGAAGCCGCACTTCTCTAGATGATGTACGGTGCGTTCAAACGCAACATAAGCGAAAATGCTGACTCAATCCAAGATTTAAATCCAAGATGGCCGCCTTCTGCTTTGTCAGGGGCGTGGGTTACTGGGATACTGCTGTTCGTGCCGGGGGGAGACAAAGCTGTACGCCGTCCTCTCGCATTCACCCATGCACTCATCATTGCCCATTCGCTCCTCGTAGCAGATGCAATAGGCGCTACGTCCTATTGGGGCTCGGGCCTAAACAATAATAATAATTTGAGCAAAACAATATATCCCTTAACATGGGAACAGCAAATTATACGTTTTTTGAAAGCTCTCAGCCTGCACCATCTCGTCGGGGTCGACCACTGACCTCCCATTGACTTCCATTCATTTTAGCAGCAGTAAAATATGGCCCAGGCCTTGGGCGTGGGTTACTGGGATACTGCTGTTCGTGCTGGGAGCGACCGTGGGGACAAGGCTGCACACCGTCCTCTTGCATTCGCCCATGCTCTCATTGTTGCCCATTTGCTCCTCATAGCAGGAGCAATAGGCCCTACTCCCTGTTGGGGCTCAGGCCTAAATATTCTGATAGGAGAATAATGTTCCACTTTTTTTTGCCCAACAAACTATACATTTTCAGAAACCTCTGGAACATTGCTACATCAGGGTCCCAGGTCACTAGGGGCGAGTCACGTCGCGTCATTTTAGTTCCCGTTCCCTATGAGCATTGCTTTGCAATACGCTTTGCCCTTCAGCAGCCTCTGGCGCTGGGGCTTAATAATAATAAGCATAAGATGTGACAAAGACTTTTCCCCCTCACATCAAGAAAGACGTCATTTTATACAGTAACTAAACTACAACTTGGTTAACAAAGTAACAAAGGCACATATGTGATCAATAACCAACACTAGTATAAAGACACCTAGTTTAAACTCACCCGTACTCCACAAGTCATTCAGCATTTCTATAACAGCATATCTCAATAGACTATTGCTGCCTATGCAGTTTAAGATACAAATTAATTTTCTCTCCTACAAAATAAGGACGGGATTCAAGTGAAAAGCAAGGTTAATTAAAAAGAGCTTAAATCATAGTCACTAATCACTGTGGCGTACACACCGACTCCATATCTCCACTTTCGAGACAGAGATGCAATTGTAATGAAAAGTGGTGGGAACAATAGGTGTGGAGCTTATAAAACTGCTGACACTGTTCTAATTTTGTGCCTAAAGCTGGCAAATGAAGTTAGGCAAATCGTCCCCATCCAAGTTATTTCTCACAGTTTAATTAGAGGTCAAAATGAGTGGGATTGTATGCTCATGTCAGCACATTTGCAAACAATATTCCTGGATGGATTTATGGCTATGTGCAACTCAGTGTATATTGGTGTTTTTTGATTTATTTCCCCTATAAACCTGTGGGAAAATATCATTTGGATTTGATATGGCATGTTTACAATATAAGGCCAAGTGACCTTTGAGATAGACCCGAAGCCAGTCACATGAGATTAAAACAGTGTAGCAGTCTGTCTGCACAGTTTAATGTTATTCATAGGATTGGCCCTAAAATATAGAGCATAGACGTCATATGAATGTGTACTTGGTGACATTTGACTTTTACAAGAAGAGCAAATTGTTGGGTTTAGTATGAGGTTTGACCAGGTGGGACACCATCGCGACAATCAGTATGTGGAGCTGCATGAGCATTTATAAGATAGTGTTTTGAGGATTATATAAAGCTCACTATGTCATTAGCTGTGTTAGGAATACTATTTTTGCACTAATCTATATGTAATCTCATTTTTGTTCAATTTGAAGGATTTTGGGTTTTGTTGTTCGCAGCGCAGGAAAGCTTTTGTGGAATCACTCAGATGCTGCATTCATAAGAGCAAGATTTGGGAAGTGTGTTGATCAAGGACACGAAAACATTAAACTGCCAACCTTTGGGTGTGTAGCTGAATGCTTTATTACTTACTAAGAGCCCACAGCAATGACACATTTTTGGGGTCAAAAAAGGGAGGTTTCAGGTTTACATGTTTACTCAATTACAAAGTTTCATTGAACACATTCTTTCGAAATGGCTTTTGTTTACTATAAATGTAACAAGAGTACAAGACCAAACATCACCGACTGTCCCCACTTTCTGCATGCTTAAAATTCAAATTCAGTCCCTCTGAAAGGAGAGTGGTGCGTTGGTGAGCAGGTGCATATGAAGAAAGCCCCAGTGTACAGCTCAGTACAGAGATAGCATGAAAACGATTAAGGCGTGACCCACATTCTGTTGTGTCTTTAGCCTTTCATTCTGCAAATACAGGAGGACACCCGCACATGAAACAGTGGAAAAACACAGGATGCTAACGAAGACAAGCCATCATACAAGGAGCATCTGCTGAGGCTTTGACTGGGTTGTTAGAAAAAACTACTTAAAGCACATAACTGCTATTAGAAAGAAAGAAAAGGTCAACTGAAAAACAGGCTGTAAATACTTAAGAAGATAATCATTTCGCTTTGGGGTTTAGACAAATTGAGCAAACATTAAAACTAATTGCTATGAGTTTTTTTTAATTTTTTTTTTATTTTCTTCCATTTTGGTTCAGTTGCATCATCTTTCCTCTTCTGATGGACAAATTAAGAATCACATCGTTTTTAGTATAATGTGTTTAGGGATGCACGGATACAGCTTTTTCAGTTCCCATACTGATTTCGATACTATAGCTTTAAATATCTGTGCAGAGACCGAAAACAGCATTTATTTACTTAAAACAAAAATAAAATAAGACAAAATGGATCTTATTGTGTGATGTAGCTGTTATTTATCACTCAAGTAACTACAGAACAGCTCTATGCAAATCCAATAGATAAAATAGTCATGTTACACTGATTTATATACCAAACTAGGATATTGACAGAACCGATATTTGGAAGCTGATATTCGATCAAGCTAATTTTTCAGCATCAGGGCCAGTATCAAATACCAGTATTGGATCGTGCATCTCTAAGTGTCTTGTTCTTTTTGCAATAGGCCAAGTTGGTCTTTGGCTGTTTCTGTTGACTTACCTTCAATTCTTTCCATTTCCAATTTCAGAAAATACTGCTATCATGAAGTTGCTACATGTATAATTTTGTCTAAGGCTGATTTGTAGCATGTGCTGCCCTACATAATCCTACTTCTTACAAGCGGTAAGAAATGTGGAATAAACATAAATGTATTGAGCCTTTGATATGTGCTGGTTGGGGCTGTGTACGAAAGGACTTCAGAGAGCTCTTATCTCAGCAGGGACTCGACTCTGGTCTTTAAACTCAAGCCTTGCTTTTGTGCTTTTCACTCAGGTTAACTCGCACAATAAACAAGAGGTGAACCAGATACTGCAGTGTCACACCCATAGACACTGGTTACTCCAAATAACATACAGCAAGGAGAGAGGGTTATTTATCCTGTCTTTGTTGTCTTCATGGCAATAACTCTAATATTAAAACTATATAGACTTAGACAAACTTTATTGATTCACAAGGGAAATTACTTGGACACAGTAGCTCACACATCACAATAAATATAATAACAAAGAGCAAAAATATTTAAAAAAATATAATAATACATTCCAAATAAGAAGCAAAATATAGTTAGTACAAAATGTATCTAGGCTATATACAAGAGGTGGGTAAGGAGAAACAGATGAAAGATGAAATTGTGATTGACATGGCATAGGGTTATCTGCTGTATAAATGTGAATGCAGTTGTTTAGAGTATGGTATGAATGTAGTCCTGTACCTCTCACAGTTTGAGCGGAGCTGTAGGAGCCTGTTGGAGAATGAGCTCCCCTGTTCCTGTATAGTCTGATGCAGAGGTTGAGCTGAAGTGCCCATAATGGAGAGCAGAACTATAATGAAAAAAATTCCAAAAAGGTTTAGATGCATAGGTGCTATAAGTAGATGAGCTGATAACAATATCATCAAATGCAAATGTGAGATTTTTGTGGTCGTACAGTTAAAAAAAAGTACTGCATTGATTTTTAATGACAAAAAATATTGGACATCAAATTATTTAAGTTGTAATTTGGTGTTTTGTCCTCTTCAGTTGTGATAACTGAAGAGGACAAAACACCAAATTACAACTTAAATAACTTAATGTCCAATATTTTTTGTCATTAAAAATCAATCAGCTTTACAATTACCATGTGTACTAGGAACACAGTGAGATTTTTTTATGGAATTTACAATCTCACACAGTCCCTTTAATGGAAAAGAAATAGTATTATATATGGGACAAGATTACAACGTCATTCATGTGCTACTTTTAGATGGTTGCAGAGATGTTTTGCCCTATGACCTATATGCATTTGTTCATAAAGATTAGTTTCTGTGGCAATTGTAACCTAGATGTCAGTAATGTAGAGATTACCCCAACTATTCCTGCTAGCAGTGAGTAAACAACAATACTGACCTGTTCCCATTAGAGAATTGAAAAAAAAAATATTCCAGCCCCTTCTAAAGAATCCATGAGCCCAGTTCACTGTGTTTCAAACAGCCCCTGATGCAATACGTGCCCTGAATGTACAACTCGAAACTCCTCCTATCAGCCAGTAGGGGGCACTGACACAATACAAGATCCTGCCAATCTGTTATGCCTGGCTGGTCCACAGAGATGTTTGCAGTAATTTAGTTCCACTGCCAATATATAAATAGGAATTCTGCTGTTAGCACAAAAGAGCGGGGGAGGGGGAGGAACATACTGCCGAACTGATGGTGAATTGCTCCCCTGCTCCCATTTCGACATCAAAGTAATCAAGGAAAACAAGCTTTTTTAATCGAAAGTATGCAATTAGAATAAAGCAGGACTGTCCCAGCAATGCAAACTAGCACAATGAAGAGAGGGCTTGGGTAAGGGAAGAGAAGAGGTGCAATTACAGAAGCAGTGGATATGGGCCTGAAGTCAAAACGATTGTTAAATGTCTTTCCACTGTGGCTTGATTTTGTCTGAATATTAAGTAAATACAGTACAAGTCATTAAGACAGTATGCATTAACACTGTTTTCTGAGTTACAAATGCTTTTTGCTATTCATGCATCAACAGTAATGATTAAATCCACCTAACTTTCAGAGACATTCCACACATAAAGTCAGGTTGCATAATTGGGAGAAAACATATTTATAATTACAAAGGTAAGGCTGATGTTTTTCCTTCTTTTTGACTATTACTGGGGGATTTGTTAATATTTTCTTCTGTTATTGTGGCCATGTAAAAAATGTTATATAGTTATATATATATAGTTATATTTATACTTTAAACTATGCAGATATGAAACAATAGTGTACATGAAACATTATAATTACATCATGCTTTTCAATGTTGAATGTTATTAAATGTTATTTAAAAAGAACTAACTAAAGTCTATGTTAGGAATTATAATCTGACAAGTGCATATTGTGATACTAAATTTGGTGATTCAGTATTGCTGTGAGTTTTTAAATTTTTTTGTATATTTTACACACTTATTTTTTGACAGCGCCACAGTTCTCGTGGTTGTTTAGACAAAGTAAATTGTTTAAGCAAATTGATACGTCTGTGTAATCTGTCATTCATCCACATGTGATCCATAGTAAAAGAAAAATTCTATTCTGTCAACTGGACAACTTGCCTTTTGCAAATTGCCAAATTCACTGTTTGATTTGATTGAATTGAAATTGGTGTATTTTATATGACACTGATACATTAGTTTAAAAAAAGAAATACTTTTATTAAAATGTATTTGGTCTTACATTTGTAAAATAGCTCAGAATACACCAGTTATTGAATGTATCCAAAAACGGTGATATTATCGTATTGGGAGCCATGTTCTGTGTATCATATGTAATTATGAAGGACCCGGTAATCCCCTGCTTTATGCTTGGTCAAGTCATCAGCTGTTCTTTCTGTCTTATCATTTGATCTACCATGTGAAATAAAATAACAATGATGCCTTATTCACCTGTCTTCCCTCCCCTATGTTTATTCTCCAGTAAATCTATACTGTAGTTAGCATCCTTCTCCTCCATACCTCTGTGTTGTAAAACAAGCCATTTGCTCCGCTTCAGCATGCCCCCTCCTCTTAATACACTGTACTCCCACTCTCTTTCTCTCTCTCTCTCTCCACACACCGCTCTCTGCTGTTATCTATAGGCACACCCCATGCTGCCCTATTCTATGCAGTGTCAAAACAATGATAAACATTTGTGCCTCTATAGGAGAGCTCTGGAAAGGGGCCAAGCTGAATGGGCTGTTTGTTTCACTGAACAATGGCCCTGCTAAAAGTACTTAACAGCTGTGCTCTGTCCTGGCCTCCCCACAGACCTGTGACACTGGGACACAGAGCGGTGGCGTGTGTGCACTTGTGTATCCAGCCGAGAGCTACAGTGTAAATGATAGACTTGAGGTATTGCGTTCTAACCGGGATAGAGAGAGGGCAGGTGGCTGGTTTAGTGGGACAAATGACTGAACATGCACTTTTGCTTGTAACTAAAATGATAACACAATATAGGTTACACTTGATGATTACTATGGGAAGGGCCAGTCCATTATTAGGTTAAACTTAAACAACTGTAATAATTGTAACATTAGAATTAGTCCTTATAATTGCATGAACTCTAATATGCAAAATCTACTGTCTACTTTTGTTTCATTAAAGCTTGTTTGAGTAACTATATTCCCTGGCACTGCCTTTCTGTAAGTTTGGAAAATCTGAGCAACTGCAGTCTTAAAAAAGTTGTGACAATGCAAAAAATTTAGCTCTAATTGTTGTTCTATTTTTATGTTCCTGTAAAAAAAAGGTGCACTGTGTATCTTTGCTTTGTCTACAATGTTTCACAGTATGGTATTAAACCTATTCATGGGGACCAATCCAGACCCAAATTACAGGTTGTCAAATCTGTGGAGAAATCACAGTCAGAATGTCTGTTTATCTAGGTATTTTTGAGTTGTACAACTACCTGTAATTTAATAAATCTAAGGTAGAGCGGTTTAATGTAAATTCTAGACAGACTAATGACATACCCATAGGAACAAGCAGGTGACGGACCCCAACCAAAAAGTTACATACTGCAGCATTAAGTCAAAATAAATGAGAAAAAATATGATTCAAAAACAAATAAATAAATAAGCAGCCTCAACTCTCCTGACCTGGTCTCTTCACATTTTTCTGTATGGCCTTATTTTTATTTATTTGTATTCTAAATCTAGGATGTGTATTCTAAAAATGGATTTCAGTGCTGATATTACATTATTGTTCTAAAACACTACTGGTGGTATACAGTATAAAAATATGTTTTAATAGCCATTTTGCAAGCATCTGTGTTTGTGGGATTTCACACTAACCATCCAATGACAATACCTTGGTCTGTATAGTCCCTGTGCAGTGTACAGACCCACATCAGTTTTCACTAAATTGGACCTAACAGCTGTCATTTCAGATGGATTTCTCCCTGAAGCCCACAGTAATAAACACTTCACACATTCACTATTCACTGATGGCTGCGTAATGAGGCTGTGTCACATGACTGGCACATGATGCATAAATCCACTGTTGTGTTTCTTTTGTTTTGATTCAAATCTTCACTTTATAGTAGCTAACACATGTATGCATAAATGTGCAGAGGAAGAATGCGGCAGTTCTTTAAAGGTGCGCTGTCATTTTTCTGGTGGAAGTTCGGTCTCCATGGAGATTTTATTGTTTTTTTTCTTGGATTGTTTCACATTAAAACTGAACTATATCCATGAGGACAAGCAGGTGACAACTTTGCACTGACATCATGCTGAGGGTGTTCTACATGTATCTCTATTAGTGGAATGTTCATCAGTTACCATGGTGACACAATGCAAACATTAACAAAAACAGACTAAACAGTTTTAAGATAGCCTGAGAACTCAAGAAAAAATACTGAATGGATTTAAACAACACATTGTCAGGAGTCTGTGATCAATACGAGCGTTCGTGGTCTTGTTTAGGTGTCTGATTTTTAACAAAAAAAAAAAAACGAGAGTTACTAACTGTTTTATAAGAGCACAAATCATGTCACCCATTGTACTTCCAACCAAGTCAGTTCTTTATGGTCAGATTGTGTTAAAATAAGGCTCAGATTCAAATCTAACAAGCCCCAGACAGAGCAAAGCATCAATAGGTCGGATCTGAAGAAACCCGTCAGGCATAATGCATATTTTTTGTGTTATTTAGCTGTTAAACCACCTGTAATTGAATAAAAACAAGATACTGTAGAAAGCCGTACTGTGAAACATTACAGGCAAAACAATAGCATCTCCATGGAGATAAGCAGGTGGCATACACTCTATTAGAAGTTACACAGTGCACCTTTAATGCCAGCATAGCAGTACCTTTTTCCTTGTGTGGGTGCAATGAGTAAACAGGGCACTATGCAAACACAGGTGCAGCTGTTTAGTCATGCATTATACCCAACTAGGTCACTCACATGTATCGTCCAAAATAAGCTTTACCTACATGAGGTTGAATAATTAATAACAACAAGGCCAGCGTGTGCAATTATATAACTGCAGAAGCCTGGGGGTAATTAAACTGTGTGCTGATGTGGGGAGATACCACTGTTTCTATGTGTGTTTTAACAATGGCCAATCAGTGGGGGTTTAGCCATAGGCGGGTAAACATAAGTGATTTTAATCTCATCCAGGAGCCACTGAGATCTGTGGATTTCCATGAGCTATGTAAACAAAGCGAGCAAGAGTCCTGCTGACTCTCACTGTCTGAATACTTGTAATACGTAAATAATGGAATAAACAATATTGGTGGTGTCAATGGAAAATATATATCTATTTATACATATATTACACAAAATGGATTCTTGTGACCTTTAAGCAATGTTTCAATGCTGTTATCTCCTCAGAAACATGCCCGAGTTTGTGTTTTATTTCATTCACAAATGTTTGAGTAACCCTTTATTATTATTAGTCTGCCTACAACTACAAAGCTCAAAATGCTCTGTTCCACCTTGTGATGTCATGAAGCAGTAGTTTTCAAGTTCACTCCTACTTTTAGTTCAGTAGAGATTGGCGATTCCAGAGCTGAAATGAATGATTCTAGTGAAGTTGGATGTAAAAACACAGCGGAGCCCACATGACATCACAAGGTGGAACGTTTTCAGTTTGAGAAAGGAACTCAGCCTAAATGTGCAGGATTTGTGTGTTAAACATGTGTGAATGAAACAACACAACTTCAGGTATATTTTTTGATGAGGAAAACATTATAACAGAGATCAAAAAATAGAGTAATATGGGCCCTTTAAGTGATCCTGCTCCTCCTTCATCACATACACCCCAGTCTCCCCTTGCACTGAGAGCAGGGAGACCTCATTAGGGCAGGTTAAGAAAACTCACTAATGGCTCCTCTCAGTGCTAATAACACGGGGTCACCTAATATTACACTCCGCTTTGTTCCCCTCCTTCAGCTATTTATCATGTGATATTAACAGCAGCTATCACGAAATCACTGTGGTATTCCCAAAGCCTCCGTTCAAACACGTAATGCTCACTGTAATGGACTTATTATTGGAAATGATCACAGTAGGCACCCAGACCACCTAAGGATCACTTTACTGTTAATTTATGTAATTTATGTACAGAACATGTGACATTAGCCCCATCAGAAAAAAAAACTGTTGTGGTAGCTGCTTTATTTCTTAGAAAAAAGACCACGTTTCAGGAAGGGTGATCATTGGGAAAACACTCATTATTTATTATTTTATAGAACACTTATTGTGCTTGTGTATGCTATATAGTTATAATCTGCAACACATGTGGATCTGAAGTGCAAGCTGGCGAGGAACCTAGCCTAATTCTGTGTGTATCACCAATTAAGAAAATAAAATTGAAGACAAAGTAGAGAGCAATGGGTGTATGCAGGTAGAGGTGAAGGTGTCTTGAAAATAAGTGATTAAAGATTACTCTAACATCCACAAATCACTTCAAATACAACTTCAAGAGGGTAAATGAGGAGTAATAAATATAACATGGTTAGAAGCTCTGAAAAGTCAATTTTGCATAATAGATGTGCTTTAATACTATTTGTATTATTGTGAATTTAAATAGTTATATTTGTGAGAAATAAGGTTAATTGAAAAAGCACTCAGTTTTGGACAAACACCCTTTTAAATTTTTCATGCAATGCAAATAAACTGCATTAAATATGGAATTGTTCAATTCAACTCTATTTCATCACATTAATCAAAGCTTTCAGTTTCCTCGGGTTAAGAATGGATGTGTCAGACACCAGTTCAAAATGAGAATGGGAGATGTTCTGGTGAATCTCATGTAGAGCCATTTCATACTTTGTAAATTGGTCATTGTTATGGACACCATGCATTGCTGCGTAGAAAAGCTGATGTGGTTTTGCATAATTTGAATAATGCCATTCATGGAAGCGTGTGAGGGTGATGAAATTTTAATGGCACCGGGGACACCACAAGCGCCTCTCAATTACACCAGGCTCATCTGCATTGAATGGTGACATGGATTATTTCATTACTGAATTACTAATGTTTTGATTGCACTCTTTAATTGTAATACATATTTTACATACACATAGTTACCTAGTCTATCTGCATAATGCCATAAGAAATCCCAGAAATGCTTAACAGGGTGAGAATGAAGAGGCTCTAGTTATGGTTTGAACTGTCGTTGTAATCTACATAAAAAAAGTATTTTTAATCATTTTCCATATAGATGATTTTACAAAATAAATCTTTTAGTGAACTAATATAATGGGTGTGGGTTTTTTATTGTTTCTAAAACATACAGGGAAATGCTTTGTTTATGTGGCTGTTTTATGTATCATGGTGTACTTTCAGCTATATCCACGTTTTTCCAAAGAGTTTTTAACTGCAAATTGCAAATAAATTAGGCTAAACCTAACCTAAACCTATTATCCTTAAAGCCTGGTCAGTATTCTGGTTACTTATGCTCCATTTTAGTATGTAGATGTGAGTGCATAGAAATCCCTTATAGTAAACTAGAAGTAAGGTTCAATATAACCTTTTCTACAATCACATTTAGTATTTTAGTATTTATTTACAGTACTGGGACTATGTCATTAAAAACAAAGCTGTACAATACACCAATCATTTAAAATGCACTGAAAATAGAGAGCACTACACACACACACACACACGCACACACTCACAAAACTGAAATTATCTGATTTCACACTAATGCCTGTTTTTCCCGACACCCCCTATCAAAGCTGTAAAGTGGTTGGTTTTATTTTCCACTTCAGAGATCTTATTCTTTTGTCCCCCCACCAAGTAGGTCTGACTGTCTTTCCCTTTTTTAACCATAATCAAACACTTTTGTGAACCCAACTGAAATACAAAGACAACATGAAGACTACAAAGAAGCCAAAGTGACAGAGGCTGTAAGAATACTGATTAGATGACTGGCTGCTTTTGGTATTGTCAAGGTCGAAATGTTAAGTAAATTTATTTTTCAGTGGCACAGTAATTAGCTATGTAATTAAAATTGTATTATCCTTGAACATTATATCATGCTTTAAATATAGTCTATCTTTTGCGCAGTCCTGTCCACAGAGGTACATGATGATGATAGATTCCAATAAGACCTCACAAATAATTAAAATCTCACACCAATGTAACAGAAGATACAATCCAAGTGTAAAATGGAGTCTAGTGTTGAGCTCATTTGTGATAGTGGTACCACACACTTGTACACACACACATGCAGTTCACAGTTCTGTAAAGGTGATTGCCTTGGGAAATTCAAACTGTGATCACAGCTATGCATTAGAAAGGGTTGTCAATATTTCTATGGTATTCTCTGTGCTAGTGTTTGCTACAGCATTTGGGTCCAATATTATGTGGGGTATTTATTTTACCCATCTGGTTAGATGTGTTTGTTTCTAGGTGACTCAAACTAAATTCTTTCTTTCAGGATTAAATGTTTTTGTCAAAGAATCACATAATTCATAAATATTTCAAAGTAAAGTAAGTAAATAAGTAATGATAGGATGTTGTACTATGTTGGGACGACAGTAGCTCATTTACTCATTACTGTACTGTGATAACTTGCACTGTTTTTGTACTTATATAGTATTTATATTCATATTCTATTATCTACTCATCTGCACTTTACATAGCATTCCATTCTGTACAGTAGTGAGACCTGGTTTACTTTACTGTTATTTTCTTATCTTCTTATCACCAGTGCAATTCCATTCTCTTTGTAAATTTTGTACTTATACTTATTCACTTTATATTATTGTTTTTATTTTTTATTATTATTGTTTATCTTGATTGCATGCACACTTTTTTTTTTTACTTTTTTGCACTGAACTGTCCTGGAGCTACTGTGATTGTTGAATTTCTCCACTGCGAGATCAATAAATTCTTATATTATCTTATCTTATTTGGTAATGTCTTTGTCCACTGATCTGAAAGTGGGTGGTTCAAATCCTGTTCTCGACATAAACATCATTAGTAGAGCGGTCGCATCTAGCTCCTATAGATGAATGTTGTTGTTGGGGCAAGACATTTAACCCCAGTGTTTGTGTACGAATGTGGTGTATGTGGTGTTTGGTGTATGAATGTGTGTGAGTCAGTGGTCCTTGATGAAAGTGGAAAAGTGTTATAAAAAAAATATGACCATTTACTATAACTCTTATGTGTGTTTTGACTCATTACTAACTCTTCTTAAAAATTTAACAGGATATTACGTGTCCCATAACAAGCTGTACTGCCCGTTTCTACTGGATGAACTGTATTCCTGAAGAATTCCTGCAGAATAACAAAAACAACTCCCACTTTACCCATTTCAGTTGACACACCTGTTTGATCGGCTCCATTGACTTTAACATGGCAGCAGAGGAGCAGAGCAGGAGAGCTGAATAGGCCGAGTACTAGCAGAGCCGTCAATTCTCTCTCTGACAGCCCCGAGACAGTGACAGGAGGAGGGGGCTGGAGCAGAGGTGACACCCAGCATTTGTGTGCCCTGCCTCTGCCTGACCTGGTTAAGACACAAACACCTCTGTCATGGTTATGGAGAAATACAATTGTAAACAAGCTAAAATGTTTACTGCACACAACATGCGCACACAGTGAATTGAGCTGTGTGAGTTAAAAAAGCTATATTAAGAGTGGAAAATATGAATGGTCATAGAAACATGGAAATTCTGCCTTGGCTTACCTCAGCTTGACTCACCTCATTTAGACTCCTCTTTTCTCTAAGATCACTCAGCTAATCTCAAGTCAATTCATCTTGGTTTGCCACGTCTTGAGTCTCATCATCTCAACAAAATGGTGGTTTATTTCTTGTCTAATCTCTATCTTTTGTCATCTCTTCTCATGTAATCTTATGCCATCTTTTATTTTCTTTGCGTAAGTCATCATCTTGAATCAACTTATCTCGACTCACCTCATCTTCATTCAGTTCATCTTGACTTTAAACTCCGGTCATCTCGAGTCTAGTCCCTATTTCGTCTCAGCTAATCTCGTCTCACCTTATTTCAACTCATCTCAGTTTGCCACATCTTGGCTTGGTTCATCTCGACTCATCTCATAATTCACCTCATTTTGTCTCACATCATCTCGAGTCAACTAACTTCACCTCATCTCAGTTGACCACATTTTAGCACTTGACATGAATGCATGGATTATATAATCAGATAATATCTCCTCAACTCTGCTCATGTCATTCACTCAAATCAATTTATGTCATTCACCTCATCTTGACTCATACCTTGATCAAATCACTACATCTCAAATCATCTTGAGTCAACTGATCTCAGCTCACCTCAAGTCAGTTTTTCTCATCTCATCTCGACACATCTAATATTATTCAACTCATCTCAAATGATGTCATCAAAAAGGTAAAACAAACGCATAAAAATCATCACCAAATTAGTTGCTCATTGATTTTTTGGTTTGATTTACATTTACTTGAAGTGGCAATCAAAGCCACTGTTATATTGTCATAAAAAACAGATTGGCAGTTAATGGCCTCTGCACTCAATTATATTATTTGGATGTTATCAGCTGTTAACTCGACCAGATACACATCAGTTAAATTATTCTTCTCCTTGTTTAATGACCCAAATACTACATTTATTTGAAGTCAGTGAATGAACAAATGTGTATAATATAATATAATACATTTGTGTAATGACTATGATTTGACAATTTTCTTATTCACGTTTTTTTTTTTATTCCTACCAAATTCAATACACATCTGTAAGTACACTCAAAGCAATTCTCCAGGGACAATCACAATAGTTGTTTGAGCTCTCAAGTATTATATAGTATAGTCCCTGCTCTCTCTAACAGTGTGGCATCTCTTCCTCGTACATAAAGCAGTACTGTGAATACCAATGGAACTGCGTGGGTCCTTGAATAGTACCATAGCACAGACAGCCGACAAATATATGCCAATTAGCTGTGGGCCCTCTCCTTCTCATGTACCATCAGATTTGGCCAAATACAAAAACCTTTCCCTGGAACGCTCACTTTTTAAAAACATTCTTATTTATTCATTATCATTAACAAAGCGGTATTGTAATGCTAAACTATAAGCATTTAAATGGAGTGGGGTGCAAAGACCAGTTACTGTATTGCACGGCTTCAAGTGTTAAAATCATTAGTTTCCTCTGAACCGTCTTGAACACATTTGAAGAGAGCAAAACCTAGAAAATCAACCTGTTTTTAATGGATGGATACTTCCATTTACTCGTTCAAGAGGTGCTTAGATAAAAGTCTCTTGTGCTGAGGAAAGTTGTAACATTGTTCTCCTGTGGCACAGCTGCTGTTCTTAGAATTGAGCAAACTTCACCTGGCAGTACGGCTTTATAGCCCTCTATTATTCCTTTCAATTTCTTTCTCCTCAAATGCTCCCAGCAATTCATAATGCATCTCCTTTCGATTAAGCAAAATGCATGCACCGTCAATACCACTTTATTTCAATGAGAGGAATCCAATGCTTTAGCCATTTAGCTGTGGTCATAATGTTCATTTGGAAATGGAAGATGATGTTGAGGGTATATGAAGGGAGAGGGAGCACTCAGTGACAATCATGTAGTTCATAAAGAGCAATTAGCCCAATTTGATGTGGTTAATTAGAGGAGCGGGATGATGACAAAGACAAAATCATTTCATTATTCTGTTTTGCTGTGAGAACGGATAGAGGCAGAGACAATAGCACTGACTGGAAGTAATTAGTGGTCTTTAAGATAATGTAAGCTTGTTGAGAAAGCACAATCATAAAAAAAAATTAATATGTTCAAGTGCCTGTCTTGCTGGGCTGGTCATTGTTCAGTGACCAAACCAGAGCAAAACCTGTTTTAACCAGCATTTTATACAGTCTTGAATGTATTAGATATTCTGAATAAAATATATAGTAAAACAGATGGTGCATTTCAAAATGAATGTATGGAACACTGCTATCCAGACATCTTTTTATCAAATGTAATTTTACCCTAGACAGGAAAACAGGAAACAACAAAGTTCTTGCAATTGAATTACTTTTGGAACAACAACAGTGGACTACTACCAACAAATGCTTCAATATTTTAGATATAAAAGGCATACAACAAAAAAAATTCATTGCATTCAATCATGTTTTGCATGTAATGAGATCCACCTTTGGTTTGTTGAGATAAATTATGCATTTTGTACAAGAAATTGTTGATTTTACTACATATTGCATCATCAAACCAGTGCGGTGTGGTGGAACTGGGAGTGTGAAGTTGCAAGTCTCTCTCCTGCAATGAGAGGTAACCAAGGGTCACAGAGGGGACAGAATGGTTGAAGCAGTAATGGCACAGCTCAGCAATATTAAACCCCTGACATTTTATGGTACTGCATTCGACAGCATTCCGTATTTCGTTTTTCCCTCTTTGTCCCATTATGAACGTCTAAGTGTGTATGTATATTCATATCAAAACAATCTGCACAACAATTAAAAGAATGACAACTCATCTGGCTCAAATCTGAGATATTTTGCAACCACAGAGAGATACAAGTCCCTAAAACGTTCATGATGTTGTATCCATATAAATTAAATATATTTCCTTAAATATATTTGTGGAAGCATCTGACATAGATTTAAATGACACTCACATGTTGTTCATAAGACAAGGTTCATTTGACCTGGTGCCAGTGAGGATCATAGGTGCTCCCCTGTTATTGCACTAATCTGATCAAATGTGTTTAATGTTATTTGTACACTTGTGAAAAGCAGGCGCTTTATTGCAGCCGAAGCCAACAGAAGGCATGCCATAAGAGTGCTGACGGGAATATTAAGTGAGGCAGACCCAGCCATATAGAATATAAATGAGCTTATTTTACACTGCAGAGCTCCGCAAAGCCACGCACCCACTTCTCTCTTTGTAATAAATCATTCCCATTCAGACACCCTTTACTCTTAGGGCATTGTTTAATACTATCTGCAATGGAGGGGGGAAATAAATCGGTTTACATTGCAAAAAAGGTGCTGCAGTTGGAAAGAATGATCCGATGATGAAGGATAGAATAGACTTGACTTACTGATGATAATGAACTTGCAGATAGGAGAATGTTGCACAGACTGTGTCATGTGGGAGTTGTATTCAAACGGGTGGAACTGGAGTGAAATCCCAAGTAAGCAGTAAATGTAGCAGAGTAAGATCTTCTGGAATGACATTTAAGTCCCTATCCGGCCCTTTCAATAGTCACATGTAAAAATGCCATTTATGCCTAACTGGGGGAATGAGAAATATTTTCTCTGTGGTAAAGAAAACTTAAGTTACGTTTTATATTTTCCTCATACACTAGACACTTTGCTAAGAAATACTGTTGTAATTGAGGTTCCTAACAGATAAAGTTATTTTGATTGATAAATTGCTGTAATATTATGGGCCATGATTGCCTGTATATCAAACAAACTGCGGTGCATGCAGTTCTAGTTGTCTTGCCATCCCGATTTACACTATAGATTATTTGTTACTGAAGATGTGAAGATGAGCTACCAGTCATGGATCCTCTTCAGCTGTTAGTGGTCATAATATTTATTTGTGATTGCTGCAAGCCCTGTAATTTCACAAAAAAGCTATTCTTTATTGATACTGATAAAGAAGTTTAATTTAGGGAATAATTGTAACCACATAGTTAATAATAATACACTTTAATAACCATAACTAACACTGATGCAACTAATGCACTGTTTTGTATTATTAGTATAATTTTCATTAAGAAATCATCATTATACAGTATAGATTGCTAAAGAGTTGCTATAAAAATATGTGGTTAAGGAACAGTGTTTTGAATTATGTGATTGCGCAGATCCTGGTGTTTAATTATTTATGAAGGCTGTATCTTAATGTAGTGAGCACCCATGTACTGGATTATTTTCTGTATAGTTTATGCATTAGCACTAAACCATTGCAGGATAGGGTTAATGCCTTGGTAGTAATCTGTTTGCTTCTCTATGCATACGTTAATAAGCAGCACCAAGCAATAAGTAAACCTGATACTTCATATTGTAAAAAGATAGAAAACCTTTCAAATGAGTCACTGGAGGGCTGTTTCTCTCAATATAAAATGCTCTCAAAATCAATATAAAATGGCTCTATTTCACATGACAGCCCAAGCTTTGTTACAATATATGAGTATGTCTTTAGCAAAGGAAGTAAAACCCCTAATTTAGCTTGCAATAAAACCAGTGAGCTTGGAGAAACTGATTCTTTCCAGAGCATTAATCATAAAAAATTAATGGATATCAAATATTTAATACAGTAGAATGTACAACTTGTATTACTATGGCTTTCTCCAAATCGATCATGTAGAGGAAAATCCATAATTAAAATTATGCTAGCAAGGGCGAATCATTAAGACTTCTATTCGCCTTCATGCTTCAGGAAAATGAAATATAAGCCCCGCCAGTGATGTATAGGCTATTAGATGAAGGAATAAATTATTACTGACTCATTTAAATGGTTATATTACAAAATTATAGGTAAGGGGTGGTCATTGTAAAGGTTCTCATTATTTTCTAATATAACAAGGGCACCTGGACTAATATTTTTTTCTAAATAAAATGTAAGAAAATATCTTGATGCTGTGGCAAATTTTGGCAAAAACAAATATAACCCAATGCTAAAACTTACAATTGGAACAAAAGAAAATATGCATAATTCTGTACCATGCTTATGCCTTTATATTGTTGATACTATATAAACCTGCAGAAATGTAATTCTATTTAGCAACAACAAATAAAATCCAAAACCTACAAATACAAATAAAGAAAATACTGCATCATCTATACTGTGCTTTCATGTTTTTATATTGTTGATACTATATAGATCTGTAGGCACTATATCATAAACCATAGGGCCATTCCTTTTGGTAATATTTCGCTTCATCTGCACATACATCCCCCTCTATCTGAGCAGCTCTGGTTCCTCTTTGATCTGCCTATGTTCCTCTGAAAGGCTCAAGCACTTCAAACAGAGTGATAGCAGGACTTTCATAAGACATGCGATTTCTGCTGCAATATCATAGATTTAATAAGAGTGATCAATGCCTGTAAATAATATATGCAGGCTATTTTATGCTTGGGTTTGGGATTAAAGGTCCGTTACAAAATGAATTCTTGTGAGCTTTAAGACGTCTTATCATGTTTTTAGCTCATCAAAAACATACCTGGACTGGCGTTTTGTTTCATTCACACATATTTGAGGAATCCTATATTATTAGTCTGTCTACATCTCGAAAGCTATGTCACTTTTTTTATTTAGTATTTAAGGGTACTAGCATTTATTTTCCTTTACAAATAAATATTAGCACATATGTCTGATGAAAGCATTAGAGTTACAAGTCAGTACTTTTAAAGGCATAAAATCTGTTTATTGGTGTATTTATATTCAACATTTATCAAGTGCTAAAGTGCAGCTCTGAATTAGCTCCATTACACACACTCTCACACTACTCTCAGCCATTATCGCCTAGCATATGTGCTGTGTTCAAAATAAACCTTTTATAGCTTTTCAATGCACTGTATTTATTTTCAACAAATGTCACAGTGATATAACTAAATAAGGCTTGCACATTAAGTACACCATTACTGGACCTACTTGATTTGCTTCACAGTATTTTTCTATTCTTAAATGGTATTTTATGCAAATTGATTCTCGTGAGCTTTTAGCCCTATTAGAATGTTGTTACCTCAACATACCACAAGTTGTTTTTTTGTTTCATTTACACAGGATTTGAAAAATTAATTTATTATTAGTCTGTCTACATCTCCAAATCTCAAAATGCTCTGTTCCATTTTTTGAGGCCATGAAGCAGTTTAGTTAACATCTTAGTTAACATATCTTTTACCTTTAGTTCAATAGAAATTTGTCATTTCAGGGTTGAAATTATATGAAGGATTCTCGTGAAGGTATATAGAGTTTACTCAGTTTGAGTTTCGTTTGAGAGAAATATGCAGGATTTTGTGAGTTAAACAAATGTGAATGAAACAAAAACACAATTCCAGGTATGTTTTTGATGAGGAAACAACATTATAACATAGATGTAAAAATCGCATAATATAGACCCTTTAAAATCATCCAATGGCAAACAGGTGACACCTCCAGGTCTGTAAAGATTTTTAAAGAGACAAGCCCACGTAAAGTAAAAATGCATGGTATATTTTTTTTAAATCAACAAAAACACCTCTAACTGAAAAAAATGTGCAATCATTTAGTTATACTGTGAAACTTTCCAGGCAAAGCATTAACATCCCCATCCTGACAAGTAGGTGACAGACTGCCCATTAGAAAAGTAACATAATACACTTCTCATCTGAATTAATCCAACATAAAAAAAAAAAAAAAAAACATGACAGAAGAATAGTGGAAATTGTTATGGGGTAGAGGATGTCAGAGAAAGTGTGGAAGAGAGGACAAAGGCAAGACTGTGTATTGACTGACAGTAATAAATGCTTAATACCACACAGAATCACTCAGATTTATATTGCACTCTACGAAATACTCAAATACCTCATAGCAACATCTGTAGCTATAAGGGCCGACTGATAGGCATAAAAACTTATTTGTTAATAGCAGTGTGAACACCAAGGTAATACATTTTAATACAATGATTTTCCAATTACACTCCATGCCTTTCTCAGCTCTATATAACAGTATAAGTTGCAGAGGTGGACATAGAACTGCTGATCCGAAAGCTGCTGTGGTGTGCAGATTCCCCTCACACTCTTAAATCATTTATAAATGTTTACTCAATAGATAGTGTATATGTAGCAAATCCTCTTCAGCATCACCATTTAGACAGGCTGCACTGGCTGTGGCAGACCTGAGCTGCACTCTAAAGCAGGCCCATGAAAAATGAAGGAGAGCAAACAAGAGGTTAAGGACCACTGATGCACGGCCAGTGAACTCTTGTTGCACTGAGAGCTTCATAAAGATCTCACTCTGTATTGTCTCTATTCTATTGCTGGGTTTCAGATGACATTACAGCATTCTATTGACATTATTCCATTATTATTATTATTAGTTATTTATTATTAATACCATTTATACTTTTGATCTTTAGTATTATAATATATTGTGATGCGTGAGCTACTGTGTCCAAATAATTTCTCTTGTGGATCAGTAAAGTTTGTCTAAGTCTAAACCATGATTTCTTTGTGGAGTTAAGATAAAATATGAAATAAACTAGATTTATTTGTGTAAAATGTTCAATGTTCCTGGGCCCCAATAAGTCAACACCGTATAAATTCTCTGGGAGTCTTTAAAATGGCTTTGTGGTCCAGATAGAGCTTATTTACCGTTTAGATAAGCAGCCCCATGCAAAATAATGTCGATGGCAATGACGGCGGCAAACTCACGGAATAAGGCGAATAGGCTACTAATATTTCAAACTGAAGAACAGCTAAAATTAATATTGCTGCAGTGTCATTTTTTGTTGTAAGAGAGTGAGAAATTGGGTCTTGTCAATGTTGAAATTAACTTTGGGTCTCGGTTCAACATTCGTGCTTTTCCTTTTTTGAAATGTCATGGCAAAGTAAAATGTTATCAATCAAAAAAACTGACTTTTATAAACTGAAAATGTAGCCAATCTCTGCACCACTTACCAACCAGCTAACCAGGGCCAAAAGCATCCGTTTTCAGCAGAAAACTCCAACTGCCAGCTATCAGTGACTGCCAGTCATAATTAGGAAAGGATGGTAAAATGTGTTGATAGGCCTGTCACAATTACTGCGCATATCGACTTATCATTCAATATATGTTCGATGAAACTAGACTTTTTTGGACCAATATTTATCATGTGTAACTTTTCTTTGTACCAATGGGACAGTTTTGATTAGTCTTTCTGGAATATAACATTCCAGCTGTGGCGCACTTCAAAATGTCCTATCATGACAGGCCTTTGTGTTGCCCAAGAACACAATAATAATAATAATACATTTTATTTGTAATGCACCTTACATTTCAACAAAATCTCAAAGTGCTCGAACACAACAACACTATGCACTGTTTATTACTGGATTTGAACTATGCACTTTCTAGCTGGACAACCACTATTTCCACTTGCATAAAACACTTTCACCAATGCCTTCTGTAGCCTTCATTTCTTTCCATTACTATATATTACTACTATTTGCCTTATTAAAATCAAACTTATGGCAGAGTCCGCGGTGTTTGCACATCCTATCCACAGGAGTTCCACTTTAACCGAAAGAGCTGGAGACAAATGGAAAACACTACCTGCTGTCTCTCACAATGGCTATCCCCAGTGACCAGATTTCATCTCTTTAAAAGGACCCATTAACTCCCGGCGACAGTGAAATGAATTCGCTCTGTGGCCGGCACCGCTCCTCATTGGCAATCATTAGTTTAGCGCTCCGTAATCACCCTTTTGTGCTGCATGTTCATCAGCTGGCTCTCTGCTTGCGTTGGGAAAGCGAGGCCACTATCATCAAGGGCAGCATGTGAAAATTGCCCCATAAAACAAAAGTAATACCCAATAAACCAGGCAAGCAACTGGCAGTTACAACATAAAAGTGAAGGATCACTCAGGTAGGACATGGTAAACAGCCGGTTATGGCTCAGATGTAATCCAAACTGCAACCTTGTGCTGCTGCTTTAGCCTAAGAGTAAGAGGTCTCATCTGTATATTGGGATGAGATATGGGGCGGCTAAAACTATTCAATATGGAGCATTTTCTTGTTAAGGGTCCATGATGGCGCTAAGGGAGTCGTTCCAGCGGTCTGTTAAGATTACAGAAATAAGCAAGAGGTGTTTGTGATGGCTGTGAAAAGATACTATCTGTCTTCATTGAGCTCGGAGTTGATGAGAGAAGCTGAAAGGTAATTAAGTTTGATATGTTGCCAGCGCTCCTCTCGGCCCACGCTTTGGAAGTAACAAGCTCCAACTGCTAAAGCAAATGCTGAAGTTATAGCCTGTCAACTTATATTTTCTGTTTATTTTTTCGAACTGTCAAAAAGAACAAACTTTGCCAACTTGAAATAGTCTGATCGCTATCCCTTTCCCATCTGAATCGAGCTCAGTACTAACAGTGGCGATGTACAGTTAGTTCCACTCGCATGCACTGGAAAAGCCAACCTGATCAATACAGTATAATAAACAATATAGCTGCGATGTAGCTAATGATGTGTTAATGGTTACATTAAATGCGCTGTATCAGATTTTTAAGACAGGAAAAATCTGAAAAACAATTAAATAGTTAGCAGTGGTCTAAAGATATTCCTTACTTACCTTACCTCACTTACGCTTTTCACAACTTTCAGGAGATACTGAAAGCAGATAGGAAAGATATCAAGTACATGCCCTTTAAGCCTGGTTTCTGAACAGGTCTTGATACCAGAGCCTCTTGAAAAATGCTTTTTCATAAAAGTTGTAATTCCACAGTGAAAAAAAACTGTTCTTACCAGTACACCTGCATGATTTCTCACAAGCTGTAAGGATTAGTTTGTATTTTTTTTCCATTTCCATGAGACAGTATAAGTGGTACACTCTTGATTCAAGATATAAAGTATATTTCGCTATCTTATATGAGCTGTCTACAGAACACCTGTAACCAAATGGTCTGTGTTTTTGTAGTTGTTTTACTTTTATTTATGGCACAAACGTAGTAATAATCAAACTGCATAATTTTAGTTTCAAAATGGGCAAACCCCACAACAGCTGTTGGTTTGTAATTGTTTTTTGCCTTTAGCATATGGTGTTTTTCATCAATTTAATGTGCTTTTTGCAAACCACATGAGCACCACTGTATTAAAGTCAAGGCCTCAATCTTATTCAAGACCTTCGTTGCACTGTCTTCACAATTGAGTTAGCTTGGTCCAATTGATGTCCATTCAATGGCCAAGAAATTGAGTTTTGTGCCCGAAGCCCTGCCAACATCACGGAATGGTGAGAGACCGGCTGTGCGAGGTCAAGAAAGTAAATGAGCACATCTTTACCCATCCACTGGCCCACTGTAATGAGCACACACACATGTTTATTTAAAATGTAACACCTGAGAAACTTTTGGCCCTGTCCAAACCTGGCACTTCATTTGTCCACTGAACCAAAAGATCTAACTAGGCGCCCATCATTCCTTCTCTATATGCAAAACTGGTGATTACAGCACAGGTTATAAATTGTGTTATTTTCTCCATCTCACCAAGAACTGCTCAATCGTGGAAAGGTGATTTGTGCAGCCCCACAATTACATAGCCTTCGAGAGAAAATTGCTCACTTGACACTGCCAGACTCCAATTGGTTCCAACTTTCTAGATGATGGCCAATCAAGCTTGTATTTATTTGGTCACATTTCCAGTCCAGGATTTGATTGAATTTTGGTTTCAATCCCTATCACTATCTGGCACTTGATTGTATATGCAAAGCACTTTGATGAGTGCTTGTCTTGTTTGTTTGCTTTCTTGGAACCTTCATCATTTCCAAGTGTGCAACTATATGGCACGGCGCCCCCCTGTGACTTGAACTTGTCATTGTTCTGTCGCTTTGATCATGCAGAGTCAATCTTCTTTGCATTCGCTGCCAGCCTTTTTGTGGATTGGCTAGACTTTATGACAGGCAGCCAAATTTAGAGCCGTCCTCTCCTTCACAAGCTAATCCACTCAGAAATGACCCTAAATTTGGTTCTGTTGTCATTATGCAGAGAATAACCACCATATGGGTCCATATGGCATGTTCAACTCAAGCACCATATGTTATCACAAGCAGCCTGTTGTAGTCATTTGAATAATATTGAAATCCCCCCAAATGGACTCACATGATTGCCAAATTCCTACACTTTGGTCATTCTATATATTTGAACAAATTTGATCATTCATTGGCCACAATTAGTACGTCTCCTGATGCTCAAAGTCACTTTACAATTTTGTGCATTATTAATGTTTATGTGATGGTAAGCTACTATTGTATTTGCAGTTGCCCTGAGAAGCAAGGCTGCCAATCTGCGACATGTGCCCTTCCGATCACCATCAAATTCATACCAGAATGATGTGTCTTCTATATAGGTGAGGTGAGACAATGGCAGTGCACTAGAGCCACTGAAGTTGGAGATTTATAAAGCCTTTAAAAACATGCCTTTTAAAATATATTCATAATATAACATAATAATAATTCAACTATATCATCTAAAGATGCACTTTATAACTGCTGTGTCATAATATATGAAACACACAATCTCATTACAAATTAATATTAACCACGTAACATCTATGATAAATCTCCTTTGTTAATCCAGTTCATGATTGTGAATAGCCTCAAGTAAAATTTCCACATGTGAAAACAGCCCCCTCTCTCAAAGAAAAGACCCAGGTTTCCTTTCAACTCCCTCCAGGCAATAAAACCCCAGTGAGATCATTTTATACCAGCGCTGGTATGGTTACACTTTTATTACAAGGTGGACAGGTAGACATGTGGATTGTGTGTGTAGAGTTTGTTCTTTATTTGGTTGTGTGGAGCCCCTGAGATGGTAATAATAAAAGAGGCATGTATGCAGGCTATTTGATTCAAGGCTTGTAAGAGGCTGTTTACACACTGGGGTGATGCACTTCCATAGATGAAGTACCTTATAGAGAACAGAGCCTGTCAATAGAATCAGTATTCAGGGTATCACTGTATATAGAGGTCTCCCTTGAACATATAAAATGTACTGGAACAATTGTTGGAAGGAGAGTGGCATTATATCAGTAAAATGACATGATGAAAATTGATGAAATCTTTAGTTGCATCTATGAATTTATTTTATCATATGCACATGCAGTGTTTCAACTTTTATTTGAATGCTGATATAACACTAACACACTTTTACATTTTCATTGTAAACTGCAACATTGATCTAAAATTACTTAATAAGAAAAACCTAAACCAACAACTGATTGGTTCTGCCTCTTCATAGATTTTGATTTACTTGTTTTTATTAATACGTGACATTTCTGACATGGAGTCTGAAACAGAAAACAGAAATTTTCTCTCAAATGCAGGACAACACAAAATGACTAAAACATAAATCAATGAAAATACAACTTTCAGTAATGATGAGGGAAAGGGCCAATATAACCATGTTAAAATAAGCTCATAAAAGTTGAATATACATCATTTTGCTCATTTAATTGAACCTGCATCTTTCCACTGTCAAAAGATGTACAAAGACAGGAACATATGTACATTTCTATTACTTCAAATACTGAGTCATTAGCATACAGCATTTTAATATCTAGCAACAAGTCTTATCCCATCAACAATATTTTCCAGAGAGAGAACAGTGTGTATTTACCGTACAAACAGAGATGCAGATACACCTCCTTGCAGCTATACAGACAACATAAACATTTTAGCACACCCCCCCCACAGCCGCTCCTTCTCCACACTTTGACTTTGAAAAATGTCATTGGATCTTCTGACAACACTGTCCCAGGTCAAGTGGTATTTCATATGGGTGCGGAGGCGGTTTCTCACTCCAGAGGTGGAATTAAAGGGCAAACCAGCAGAGCATTAAAGGAGAAGGTCTAAAACAAACTTGGAGCATTGTTTCTGGCCTGTCAGGAGCAGGGACACAAAGATCCACCTTCAAAGACTGTACCGAAGATACAGTAAATAATTCACAGCATGGCCAGGTATACACCACTGGAGATCTGTCTGTGTGTTTTTAAAGTTTGTTCCTGACATGTCTCAAATAATATATGAAAAAAGCAGCAAATACTCAGAGGAGGATTGGATTTTTTTTTCTCTTTCTCCTTGCAGAATTTGTAAACATAGCTGGTGAGTTTGATAAGGTCTTGTCGAAGAAAGTCCACAGCCCTTGAGCTAAAATGGAATAGAATAAGAAATGGACACAGTGCCGCAAAGAAATCACTTTTCTTCATGGTGTATAGTCTGCACATGGCTGGAGGAGCTCTCGGTTTACTGATTGCTTGGTTAAGATCAGTGGTAATATAAAAAGTCAAAATACTTTGTTGGAATCTATATCTCTCTGGTCCTTGTTTATTTTATGCATTCCAAACATTGTACTTATTCACTGCAATGAGTTTATAACTTTCAGAGGCCAAAGCAGAGTTGCACCAGCATGTTAACATGCACCTTCTGCACCGTATATGGTAGAAAATTATTTCTACTTAAATGTAAACATAATACAGTAGACCTTTTTTATTTTGCCTCAAGTGCTGCTTATATAATATATCTGTACTGGGGCAAGACCATAAACGATAAAATAGTGGACTAAGCGACTGTGACGTCACCTATAACGTTCGGCTCCACTTAAATGAAGCTCGTGGTTACAGCTGCAAATTTGGAGAGGATTTTTTCACGGACAATATAGGGGGAAAAAAACATTAGGATCATGTAGAGCTGGTTAATAAAAACATTTCAAGAACTTTCTATTTGGCTAGTGCATTAGCTATGTCCATTTATAAATGGTTAGTACTTGGATGGGAGACCACTGGGAATTCCAGGTGCCACAGTGGGCGCCAGTTGCTAAAACTGTCGTTGTGTCCTTAGGCAAGGTACATCACCCACATTGCCTAGTATGAAAGTGGTGTGTGCGTGAGTGTTGGTGGTGGTCGGAGGGGCCGATGGCGCAGATTGGCAGCCTCGCTTCCGTCAGTCTGCCCCAGGGCAGCTGTAGCTACAATAGTAACTTAACACCACCGGGTATGGAGTGAATGAATAATGCTCTGTAAAAGCGTCTTTGAGTGTCCAGAAAAGCGCTATATAAAACTGATGCATTATTATTATTATTATTAAATACAGTCTATGGGCAAGACATATGTAGCTTAACTGGCCTAAAGTGGCCAAACCTCTTTGTCAAAATCTGATCTCATCAGATCTCAGAAGCTAAGCCAGGACCTGGTTAGTACTTGGATGGGAGACCACTGGGAAAATCAGACACCAGTGACAAAAACTGTCTTTGTGTCCTTAGGCAAGGCACTTCAGCCACATTGCTTAGTTTGAAGGTGTGAGTGTGAGTGATGGCAGCTGTGGCTACAACAGTAGCTTAACATCACCAGATATGGATGAATAATGCACGACATTGTAATGTGTCTTTGAGTAGCGCTATATAATGCATTATTATTATTGTTATTAAATACATGAGGAAAAAAACATGTACAGGACTCTTTCAGTGATACTTGCCCAAATGAGTATCTAGTTTCAACACTAGTTTTAGTATCAAATGTTAATGCATTTAATACTTTTCACAACCCTACTTCAGAACACTCAAAGTCACAAAACATGGTTTAAAATGACCTAAAAATATGAAAATTCTCTTGTTTACTCTTTATTTTTGTACTTCCTTCATCCACCACTGATAATAATCCAATGACAATGTGTCCTGTCATTGAGCCTTCACATTTCTTTTGTAATAAAAAAGAAGACAAAATACAACAGAAACGTGTACACATATAGTCAATACAGGAGAATTGCGTGTACTTGAAAAGAAGATAATATAATTATATTGTCTGCACTGCACTCTAGCATTTGAAAAGCAGCCCAGGGTGACCTCTACACAACAACTCTTTCATTCCATTAGACCAAAAACACTCCAAAGTACTCTGCTGAATCAAAATTAAATTCACTGCACTCTCATTCTGTGTATCAGAAACATAGCATTATCCTGGCAAGGGTATCTGGGTCATGTCCATCTCATGTGACCTTTGTTTTTAACACTGGTGACAGGCTAAATATTTAACACTCAAAACTCTTGTTAGAAGTGCTTGAGCTTGTCAACTGTTTCAGGCAGTATATTGGATGATAATTAAAGGGCCCATATTACTCTATTTTCTGATAGGTGTATTTAGTTAGTCTCAAAAATGGAAAACACCCTGTTCTACCTTGTAATACAGGAAGTGCTCCACTATATTTATACATCTTCACTAGAATCATTTGGATAATTTCAGGCCTGGAATTGCCAATATCTACTAAACCAAAGATAAATGATAAATATTAACTTAAAAACTACAGCTTCATGACCTCAGGTGGAACAGAGCATTTTTAGCTTGTGTGAATGAAACAAAACACAACTCCAGGTATGTTTTTGATGAGGCAACAACATTGTAACATGGCTTAAATCTCACAAAAGTAAATTTTGCGTAATATAGGACTTTTAGAGGTGTAATAAGTAATTGTCTGATGGTGGGTCCGCTAGCTACTTTTTTCCATGGAGGTGTTGATTATTTGCCAGGAAAGTTTCACAGTATGGCGTTAAATGTATCTGTCTCCATGGAGACAAACATATGGCACCACCAGGCCAAGTTAAAGGAGAGATGAGTCAAAGCTCATGGTAAGATACTTCTGACAGTGTAAGGCATTTTTGCAGAAATAAAAACCTTTGTGATTAGATACAGGCAAGATCATTTTAATGGCATATCATGGAAACAAACCAGGCAAAGCAATAACATCTCCATGGAGATAAGGAGACCCTCCACCAGAAAAGTTACATAGTGCACCTTTAAGGAGACTGGACAGTGTTTCTTAAAATGTACTTGTAAAAGATAATGAAATAATTTCATAGCCATGAAAAAAGATGTTTTTGCTTGTTTGTTGTTTATTTATCCATTTATGATTTATTTTTGTTGTCTTTACAATTATGCACCAGTGGGGATGTCTTCCTGTGGCAGATAGTCTATTATTAGTTGACTTTAACCTGCCGTTAGTTATTCTATTCCCTGTAAATAAGATCTAAGTTGTGTGTTTTAATAACCTTATTTTCTACCCAGCTCTTTCTTATGGTTCGATATCAGCATAATTACCCGCGCCTTTATGTTTCAATCTCTGGCATGAGCCTCCTGTATAAAATATGTAGCCTTTACTTTGATGTGTAGCTATTTGGCAAAACTCTAGGGGCCTGATTGCTAAATAAGTGATGACAAAATAAACAGAATGATAAATGGAGAACCCCCCTCTTGTGTGTGCGTGTGCTTGGGGCGGGGGGAGGTGGCACTCCTTTCATGCTTGACCATGTGTTGATGGCGTGTCTTTAATTAGCTGAGGGTGGACTCGGACGATAATGGCCGGAGTGGGGAAAACAGCATTGGTGTTATTGGGCTAATCAGAGGTTTAAATGAGCTTTTGATGCGCTGTGCTGACAGGTGTAGTGCTGTGATACAGAATGGGGAGAGAGGGGCCAGCTGTGTTTGCAAGCACTGTCCCAGAACAAAGAGTGCCTTGTCATATGGGTATGATTGATGGGGCTGTAGAGGAATAGTTAGGACATAGATTTACATGGAGCACTGGTGGGACACAAGCCAGTCTCCTGGTGCTGTGATTTGTACAGCGCACATGTGGGCGGGCTAGTCAAATGAGACATGCTGCTGCACAATGCTACATCTTATGCTTCATGTGAGGAAATACATGACATGGGGTTGGTTCACATTAATATGGTTAGATTTTACAGTCATTGTTGGCAACTAAAATTTTAATTATTAGTCATGGAAAAATCTGAAGTAAATAAGTAACCCATAGATTTTTTTCTGAAATATTTTGACAATTCTGTTGAGTTTTGCAGGTAGAGGTGAGGGTTACATCAGTTTTTACATCAGAGCAGTCAGAGCAGTTCATAATACCGCCACTCAGTATTATGGGAGACCAGAGCCACCGTTAGAACTGTCTGTTTCAGCACCTACCATTGGATTTAAAGACTGGCTGTGCTAAAATACAGGACCCTGCAGCCATCGTATTTTTGAATAGTCACTCTGCGCTAATAATACCTGATCCATTTTGTGTGCTGATTATGTGCATGTACAGATGTATGTTTGATGTCTCATTACCTCTTAACCTCCTGAGACCCGAGCTTTTGTCTGGTGTGCATTTTTCATTTCTTCTTGCTATTTGGGATAAGTAGGACCTACTAAGTAAGTCTTCTGTATGACACCATTGGTTAAAAAATGTAAAAACATTAAAATGTATAAATAAATTACAAAAAACAAACAAACAGCAATAAGCTGTTTATTTCAAGCCCTAAACCTGCCAAATGTGACGTAGGTCGACCGTGAGCGGGTTGGGGTTCAGTGAGTGAGGTTAAAAACACACAAAAAGGCCTGAAAATGTGGTCCACAGTTTTAATTTTTTCTGGTTTTCAATCGTTACAAAAAAAAGTAGAGGTGCAAAAAGTGGAGACAGGCAGCAGTTTCCCTATAGCAGCAGAAACGTCCAGCAATTTATAACTGTAAACTCATCTAAATATTCCCAAGTTTACCGAACAACATGTACAATCAATAATATAACATAGTCCCAATGTCTTCAAACGAGGACATGACATTTACTGATGCTCTCGTCTGCTGTGGTCAATAAAATGTGTCAAATTTTAATGCCAAATGAAGATACATTAAGATACATGAAGAGATATTATTGTACATAAATACATTGGTTTTATTCATAAATTTTGCATCTAAACTTTACCATGCAGTTTTTTTTACTTTCGGGAGCTGCTGTAGAGGTTTTTAGTTGATTACAGGTGAAAGTTTAAAATAATTGAAAATCATGGTGCTAAGAGGCAAAAATGTAATGTCCTCGTATGGGGCCACAGGGTCTCAAGAGGTTAAACCAAATGTATCCAAGAGTACAAATTAAGACACCTTAACCTTCACCTTATATTGGTTCATTGGTATATTGGGTCTTTCAGTTGCTTTTCGCAGACTTAACTGACAGATGGTTATTGATTGGTTATTTATTTTAGGACTGAAAGCTCACAAAATCATCAAAAACAGATTAAATATGATAATGATATATGATATGACATATATGATTTAGCAGTTAATGCATATTTACTTTTGAGTTTACATTTGTTTACATTTGCAACTAGAACCAATATGGCGACAGCTGGCAAAAACTGTGGGTTTATAAATGTACGTAATGATGCATGACAGAAAATATGCTCAGTTCACAATACTCAATTTCAAAATGTGAAGTGCCTTTTCAGGAGAATGTATGTATGTAGTCATATGAACTGTCTGTTTTATTCAGTATAGCAATATGTTTTCTTGCAATAATCACATTTTAATGCAGTGACTGTATTAGTAATATAATCAAAATAATGTTTTAACACACATTTGAACAACTCCTGCGTCTATTCTTAGGATAAAACATCACTTGACCAAACAAAGTGTCCAACCAAAAATTTTGTGACTTCTTGTATTGCTGTCAGCCTTGCAGATTTATATCACCAAAGACATTTAAAAACAATATAAATCCAAAAGAAGATGAAGGTGAGTGATCCTGTGCTCTGTGATGCCTCTGTGTATGTAGCCCCTTTACACACTCTCCTCTGCTCTATTCTGGGCACGCTGGATGAGACCAGTGAGTTTGGGGCTGATCTGAAGAACAATGAAGTGGATGTGCTGTTCTATAGACTGAATAATGAGGTTGTGTGCTCCAAAGAACACCCCCCTCTCCTCTTCCTCCTCACTCTTTCTGTCTCTCTGTCTCTCTCTCTTTTCCCCCCTCTCTCATAAAAGCCCATCCCCCACCTCCACCTCCACCCCCCCACCCCCTCCCTTCCCTCTGCTTTGATGGAGAGCTGATATATGCATAAGCAACACTTTCATGTGGTGCCAAGTCGCTAGGTTACAATATCAATGGCTGGTACGCTATGATCTCTTAGTACAGCCTATTTAGCTTGTGATAAACATTATACAGGCAATGCCAATTACCGGTCAGCTAACCTCAATTTCCATCATTTATCTTACCTTCACATAACGACAATGTTTTGTTTTTTTCTTTAACACAGTCCGTGCTGATCACTGGGAAAAATGTTAACCTTTCTAGTACGATGGAGGTACACTAGCTCGTGGCTCCTAGCTGTGAAAAGGGCATTCATTTGGTTTTAATGGCTGCCCAAACCACACAGGGAATTTGATTCATGTAGAGCAGAGCATAGTTATAGTCCAATGTTGTCTTTCTTCAACCCTGAAATACCATGGCCTTGACTGGATTCCCATGGCTATAATTAGATACTGCGGTTCTGAACCCAAGGTGAATCAATGTCTTGAATCGTCTCGTGTTCTTGCTGGAGACCAAAAGCTTTTATTCTCTTGCTTCTGTCTTTCTTTCCGCTCACTTCATTTGCTCAGGAACAAAATGGGGCACCACAAATAGCCCCGCTGTGATATTGTTGACACTCCGATTGGCCATTGTGGTTTCACTGGCCGGACCACATCTCAGGGATTATTGTATGGAGGACTATATGGTTTAGCCTTGAGCGAAACCCAACCAAAATAATGGTCGGTCAATAAAGATGTCTGTTTACACCAAACTTCTACTGAGGAAATTTGGAAAAAGAAGGTAACATTTTGTCAAGTATTACAAATATAACGATTTCACAGTTTGCTACACATTACACATTAATTTAAAATCTAAGCATATAAAAACAGCAAATTAACAGGAAACTTGGCCACTATCTTCTGTGTAATAATGTGAAAACAGCATTATTTGATCCCGGGCTATCATAAGATGTGTTCACAGTTTTTTATTTGGTCTTGAATTTAGTTTTTAGTTAGTTTTGACCTGATATGCACCTGATTTGGTCATGTTCTAGTTTAGTCCTTATCTAGTCCAGGTTTAGTGCTGGTTTACACTGACTAGGTTCATGTGCATTCCAACATCCCAAAAATTATAATCAAATTTCAGGACATTTAAGATCTGAGTGACCATGATCAGAAATACATTTGATGATTTTGCTTTTTACATCCCATTTTAATAATAATATTTCAAAAATCTGATAATAAATCAAATTCAGAGCGCACATGTAACCCCATAGTCCCAGTGATGATCTGGTAAATGTGTGATCCACCCATAGTTATCATACTATACTAGTGCACTGCAAAGAACAAAGTGACCCATTCTCTCTCGACACAGAGCTGAAGACACCATTTTGGATTTTGGATCCCATCTGAGGCCCATAGTTGCCGATGCTCAATAAATGAACGTTGAAGAGGAGGTTATAAACATAAATGTATTGTGCTATATGCACCATGTAGCTGTTCCCTATAGAGTGTCACTGCACACAATGAAATAACCTGTTCTTAATTCAGTGCACATAAATACAAAAACATACAGGAAGCCAATTTGCGTTCCTTACACTACACAGTTTCTACAAACAGGTTTTGAATTTGTATTTAAGTGAATATGTTTGTGCACCTCTACAGTGAATGTAAATGGCTGTATTTTCCTCCGCACTGCTGTAAGTGTAAGTACTCAGTGGAAATCAGTGCATCTGAATAGCATACTTATTCATCTGCTTAGAGATATAAAATAGGGATTACAAGATTTCTCTCCAGAGATGAATTTGCGGCGTTTAAACCAAACTGCAGCTCAGATCCTGCACAGGGGCGTGCACAGCTCTGATCAGCTGTTTAAGGTACACTTTATCAAGGCTTAAAAACTCTTTAATTGACACTTTCTATTGCAAGTGGAATGGTGGGTCTCTGGAGTAATCAGTATGCATTAAACCTCATCTCCCTCTCTTTCTGTGAATATTAACTCCTCTACTGAATGCAGGCAAACAACAAAGACATGTATTTTCATTACTGCCTGTACAAAGTCATTTTTACATAGAATACTTTTGTTTCACTTGCATACAGTACTGTACGTTTGCCAAATTGGGCTCAACCACAATTCATAAATTTTGATTAAAGTGTATCGTTTTCCTTTCTGAAAAAAAAAGAAAAAAAAAGAAGGATTTTCCCCAGCAGTCATGAACGCACGCAAATTGTACATTTGAAATAGCCTTGGCAATATCTCTTTCTCCTTGTATGCACATGAATACTGTATGAACATGTTATACTTGAGAATGAATCTGTGATTAATAGAAGAATAATGGAAGTCCTAATAGAAATTACATTTAGAACATTCATAATCTGCTTCCTTCTCTTTGTTCAAATACAAATGCTCGGGGCTCCAATTTTCATTTTCTCTTTGAATAATGAAATGTTAAATTGAAGCTCAAAGAAGGCTGAGAGAGAAAGAACTTTCAAGTCAAATGCATTCTGACCTTGAGTTTGTCCTTTTTTCTCTCTCTCTTTGGTCCCAATTCCATCCAGTACAATCAAAGGGTCATTCAAATGTAAATCTAAAACATGCTATAATCAAAGTAAGTGGCTGTTGCATGTGTTGTGAGCTGTTAAGTGTACATGGTGCTGGGGGAGTTGGAAGGGGGAGTGCATCTTTGTCCAAGTAACAACAATACCAACAATAAGGTGGTCTTCAAGGATCTTCATCAAAAAATTGTGGAAGTTGAAACTGAGTAAAGTCAGATACAGTAATGCTGGGTTATGTGACTAGTGTGCAAAGAAGCAAATTAAACTTACTGTCTGTTAAATTGAAATATAAGATAAGATAAGATATCCTTTATTTGTCCCACAATGGGGAAATTTCAGTGTTGCAACGCACAGTAAAGAGAACAGCAAGAAACAGTAGCAGCAATAGAGTACAGTTAAGTTAAAAATAGACAAACACTATAAGGATCTAAACAAACACTATAAGGATCTAGCAAACACTATAAGGATCTAACTATAAGGATATAGCTTGGCTCCATGGAGATGTGATGGTTTATGGCCTTAAACATCATTGCATGAAACTACCTTGAAAACATATACACCTGCATTTCTTTCTTGTATCTACCTATCTATGTATTCTTACTGTGAGGGGGGCTGTCTCTTCACAAACCTGGCCAGTAAGTTTGGTGTAAGTAAGTAAGTAAGTTAAGGCTATACTGAGGAACACTCAAGGCAAGACAGTCGATACTTTGCGGTGCAAGAGGACTGTGTTAAAATAAAGATCAGATTAAAGTCTTAACAAGCCTCAGATAGAACAGTGCTTACGATGAGCATCACACCCACAGGGAATGTTGAGGACTTTTGTCACAAGTTCAAGATTCATCCCAAGTAGCATCTGTACCGTTTGCTTTCAGTCCCGTTTTCCTTTTATGTATGGTCCCTGTGAAACCCATAGATGGACACACCACCCTCAAATGTTACATACAGGATTTTCCCTCATCTGTGTATGGAGAAGTAATAATATGTGGAAAGTTATTACATCTAAAACATGTAATTTACCATCTCCCACGGCTGAACTTGGTAATATCCTGGGCATGGAAAGGTATAAATCTCTGTAAGTAGTTTTTATTTGGATTCTGCCATGATATAAATTGCCTCCACTGACATATTCATATTTTATTGTGGAATGCATTTTTCAGATAAACTAAATCAAGCAACAAAAGAGCTCTGGGCTACAGAACATTAGATTTACTGATCTGGTAATAGGAACCATAAATTCTGAGTTACATGCAGCAGTGACAAATGGGACATCAGATATGAAATTTCCTCTGGGACTTCCATCCTTTTTGCCGAAATGGCTTCTACATGAAACAAGTATTTATCCTGCTAAGTGAAAAGGTAAGTTGACAGAGCAGTGATAAAGTGTAGTGCATTTTGTATTATGATTATTATACATATGATTAAAGTTATGGAGAGGTGTGCTCAAGGACAGTGTTTGTAATGGGAGACTACAATAACTACCTGTCAACAGAAGAGAGTGTTTTGAATCTCAGAATATAAGCACACTCCAAATGGTACATTTATTCATACCATTCAAATAGTGTTTGTGTTAGGGAAGGAGGAGCACTAACATACAGCTCTAAAGCAGATGACTGTGAACACAATGGTTAAAGGGTATGTTTTATCATTGCAAACACTTTCAGAAAATGTTATAACACTTTGGAACATTTTGGAACTGTCAGTGTGATTTCTGCATGCAAGTGCTGTTGGTTCTCAACTGATGGCTGTCCATTTAGCAGCTATCATAACAATGACTAATCTACTGATGCAAAAATTAGCATATGACATTTAGCTAAATAAAAGAATGAGATAGCGTATTTAAAAATATTTTACATTATGTAGATCAATGGTTTGATATGCACTTACAAACAGTGAAAAAAAACTGTGTGTAAAAGTCAAAATTTAACCAGAGAGGAGTAAAAACAAGGCCTTCCCTGTTGTGTTCACATGGTTCTCTTCTGGACACTTCCTGTTCTCAAACTGTTCTAACACAGATCTGCTGACCCTACCTGACCAGTCCTCCTGTTAATCTGCACTGAGACTTTTGACTGAAACACAAACGTGACTGAGAAGTGCAGGGGAAATGTTGCAGCAACATCAACTGCAACAGTTTGCTGCAACATAACTTGAATTTCCCTCAGGATTAATACAGTATCTCTCCCTCTCCAAAGAGTATGAATATGGTAGATGTGGTGTGCAATAGTGGAAATTCATTAATTCTTATACTTATATGTAATACTTACCAACTTTTGTCCATACCATGTAAATACTAAATACAGTATATGCATTTATTTGGTTATATAGAAAAAAAGTGTGACAAAAAACTTTGCCAACAACCACATTTTAAAAGGAGGTGCTAAACTGGGTAGTACCTGGAGGACTAAAGACAAGAGTGATTAGAGAAAGGGTCTAGACAAGAAGATTAGAGAAGAAGCTCTGGAGGTATAAGGAGCAGTGTGATTGGTCTAACGGGTATACACACTTCAAACTCCGCCCCACAGTCAGGTATTTGTATCAAAAAGAGGCCACTGAAGACAGCACAAACTTACATTTAGACTTTTTTGACCAGAAAGTTGCAAATTAACCTAGTTTGCAATAAAACTACCAACCATGAGCAGTAGGCAATGCTATTAAAACACAATGGTCACATTTTTATATAGCACGTTTCCACCTTCAAAGCACTCAAAGCGCTCAACTGTATTCATCTGTGGGAGCTGGAATCGCACCGCCAACCTGTGGGCCACTGGACAACCACCCTAACAACTGAGCTTCTGTTGCCCATATACACAGTTTAGTAGGAAAAACGGTGATTTAGAGTTTAGTTTCACTTAGATCATGCAGGTAAAAGGAAAATATATTAGCCTTCTGCAAAGCAATTTGAAATTTCTTTGTAATGACCTAGTTTTTGGCCTTTTCCTCACATTCTAAATTATAGAAATGATTACAATTGTTGCGTTGTTACACTGATATTCACACACCATCATCAATCAAAATGGAAATGTACTTTTACTTATATGCATGTTATTTTTCTCACACCCCCATCTCCACGCTCCCACAATCCTTAGCATTTCTCTGCTGTTACTTCTGTTTATCTGACATTTGAAGAGGCTGCATTTCGGGATGTTTGGCCCCAGAATCACCTGAGGGAACACACAGTAAAAATGTGTTTTGCTACAAACTCACTTGGCTATTACCATCTTCATCATGTTATTTTACTTTTTTATACAGGAGCAATGACCTGACAGAGGCTTGGCAGAAATAGTAGAGGGCCCTAGGGTGAGCTCTCCTTGCATAAGCACCATTCCCATTAGAACAGCACTGAGGAGCAGTCTCAAGCACATAATATAGCTACACGAAGGAAATGTTTACCTAGATATCAAGTTAACTAAAATATTATTCCAATGGCCAGCTATTGAGTTGTGATTTATAATTGTATAATAGCTATACTTTTTATGACGCATTCGGACTGAAAACAGAATTGTATTTGGCTACTTCCTACCCCAGCGCCATCTATTCCCTCATGGTTAATTGAACAGAATAGTTTAGTGTGCTATTAATTATGATGTGCTGAGATGATATATGGACCTGACAGGGCATTGTGGTAATAATAGGAGAGATTTATTTACTAGCTCTGCTCAGACCGGCAAAATTAATACGTTTTCTCTGATTCAAATTACGAGGGAAAATAAGAAGGAAATAGTGTCAGGCGAACACACTAAATAACACACAGGGGGAATGCACTTAAACAAATGGAGGCTATAGGCAAGTGTACGCGATACACACCGAGAATCAATGTTGTTCTTGTAGGGAAATTGTAAATGTAAAACGGGACGAATGAATCATGCTAATGGCACGGCTGACAGTTGTGTTCAATATTATGATTTCAAATGGCAAAAAGATTGATTACGTAACCTTGTCTTTATTTACTCTATGGTAGGAGAAATATGGGACTGCAGTACAGTGAGATAAACATAAAAGGGAGAAAATGGCTTTGGGAAGCACAGGTAGATAGTAACTTGCTCTTATATTTACTTAAAGGAGCACAAGGGTAACGGGGATGTTGACTTGCACTTTTAATCATATTTTTTGAGTTTTTTTTAATAATATTTAGTCAAGAGGCCATCATATGTAATACAATTAGATATGGTCAAATAGTCATGGCCCCATTTTTATATAGCGCAAGGGCACGACAACAATTTTAATCTGTGGGAACTGGAATTGCGCTGCCAAACAGTAGATCTGACAATTCTCCCAATGATGTATGACGGAGCGGAATTTGAACCCTAAACCTTCAGATCAGTGGGCAAACACTAGCTATATAGTGTTAAATAAAGCATCTTTGAGTGTCCAAAAAAGCGCTATATAAGTTTGATGTATTATTATTATTATAAAAAACATACAGTAAAGACAATAATAATAATACAATAACATTTCTATCCACATTAAAGTTTCAGTTTGACCAGGTGAGGGGAGGGTGAGGGGTGAACAGGTTTCTGCCGTCTACTGGTAAAAAGAAATCAAATAAACATACAGATGGTAGCTTTAATTAAGCACTTTACAAACATGCGCCATCAACTGAATCCAAAAACAGCATGCACACACAACTGTCGTTAGATCATTTTGGGTAGGAACAGTAACATCTGACTGTGCATGGTAAAGAAAGTTGGATAGACTCAACAGAGCAAAATAGCAAATCTTTCAAATCCATTTTAAATAAACACTATATTCTTTTACCCATATTGTGCAGTGGATCTCTCTTGCCAGCTCTAAATCTGCTAAAGTACAACAGCTGTTTGTGGGTCAGCAGCTACTTTAGGATAATGGGTCCTGACCAAAGTTTACATTATGTGGACAGAAATAGCCATAATCTCAGTGAAACCGTATGCTCACCAAAATGACTGGTACTGATTTGTAGGTACAAGAAGTCCAACCACACAGCTGCATGTCTGCCCAGTCAACATACAGACTTTCCACTATTGCATTTTCTAATTAAACAATGTAAACAACACAAATAACATTTCCATATAGCTGTAATTTAGAAGCATTCTTTTAACTTGTACTCTAAAGAAGAATGCACTGTGGACAAATATGTGATTCTGTCCACACAACCAACATCAAATAAGCATGTGCCCCACTAAAATAGCCATGTTACTTAGGAACAATCCACGACAGACCAATGAATGTCCCCTATATACCAACACGTCTTACCAAAATGGGGAGAAAATAAACGGCAAATTGCTCCTCCAGTTGTTGAATACAAATTAGCACTTTCATTTCCACCCTTTTTTCACCATGCCATCCTCGTGGTCATCCAAAATAACAAGCTAGTAAGGTGGTCTTGTTAAAATTCAGAATTTATTTTCACACATTATAGCTGTAAAGGTACACTGTGTGACTGGTCTGGTCATGGTCTATCTGCTTGTCTATATGGACATGTTACTGCTTACCCGGAATATTCCACAGCATGACTTTAAACGGATCTAAATTGCATGTATTGATTTACTTACTTTGAAAAACATGCATTCTTACAGTGAGCAGCATTTTCGCCTCTCTACAGATCTGACTTGGTTTGTTGGAGACACCTCCTTGTCTCCATGGAGATAGAGGCAAAGAAATAATTTTAACATTTAGTTTAGTAGAGCCTCACATTACAACCACAGTCACCTGAACAAAGCTGCTGATTCAACCAACAGAAAGTAATAAAACCAAACAGTGAAACAGTCACTGGTCAATGAAAGACGAGAGACTAAAACCTCTCAGTGGAGACAAGCAGATAGTGTCCCCTCCACCAGAAAAGTTACATAGTACAGCTTTAACAGATTTACACTTTATTTTAATGGTGTAATGTGCTTTGCTGACCTATGTGTATGATGTTTATTGTTTTTATCTTGCACTTTGGTCGCCTTTGGCTGTTGGAAGGTGCTATAGAAATAAAGTTTGATTGATTTACTGTTATTGCCTCATTATGTTATGTTATCATTCACCTTGTCAAAGAATTTCAGGACTGACTTTGTTTATTTTGATCGACACTCATTATGTTAAGGAGAGGGCGACAACAGGTGCATGGGTGCTGATGCAGACACTTTCCCACTTGCTAACTACACAATGTGTGATCCAGTTTTTACCCACGTGATGTGACTTATCTGTGCCACGGAAACACCTGGATCTTTTGGAGTGGAGTGTTCAGCTGTTGCTTGAAACGAGAGCAAATTCTTGTAAAATCCTTTTATATGGACATCAAGTAATATAGCCACATACAGCTGAAGGCAAAAATATGAGGTGATTGAGTGTTACCAAAATGACTGCAGTGTCTTATGGTTGATTCATGTATTTTGGCCGCAGAGGAAGGGCAGTCAGGATAAAGCTGTTGAACAATACAAAGCACCATTGATTGTTTCTCAAATCCCATTCTTCTTTAGCACAAGCTCTCTCTCTCCAGTATCTCTCCAGTGTCTCACCTTGTGTCGTGTTGTGGTAGGTACTCTGCAAGCCATGTTCACTGTTACATAAATGAAACAAGTCCCCGCTGTGTATGAAATGATGTGGACAAGAAAGGGATGATATAAACGTGTAATGGAAGATGGTGGGTTTGAACCACAAGGCTATTCTCGGAGCTGGAAAGAGATAATTCGATATGAAATGCCAAAGAAGAGGAAAATGTTCTCATTTATCGGTTGGTAATGATCTATACTGTAGAGTAACCTTAATGGTGTTTAATTTACAGCCAGCTTTATTGTTAAATTATAACAATTATCTTGGTGCAGTTTATGAATAAATTATGTAAAATAGTTGCTTTTGTTGCATATTTTTAAACATGAAATTAAAGCAGGTATATATGCGGAAAATATGAATTAGTAACTGTATCTCACAATTAAAGGTCCCACATTCTGTTTTCTGATCCATATTTTAATGCCTCATCATAAACATGGAGGTGTGATTTGTTTAATTCACGCATGTTTAACACACAAATATTTGCATATTTAACGCTGCTGAATTTGTCTGTCAAAGAGAAAATGCTCTGCTCCACCTTGTGATGTCATGTTATAATACAGGAAGTGCTCCACTGTGCTTTTAAACTCCACACACCTTTACTAGAATCATTTGGATAATTTCAGCCCTGGAATTGCCCATCTCTACTGAACTAAAGGTAAAGGGTAACTGTTAACTAAAACTAACACCTGATGACATCACAAGAGCACAGAGCATGTTGAGTTTTGGAGGCATAGACAGACTAATAATAACGAATTACTCAAACATGTCTGAATGAAACAAAACACAACTCCAGGTATGTTTTTGAGGAGGTAACAACACTCTGACTTATCTTAAAGCTCACAAGAGACAATAATGTGTAATAGTTTTAATAGTTTTAGTATAGTTTTGTAATAGTTCAGTTAAACTTGTTGATAATGCAATTAAATGTGTTCACAATCAATACATCTAATGCTATTTTTATCATATCTGTGAGAACATGTTGAATGAAAACCTTACTTGAATAACCACTGAAAAAAGCTTTAGCAATACATTCTTTCTTTAAATCCAGTCATTTCCCAGATGAAAGCATGTTTCTGCCTGCTGAAATAGCTCCAAAGAAAAGCTTGAATTTGACAACTATATATATTGTAATGGTAACATAAATGTGACTGGTAGACTGCCAGTAGTGCAATAATAGGACAATATAGGCCCTTTATTTAAGTGTTAGTCCTAATGAGTTCTGATTAATAGTTTTACTGAATCAACAAGAGTACATAGCAGGAAACATGTTCTCACCAGCCCATTACCGAAGTATGCGGATAAAGGAAGGAAAATAACTCATTTTTAGTATTTCACATTCAAGCAGCAACAGAATTATATAAGACTAGCACAAGTATAAAGAGGCATTTAAGGGGCACATTTACACTGTTGGTCCATAGGGATTGGAGTAAAGTAGTGTAATCCAAACATCACAGGATATGTAAACAAACACGTGGGAGCTTGAACGCACTCGGCCGACAAGTGTTTTGATCCACTCGAGTGATTGAGGTCACCGCTGTACTTTTTATAAGTGTTTGAATAGCAGGGGTATTACCTCGCATAATTACTCTGCACTTCATCAGGGGGACAGCACTGAGAGGAGCCATAGTGTAAACAACATATACATACATAACATGAAGCACTGATCCTATGTGAGATGTTATACAAACATTTATGTGCTAGATTATGTATCAAACTGACATTAGAGGTGCTTAAAGGATTTATTTCAGCAGGCTGCGATAATGCCCTGATTCAATGATACGGTGTGTGCAATCGAAATGATGTGTATGGATTGGCATCGTCTGCAGTGTCATTGACCTACTGAATTAAAAAGCATGGATTATTATTCCTCAGCATCCATGAATGTGTGGAAAATCATTTATTTTTCACAGCTCCTATAATGTAAATCTAAATCTAATCTGATCTAAAATGTATATTACTGTATTTTCAGCTCTATATTATAATGTTGTTTCCTCATCAAAAACATACTTGTGTTTTGTTTCATTCGCACATGTTTAACATACAAACCCTGCATATTTAGGCCAAGTTCTTCTCTCAAACAGAACACTCTGTTCCATTTTGTGATTTCATGTAATAATACAGGACTGGAGTAGCCCATCTCTACAGAACAAAAGGTAAAGGTAGCTGTTGACTTGAAAACTACCACTGCATGATATCACAAGGTGGAACAGAGCTTTGAAGATTTAGACAGACTAATAATGCAGGGTTACTCAAATATATGTGAATGAAACAAAGCACAACTCTGGGTATGTTTATGAAGAGGTAACAACATGAATCAAGAGGTAATTTTGCATAATACAGAACTTTAAAAGTTTTCTTTGTTGGCCTTATAAAAACTAAACTTTAAACTGTATTTACTTGTACCTACTTGACTCCTGGGCCTTTCTGTGCAGAGTTAGAACATTTCTTCTTGTTTCTAGATGGGTTTCCTCTGGGAACTCCAGTTTCCTCCACCAACCTAAAACATGAACAATAGGTTAAATATCCCAGCTAAGGTACTCCTAACCAAGCCTATAGCTCAAGATCTGGACATGGGCCCCTGTACACTATGGAACCCTCTGCTCCTAGCAGGCTGCCCCAGTGCAATTGAAGGATTACAGGATTTCCCTATGGAGACAACAAAGCATACCTTAACTTTGGTATTTTAGCTCCTATGTGCATGATGAATTACAGTCCAATAATGACCAATGCTTGTTCAATGAACTGTCTTTAAGCTTGTTAGATATTTGTACTATTTTTTTAGTGCAAAAGACAAAACAACTTGTGAATTGTGATCAGCTTGTGCACATTCTTACCACATTACATCAAGCTAAATTGTCTTTTAATTTGGAAACTCAAAGCAGCTGAAGTCAGTCTGAAGCTTTTGTTTGCATTCTCAACATCAACAGTGCACATCAATCAGAAAAGCAAATCACATCTTTTTTTAAGTTCCATTGAGGGATATAGTTTATTGACACATTAACATATACAACATGAAATTGGACTGTTGCTATTGTGGCTGCAGTGTGGAGATTATTATGGGTGTGTCCCGGTGCAGTGCTCATCAGATGCAGGGTAAAGCTATGAGCTACTTTGTATGCAGTTGTAGATTCTCTGCTTGCCACAGGCTCCTCTGTATCATTCTTCATTTAAGTGCTGCTTTGAAGAGTTCAGTGGACTGGAGTGAGATAGGAGTGAAAACAGCTGCCCGTCACACACTGCATCTTTACTCTGTGGACTGAGATCTGAGTAGCCACTTTAAAGGGGAATTTATTAACAAATTCATTACATACTCAAGTCAGGGTAAATAGCTTCAAATTTACAAAGGTTATGGCTGTGTTCACTCCATGATCTCGAAAAAATAACTGAATTGCTATTGAGTTGTATTAGAACTGCATTATGAAGCATACACATAATGCCCAAGATTCTGGTTTCATATGTTTACTGTAAAGACATATTGCTTCACTCGATCCACAACTAACTCAAACTAAATCACTTTTTGCTGTCTTCCTGTGGCAAGCCATTTCAACAGACATTATTACTTATTCATAAACCAGCACAGGGATATTGCTGTGTATAAGATCCTCCCTTTCAATAATAACATTTGACATTCGTATTTGATTAATAAGCTTATGAACTAATGTCTGAGTATAATGGATGTATTAGCATTTGTTTTCTCTTAATGTTATTGATAAACAAGCTCTCTGAGGATATGTATGCTAATTATTGTCTTGGAATGTACTGCTGCTGTCACAATATTGCCTAGGCTCTGTTTCATTACTTTGTGTTTACATATAAATAGCAATAACGTACAATTGCATACATGTTATATTATAATAAATATAGGTACCAATGCTCCAGCCATACTCCATTATTCCATCCAAGTACACATAAGGATTTTGTTATGGGATTGTCTGTCACATAATTCCTCAATATACATCAATATCTTTCCTTCTGCTCAGACAAAAGGGCAGCTGATCGTATCTGTCCATTCCAGCCTGATGGTTATCACATTCTTAAATAAAGCATCGACATGTTCCCATAGGCTCATAGTCTTTACACTGTTCTGTTGTTGCTCACCTTTCCAAATCACAAAATATATGTATCATGGCTGTCACTACCTCACTGACATTGTTATCTGTGCAATAACCTGCTCCACAACCCATGTGCAATACCATTGTGTGCAATATGGAACTCTTCTGTGAAATACTCTACTTACACCCTATTTAATCCTATCTGTATATTTTTGTATATTATATTTTATTACATTGATATTATATCTGTATTTTATTATATTTTGTTCTATTTTTTACTATAATGTTTACTATTTCCCTTGTATTTGCAAACACTTTTTTTAACAGTACTATTTATTGCAGCTATTAGCTTCTTGAATATTAGCGAGTTAACGGTTTTCCTCATCCTAACCATTTCACTGTAGACCTTGTGTTGAACCTGCATATGACAAATAAACAATCTTGAATCTATATACAATATCAATGCCATTTTTACTATTTTGAGAGATTTCACTTCTGGATTTCCCCTCTAGTTTCATGGGTGATTAACGTGGGACCAAACACTTAAACTGCAAATAGAGCTGCTAACTTGGGCAGTACCTGAAAGACTAATTAAAGGAGTGAAGGGGAGTCTTGATCTGGGTGTGATAACAGTGTGATTGGTCTAACAGGTATTCCAAGAAACACATTGCCGTAATCAGGGCAGTCTCACGTGATGTCACATAGTACTTGAAACTGCAGTGGCCACAGGAGGTGACACACTTTTTTGTGTACTAAAATTGCAAAAAAGGACATATCGAGCTAGCGTAAATTCAGCCTGAAGACGTAACTTCGCTCTTGTATACCTCACCACTATACTCCAGAGTTTACCAGCACATCCTCGACTCCTCACCCTCTCATCGTACCCCTCACTCTCCTCGGCCTCTCCTCAACCACCTCCAGTGTCCATTTCCTAAACAACATCTTATCAGCCACACCCTTCACTGCAATGCCTTCTGTCAGAGTCTGAGTGCTAGAGGCAACTCATTCAATAAAGCTACTAATACTTTCTCTTTGTGCCCCTCTACGTTGAATTACACCATATTATTAAAACAACATTTTCAGAGTTTAATAGCAAAAAGGCTGATTTAGTCCATCGTGCTACATTAATGAGCTGGGTTGTCTATGTATTTTCTTTACCCCATTTCTCTTTCTCTCCAGTGAATCCTACCCACCAATCATAACCATAAACTCTGAGCTATGTAGAATTGAAAACCATTTCCCTGCACGTTCCATTTCCACTGACCACGATTAACCTGATTCTGAATAAAGATTTAAACCTATTCATTAACAGACAGGACTGCACTGAATAGAACTCTACAAGAAAAACAGTTCTACTATTTGCCAAAGAAATGAGTTGAAATTTATGCAGTTCGTGATTAATGTTTTAGTCTGAGTAAAATGAACCGCTCTAATTAAGCACAACTGGAACAATAATCTAACACTATAGTTAATGAACTTTCTTATTAAACACTGCCTATGCTGTTAACATCCCCAACACACAATTTAATCATCTATACTTCATCCCGTTGCAAATCATATGCGATATTTTTCATCTTCACTGGGTTTGCGATGGTTATCTTATCTTAAAGGCACAGAGGCACTACTTCTTTTTTATTTTGATGGCTTTTGAGATCAAACAGAGGCTTGTGTGAGAATATAGTGTGTTTTCTTCTGTCATATGAGGCAGATAGATCAAACGTGCAGCTGAAGAACGCTCTCATCATCATGTTCTATTTGACTTCAGTCTCTGTGCTGTGTGTGTGAATGTGAGAGCAGTGGATTCAGAACAGAGCGACTGGGGAGCAGGGGAGGGGCTGTCAGAATACTAGGTCATAGCACATTTTGTATATACGGTGGATGATTTTAGATATATGTCTTTTATCAGTGGTGATTTGGGGAGATGTCTAAAGAATTTAATAGCCATTGTGTTTGAGTTTGAGGTTTTAGTTGGCAGTGATGATGGTGCTGTTTGTTCACCATTAACTGGCAATATACGGCTGCAACTAATTGGTGAATGGCTGCTCTTTTGGCTGACTGGCTAGAACTAGGGATGGGCATGATTAGTCGATTAATCCATAACTGATCATCAAGAATTTCGTTGCTCACGTTCATTTTAATCGACAAACCGAATGTAGGTTGCTGTGCGTAACTTAGCATAAGGAGTCGAGGCTGCGTCTCACAGCGCAAACACTGGAGCAGTGGCCCCACAGTCCCACATCTCTGTTCTGGCTCTGTGGAGATCACTATATCCCCCAATGTGTGCGTTTACCTGCACATCAGCATCCCGGGTATGATCTGTTTTTTTGAGTATCCCGGTTTCACATGTATACACAGAACAGACTCACCAGTCTCACCACATCCTCTGTCACAGAAAGAACACTCATATTCCACTGAGTCGTGTTCTTTAGTCCAACAGAAGCTGAGCCACATCAGCGCACAAGGAAAGAGCTGTTTTTTTTCGCATACGCAAATTAGCCATGCGGTTTTAAGTTTCGTTTCTGTAAGATGTAAACAAATGTGCGCAAAGCTGCATTAAACACATTCTAATCTCACACGGGCTGATATGGCTTTGTATATAGTATATATCTGTAATAGTAATACTTGTGATGATAATTTTAATATAAAATGTTAATGATTAATTGAAAATCGATCGTTAATTTAACACTTAATATTTTGCAGTACAAAGGACAGAGGTTAAGGACTACTGGATTGTGTGATTTAAGATGTTTTCCTGTATTCTTAGCAACCCTTTACACTAATACAATGCTCTTACTACACATCACATAAAACAACACACACTGCCTTAGCATACTGCCCTAAAACATGCACAAGAGGTAAAATCTCCCAGCTAAGGTAATCCTGACCAAGTTTAGCTCAAGATCTGGGGATGGGTCCCAGCGGCAGTGACGTATGGGTCAAATGAAAAGGACAAATTTCTTTATGGGGTCAATAAAATGTACCTTACAACTTTGATTGTAACTGGCATAAGTACATTGATTTATAGAGTATACAGTATGCTATAATAAAATTGCATTTATAGAAGCACTGATGCTGCGATGTATTCTACGTGTGCCTTGAAAAGTCCTGACTAAGCTCTGGAGTGACTTTAACAATGTCGTAATGCTATCTACCATCAGGACAGTAATTAGCTTGTGAAAGAAGAGATGAATATAAAAACGGCACACACAGGCTTCACTCTGGAGATCAGAGAGGAGGAGACGCCGGCGTGATTTAGATACAGTTGTCACCGACAGCTGCCAGCATAATCTCGCTGCCATATTGGTTAGTTTGACGAGCACTGATGAGCAGCCCGGGCCTTCGCCAAATCATTATTAGATCCCTATTGTGATTAACGTTATTTATTGCTGTCAGGCTGTATTACCGTTTTAAGCAAGGGTGGGACAATAGGGTGTATGGTTCAGCACATTTAACGTCAGTTTGGGTAATGAATGATATAGGCAAGGAATCGCAATGGAAGTAATGTAATGTAAGTTTAAAGAAATGGAGAGACATTCGGGATAATGTCAAATAAATGTGCAATAAATGTGTTGAGGGATTAGCACAGCAAGAGGGTCTTTGCGTGTATGTGGAGTTTCTCCCCATATTCTCCCCATGTCTGCCAGGTTTTCCTTGTCTTCAGTACATGGAGATTGGCTCATTATAGCTGCTTTAACAGTCGCTACAGTTTAGGGCTAAGCCTGATAAATATCATTTGTTGTTCAATTTGTAAAAAACTAGCCTACAAGCCACACTTACAGTATTGTCGCAACTAAGGCCATTGACTTGTCCTCAAACTTCCCTTGACCTCTTAGATATAAGATATATTTACTATATTTCTATATTTGGATTTTTTTCCCTTGCTGTTTTCGTTACTTATTTTGATTTAGAATTTATTACCACTATTTTTGGTCTTTGTTATTATATTAATGTGAGCTACTGTGTCCAAATAAATGGAATAATGTGGATCAATGAAGTTTATCTAAGTCTAAATTGGGAAGTATCTTGTTCAATTTCAAATCATTTTCTTGTAATTTTGTGTAAGGGTAATAATTGCTTAGTTTGTAACTTGTTTTATTATTCTCAAATATTCTCCTTCATAAATACTTAATGAACCAGATTAACTCACGTCAAATGTTTTTCTTTGACAAATGAAACAAAATTCACTGCATAAGATTAACTTTTACTTGCAGAGTTCAAACTAGGGCTAAACCAGCACAATGCGCACTTCAAGAGCTGAGGGTGCGTGGTCCAATTTGGGGTTGAATGAACAGGCACCTCATCAAGGGCACATAAAGACAAAACAGGGCAGGGGGAGAGGAGGGGTAATGACTCTAATTTGCATTGGTTTAAAGGGGGTAATGAACTAATATAATGTTTATCTTCCAGGGCACTTTAATCCATGCTGCCGTGACACATTGTGGTGAACAGCAGTAAAGGCTGGTGTGTATAATGGTAACAGATGCAAAGGAGGGGTGGCACTTGTGTTGGCGGGGGGCACGCTAAATGATTTATTCATCAAAAGCACTAACCAGAAGCTTGCTTGGTGACCCACTCCTGTAGCACACAAAGACAATTTAATCTCTGACCTCATCATCCCACAGTGCAGGTTTAGCACAACAAGCAATACTGAAAAATGATTGTCAGCACTCGTGTATTTTGATGACAATAGTGGCATATATTATGAAATTATACAAAAACAAAATTGGAAAATTGAAAAATGTGGACCAGTTTTTACATTTTCTAGGGAAAGGAAGTAGAAATAAGATAGAATATTTAATTAAAAATACAATCTTTATCAGTTTGTTGGCAACTCAAAAAAGATTAAACCAATATTCTTAAACTTGCATGTTTCCATAAATCATTGAGGCTGTGTTTACACTTGTACAAACACCATAACAAAACTGGTACTAAACCTGGAACTAAACCTGGAACTAAACCTGGACTTGACCCAGACTAACCTAGGACTAGGACAGCACTACCATGGGCTCAAACCAGGACCAAACTAAAACCCTTTAATAGACTAATAAGAATTCTGTGCTTGTGTCTGCACCTAATAGACCTATAATAAGCATTGTATTTTACCAGAATGAGGAAAACCCTGTTAGCATGCTAGTTGTTGTTAGCTTTACTGTCTGCATAACTTCGGCCTCTGAAAGTTGCAAAAAGCACTGATAAACTCATCATGAATTATGTAAGTGAGGAATAACTTTGGACCACTACAAACTATTTAAATGCAACTAGTTCTGTTTTTAATGTAGACAGTAAAAATCAGATAGGTTGCCTTTAAGAACACTGTCTTTTACAACATTCAAAACCATTCTTATGTATTAACCTGTATTATTATTGCTGTAGTTACTCGTGTTTCCATCCCTTGAGTCTGTTCTGAAAACGAAAATCTTTGACGTTCCTGAAATAAGATGATGATGTAAAAAGAGGTCATCTGCTAATCTTTATTCCCATAGTAAACCACTCATTCATTATGTAACAGTTAGCGTTTGTATTCAGGCCACAGAGCAGGCGGCACAGGCACACATATTGAAAGTATGGTTTATCTGTTATTCTTTTAGATTTGGCATGATTTTAAAATGTCCAAAAAAAGAAATGACCTGTTAAAAAGTGAAAATTCTCAATAGTGGAATTGATTTGCTTTTGTTTTGCTGCACAAATTAATTTGACCCGGGTGGCCACACACTTCATTAGATGACAAAATTAACTCAATGTGACCTGTCAAAAGTGCTTTTTTACAATTACACAAATAGTCCACATTTAAATGAGTGAATACAAGCACATATTAAAGTATGCGGAATCTTAAAAATGTAAAAACTTTGTAATAAAGATGTTGGCTCAGGTTACGCACTATAAAATCTGTTTTGTTTCTGTTTAATACTAATAGTGATGCTAACTTAAGGGCTTTCACTATGTAAGCCTTTCCATGCAAGTATTTTGAAATGTAAACTGGACAGCGGCGACACGGTGGCCTCACAGCAAGAAGGTTGCGGGTTTGATCCCCGGGTCGCCCGGGCCTTTCTGTGTGGAGTTTGCATGTTCCTCCCCGTGTCTGGATGGGTTTCCTCCGGGTACTCCGGTTTCCCCCATCAACTCAAAACATGCCCGCACCTCTATGAACTAACATCGAGGACCATGTTGTCCACCCTCTTGTGGGCTCACCACCTGCAGAGGGGTTCATAGGGGGGGGTCAGGTGCTATGAGTATTGGGCAGTAAACTGCCCCCGCGACCCAGCTGGATTAAGCGGGAGAAGATGGATGGATGGATGAAACTGGACAGTTTGTAACCTGGCTAACTAAAATACTTTTTACATAGTTTTCAAGCGTTACCATACTTTATTCTTTAGATTTAGTTTAACTTTTCAGATGTAGCCCTCTTTTCCCTTAAATCCACACTTAGGAGGACAAACATATGCATTATATTGGCAAGTGAAACTAATCATACAGAAAACAGTAGTCAACAGCATCTTTTATAAGAGAGATTTTCTAGCATGAAAAGCATCAACCAAAATACATGTTGTTATGTTCAATCTATCAACCAGCTCTGACCATCAGAGGGGGAAAGAGAAAAGAGTCTTGTTTTGAATGGCTGCAGGAGCTGTCAGCCTAGAGTTATTGTTATAAAAGTGTAAGAACATGCAGGCAGACAGGTACAAGGAGATATGTGTCAAATACGTGAATATTCTATTCTGATGTATCAATAAATAATTTGTTGAATAATACTGAATATATTCAATTGATTCATTTTTGTTGCATTTTTGTGTCTGTTACACTGGTTAGTATTGAAAATTAACGGGGTATTTAATTTTTTGTGTCAATGTAGTAGCACCACTTCCTTAAGAGATGAAAAAGTGGCCAAAGAACAGGGGACAATAAGAATAGAAAAGAGTTTAAAGATCCTATATTGCACAAAATGGATTTTTGAGCTTTAAAACATGGAATAATGCTGCTACCGCATCAAAAACATACCAGGAGTTGTTTTGTTTCATTCACACATGTTTGAATAACCTTTTATTATTAGTATGTCTTCATTTCCAAAGCTCAGAATGATTTGTTCTACCTTTAGATGTCATGTGGTGTTAGTTTTCTAGTTAACATTTACCTTTTACCTTTAGAGAATGGCAATTCCAGAGCTGAAATCATCCAAATGATTCTAACAAAGATGTATGGACTTGAAAAACAGACTGAACAGAACAAACTGTTTTTCATCTAAGCCTAAATATGCAGGGTTTGCGTGTAAATGAAAGAAAACACAACTCCAGGTATGTTTTTGATGAGAAAACATTATAAAACATCGATAAGAAAATATAGTAATATACTAATTAAAACTGAAAATGCCCCAAAATGCATTATTGTATCAGATTTTGGCATTTGCAAGCACAATATTGACTGAAAAGCCTGATCAGTGTGCATGCCAAATCTGATATAGGTGAGATGGGGATGGCTAAATATTAACGGGATGTTGATGTTGGCATGAGTTTGTCCATTGGTCTTATCTTTTTGTATTAGAATCTCCATTAACATTTTCTATCAAATCACAAAACAATAGCCCTGAATGCAATATTGTCAAACATTTTAGAATTCCGTATAACTTCAAACTGGGATGGTAAAACAATACGTCGATGGTCCAATCAGTGTAAGACTAAACAGATTCAAATGAAGTGTCTCATACGAAGGGCTGGTCCTAGCATGTGCCTGTGAGCTGTAGGCACTCAGCACTTTGTTATAATGGGAAATTCAGTCTTGTCTTGTTTGCCTGGGAGCTGAACAACTCTGCTCTGCTTGTGTGTGCTCTAATTACAGACGAGATTAGAGCGGGCAAATTAAACCGCTACCAGCCACACTTTGTAATTGCCACGAGCAAATGTTTGTAATTATGAACAGATTGCTTTACTATTGATAATTAAAACAACCTCACAACTTGTTTAATGACTATCGGGAGATCAGGCACAGAAATTGACAAAGCAAAGGAGAGCAAATTATTTTCAGCCCTTTGTTTTCTTCTACAGATTTGCTCCTGTTACAACAAATAAAAATATCTGTTAGCCCATATTCCTGATTAGGGTTGGGAATCACTGGGTCCCTTGGGATGCGATATGATATATAATACAGGGCTCACGATATGATATTATCATGATCGCAATACATGCATCACTTTATACTCGTGACATATTGCTGTTTTTTTTTTTTTTTTTTCATTTTAGCAATAACATTTCGTTGTTTAACCATGATATGTATTGCATAAATATGTTTCCTTCCACAAAATAAGCAAGAAAATTATAGTGCGGTCACAAAAAAAATTATATAAAAAATACGCTTGATGATATATCGATACAGCAGCCCATGGTATCAATACTGTATCACCAAATTTAGCCTCTAGTACTGATATTTCAATAATCAGGTAAGGTGGCCTTAAAAACACTGTCTTAAGAACCTTTTTAAACCTATATTATTGTTGCTATAGTCATTAATTCACTTTTCCATTTCCATCTCTTGAGTCTGACTGTTCTTCAAATTAACACATTGGTGAAGCTCCTTGAAATACTGTAAGATGATGATGGAAAAAGGGGCTCAGCTGCTAATCTTTATTCCCATAGTGAACCACTTGTTCATTATGTAATAGTTAGCTAAAAATTGCTAAAAGATACCAAAAAATACTCTCGGCGATGCAACCATACAGGAGTCCACGATACTGTATCACCAATTTTAGTATCAAGGTATTTTTGCTCACTCTCTTTTTAATTATCTGTATTTTGTAACCAGTACGTCAGGCATATGGCATTATTATGATTATTAGTTGTGCAACCACTTCTCCAACCCCCACCTGTTGTCAGCTATCTGATACAGACACATTATATGAGGCTCATGCAGCTGACCCCTCACTCCTCCGGCTAATGAGGTGCTTTATGAGGCCAGTGCCAGCAAGTGCACGCTGTCAACACCAAAGCGCTAATGCTACAACAGATACTAGACGCCCTCCTGCTGCCAGCCTGGGCACAGGGAAAACAAAGTCATGCTAAACGGCAAGACTTTTATATCAAGTTCACTTTTCCACTCTTAGACATGTTCCTGGAGCCTGCTGAGCTTATGTACAAATATTTTTGCTAACAAGGTAAATAAGCTGTTCATCACGACTGTTGGTCAAATAATTATTGTCCATCTCGTTGTTTTATTTTATTTTTTTTTGATATTACAACTTTTTGGTATAACTTTGGTATAACAACTCACCCTTCTGTAATAGATAACCCTACATTAGGTCAATCAGTATTTCATCTTTGCACTGTTTCTCCTTACCCACTCATTTATTATTGTTGTTTTGCATTTCATCTATTTTTACTTGCACTCTGTAAAGCACTTTGTGATTTTATCTGTGAAAGGTGCTATATAAATAAAGTTTACTTACTTACTTACTTACTTACTTACTTACCCACCTCCTGTATATGCCGTATTTTTAGGACTATAAGTTGCACTTTTTTTTAGGGTTTGGGTGGTTCCTGCGACTTATCCTCAGGTGCGACTTATATATTCCATTTTTCACACTGACAGTCCATAGACGAAAAAAATAATGAATCATATATATGAATCAAAAATGAAAAAGCAAATTGTTATCCGTTTTTTTTATTTTGGTTTTAGAGACAAATAATAAAGAAAATAGTTGTTTTTTCATTTTCTTATTTTTGGTTCTACATTGGAAAACGATTGAACAAATGATACATGGATTGTTCTCTCTTGGGTCGTTTTTATTACTATAACTTGTATAATTTGCCTTTCAAGATGAAAAGTCGGTTCATGGTTTCTGATTTTATAAAATAAATTTCCCCAAAAGAGTGTAACTTATAGTCCGGTGCAACTTATACATGTTTTTTTCTTCTTCATTATGCATTTTTTGGCTGGTGCGACTTATACTTCGAAAAATATATGTTTTATTACTCTATTTCTTGTACATATACAATTGTGTAATTTACTTGTACATATACACTTGTGTAATTATGCCTTATGTGATTCCAGTCTCTTGCTGCTTATTTTGAATTTATTGCTAACATTTGTATTTTTGCCCTTTGTTTTAATATTATATTATGCTATGATGTGTGAGCTACTATGTCCAAATAACTTCCCTTGTGGATCAGTAAAGTTTGTCTGAGTCTATAAGGCAATCAGAACAGATTCTTCATAATTCTACACAATTGCAATGATTCAAATACGCTATTTTCTCGCTAGGGATTTACAATAGGGTTGATTACAATTGCCAATATCAGTTACACAAGCCCAGATGAAGTTGAATACGTAATTTGAGTGTTGTTTAATGGAATGTGTTTTTGCTTTTGTGACTGCTTGCATTTATAATATGCACTTAGTTCTTTCATAAGGTTCACTAATGTCCCCAGAGCTGTGAGTTATTCTGTGTCGCTTTCATATTCTAATGAGGTCATGTCCTGATTTATTTCTATTGATTGGCAGGTGATTGTTGTTTTTGGTACGTTTCAAGAATACATGGACTTTAGTATAGAGAATATAATGATTCAGTTTACATTTTACACCATTGTCACATATTAAAGGTCCTATATTACAAAAAAATGACTCTTGTGAGCTTATTATAATGTTAAAGCATATTATAATGTTATCACCTCCTCAAAAACATACCTGGAGTCATTTGTTTGCATAATCCAGCATAAATTTATATATAGTACATCTCCATCGCTCAAAATACTCTGTTGTTGTTCTTGACAAAGTGGAGCTCTTCCTGTATTACCACAACCAGTATTACCAGAAGAGCTTTATCTAAATATGCAGGGTCTACAAACTACTTTAACCATGCTGTAATTGTTTTCCCTTCTCATGGACCCACTCAAAGTTGTATTTATAGGGATCCATGCATGTTTGAGTAAGCCTTATTCTCCTGCACTCAAGAAATTTCCATTTTCCCCTATCCCCCATATATGTCCATTGCTCTGTACTTACTTTGTTCTCAGATTTTTTCACAATCCACTGCTTGCTGCCATGAACTGTATAGCTGTCAGTTTTCAAACACAATTTCACAGACTTGTTTCTTTTATCAAGTTATTTTAGATCAATATTTTAAATGTCCAAACTATAAAATAATGATCCACATATGTCACTTGTGAGCTTTAAGACACGTTATAAAGCTGTTACCTCCTCAAAAACATAACTGGCATTGTGTTTTGTTTCATTCACATATGTCTGAGGAATCCTGGTTTATTAGTCTGTCTACATCTATAATACTCAAAATGCTCTGTTCCACCTTGTGATGTCATCAAGCGGTAGATTTCAAGTGAACGGCTACATTTTAATATTTGTTCAGTAGAGATGGGCAATTCTGGGGCTGAAATGATCCAAATTATTCTAGTGGAGGTGCATGGAGTTTAAAACACGGTGGAGCACTTCCTGTATGAGCATGTGACTCAAGATGGAACAGAGTGTTTTCAGTTTGATAGAGTAACTCAGCCTAAATATGTAGGATTTGTGTGTTAAACATGTGTGAGTGAAATAAAACACAACTCCAGATATGTTTGAGACGAGTAATCAACATTATAACATGGATTGGAAAATAGTGTAATGTGAGCCCTTTAAACTAACATCTATCACGTTAAAAAAAATCAAATGGGCTGCACATACTCATAGCATTACAAGACATTACCATGTTACAGTTGGCTGCTACTATGAAGTAATATGTATTGTATGCCTTTGATGGACTGTATACTTATTGCACTTAGAAAATATAGCCACTTGGATTAAAAAAGACCTATCTTCTTTTAAAGCCAATCTTCCATCACATCCCATTATCCCCAGTATTCATTATAGTCATTCTTCCTCCTCGGCTGCCTTTGATTTTTATGTTCTAATAAGGCGGCGCTGATACGATAACAGATGGCGTTTCATTTTGCCGTGGCGCTGTCACAAAAGAGCCAAAGTTGTGATGTGTTTGATTTTATTAGAGATGAGATTTAGCACATACATGCTACATTACTGCTACCCAACTCCCATTTCTCATCTGAGCCAGAAAATGAAAGTGTGATGAAATGCAATATAGTACCCCTCCGGCAAGAACTGGAGGCGCTGGGAATTGCAGCACAATAAATCTAATGGATATTACTGCTCATGGTTCCTCCTCTCTTCTTTTTCACTCGTTATTTTTTCCTCCGCTCTATCCCTTTTACCTGCTCCACTGCTTTTATTCTCTCATATTACGCACACACATTTACATTTGCCTCCTCTGCCCCCACAGAAACTCACTTATGTTTACCATCAGATCCATTTTGAATCATCCTAATGGATTTCAATTACCAGCTCTGAACTTGAAAGCTAATGAAGTCGATGGCTTCCCTTGGCCCTCGCCGCATCCTAAAAAGCATTGGCAATTCACAAAGCACCCAGTTGTATGTACTATTCATTACTGAGGCATTATGTGGAGAAACTGCAGCTATAATAGAAACATCATTTTAAAATGTCCTACACAGACTATGGACTGAAATGGCATGTAATTGTGTGCTGTAAATGTAATAAATGATATGTAAGTAGTGTTATAATCTATTTACGTAGCTCTGAAAAGTACATGTTCCAGCTTGTTCAGTTGTGGTAGCAGGCACAGCAAAGTGAGTACTTTCCTTATGTTTTATTACTAAATCTGGCTTTTGTGGGTTTGGTTTATGATTTTGAATGTAAAACTGTGTTTTGCAATAGTGAGAAAATTAAACTGACATTGTGATTCTGTGTTTTACTAAGAATCAACTGGTTGCATGCAAGAGGAAGCATGGTAAGCATGACTGGTAATTATGTTAGTCATAATTAGAAATAATAAAATAAAAACATTGTTAATAATACCATATGTTAAAGGTCCTACATTACACAAATTAGCTTTATGCCAGAATGTTGTTACCTCATCACAAACATATTTTTTTTGCTCTCTGGCACCAAGGATCGCGTATTCTTCGAGAGACTGAGGATGGGACAATGTGTTTGCTGATGTCTATGTCAGATTATGTTTCCATGTTTTTCACTGTGAAGCCCATTGGGGCAACTCTTGTTGTGATTTTGGGCTATAGAAATAAAACTGAACTTAAATAAAATTCAATTGAATTGAATATCTGGACTTGTGTTTTGTTTCATGTTTCATGTCATGAAGTAGTTAATAGCTTTATCTTTTACCTTTAGTTCAGCAGAAATGGGCAATTCCATGACTGAAATCATCCACTTTATCCTAGTAAAGGTGTATGTAGTTTAAAAACACAGTAAAGCATTTCCTGTATTACCACATGGCATCACAAGGTGGAACAGAGTGTTTTCAGTTTGAGAGAAGAACTCAGAACTCTTAAACGCTTAAATATGCAGGGTTTTCTGTTAAACATGTGTGAATGAAACAAAACACAACTCACAACTTTTGTTTTTTTTGTTTTTCTGTGAGGACATTATACAATAGTTTTGGAAAATAGTATAATATAGCCTCAATTCATACAAGAACAACAAGAAAAAAATACAAGTGTACCACCTAAAATCACACCAGAAGCCATTTTTGTAAGGATTTTTCTACATTTCTATTAAATGTCACCTTTGTGCTATTCTGCAATTTCCAGTTCATGTTGCCTTCCATTCTATACCAGAACTGATTAAAAAATAATGTTCCTCCAAAAGCACACCACATTTTAGTAGCTGGTCTCTCTGCAGCAGGTTGAATTGTTTATCTTGGTCAGTTTTACAGTCCTGGTTTCTGTGCAGACTATAAGATCAGCATTACATTCTACTTGCATAATTACTTTTACACTGAACTTGTTACTTCAGATGTCTTCATGCATTTTGGGTGATTCGGCATATACATTATAAAAAACATGGATGCTTGGATGTCTCTGGCAGTGGTCTTAATGTAACTGGACATGACCTACATCACTAATTAGACAGAGTTAAACAACTGTGCTGTGGTTGCTCTCATACATACAGCTCACATTTCCATCTGGTCTTTTCATCTTCTCGTTTTGGTCATCAACTGGAAGAAAAAACTCAAGTTAAGACAGATCAGTTATTTCCTCAAATCAAACATCTGGCAGAGGATTCAAATTCTAATTCTAATTGTTAAGCAATCTAAGCGTATTTATTGAAGTAAAACAAAAAGCTGAGTGCTAATTTGCATAGTTTGTGAATAACTTCCTCAGTTGGTGGATTGCTTCAGTGTTTTTAAGGTTATCTTCATTGTATTCATTTTATGTTAATGGTGTACTTTACAAATGCCTTTCTATATCACTTCTCTGAATATTTCTGTAATATGCAACGACTTATGGCCGTCTCCAATAAATCCAAGGTGACACGGTCCTCGTAGTTTAAAGTGTGATTCAGTTTTACATAATGTGTTAATGAAGATGTCAATACATGTCCAATGTCCAATGTCATGCTGTGGTGAAAACAAAAGTCTATTCTACATGGAGCATTGTACATAGCTAAGGTTTCTATGTGACAGAAATGCTACTATTTCTATGGTGAGCGAATATTTTAGTCAAACTTAAAGGTGCACTATGTACCGTCTTGTCTCCATGGAGATGTTAATGCTGTGCTTGGAATAGTCCACAGCATGGAATCTAACGTTTGTATCTTTCATTTATTCACTGTCAGTTGGCTTTAAACCTAAAAACATGTGTGTGGACAGATATGACCTGTAACCTGCTGATGGTGTCACCTGCTTGTCACCATTGTAACAGATAGATCATACAGATATTTACAGTGGAACCTTTTGGTAAAGCAATAATATTCCATGGAAACAAGCAGGTAGCAGATCCTTCATTAGAAAAAGTTACATAAAAACTTAACCTTTCCTGTTGAGTTTCTTGAATATATTTTCAAACTTTCTATTTCTCACAGAGTACAAGAGACAAACCCAGACACATAAAGATATACATAAATAACTCGAGTGAATATAGGGCCCAGGAGGTGCTCTGTTGTCATAACACACTGCATCTCACCTACACCGCTGAAGTCAATTGCTCCTTTGTTCTCCTGAGTATTTTTAGTTCCTTTATCCAACCTCCCTGCATTCGCATTGAAGCTCCATTCAGTCCGGCTGTATTATCAAATGCACCCTATATTAGGCCTGATACCTTTTTGAAACACATACCTGGAGGGTTGTCATTACTCGTCCGTTTTCTGTCTTTCAGGGAGTGCATCCTCTGCTCACTTGTGCATATTAGCTCAGACAAGGAACATGCTGTACCCTATCCATGGATTTCAGAGTGAATAACGACTGCCATAGCAATTGACACTTTAAAACCAAATATTATATATTTTCAATTGCGAAAAGTCCTCAACATGTCCCATAAAACAGGACGCTGAAACATTTGAATAATATTTTAAGAGAGAAAAAACTAAATACTAACTCATAGAACCTGGGTTACCTTCAGTTACTAATGCTAGTAAATAAATTAATATAATGAATCATGAAATAGCACATTTGTATATGAATAGTCAGAAAACATCAACTACTTTTAACAAGTATTTTGATTGGTTTGGTTCATTAATCCGTCTTATGTGTAGGTCATCAACAGCACCCTTCACTACTCCTTAGACTCTCTTCTCATCTCATATCTCATCACATCTCTCTCTCCTCCTCTTAGTTACTCTTTTTCAGTTTTGAGGGGTCCATTGTTACCTCGGATGTAACAATAACTAAAATATTGTGATATCGTATTGTCAAAAGTCACAATAATATCGTGGACTATTACAGTATATCAAATTATACGTCTCTTTGCTTAAATTCATTGCTATGGTGCAGCTATAGTTATAAAATGGAGAGAACTACATAGAGCATGATCCTTTGCTGTTTCTTTGCAGACTACATGAAGAAAAGACTGCAGCACTTTCAAACTGAAATTCTTTGGGTTAGGGTTGTCTAGAGATTTTAAGGAAAAAGTAGAATATTTACAATTTTCTTAGCCTCCATACAATGAGATGTATATAATGAAAATATCATACCAAAGATCAAATATTGTTATATTCCTAGCCTCAGTGAGATGACGTAAGTACTTGAAATGCATGCAATTTGTTTTAATTACACTGTACTTTGTCATGAAATATACAAAAGGTAAATTCACAAATGTTGAGCCTAATTATTTCTATTAGTGACAAAACCGATGAACGCACTATATTACACCTCTTTACATCTCAGCAACATTTTAGCTGCTCCAGCTGTATTCAATATCAGTGGCCTATAGAATGTAGGGATGTCTTCTGAAAGCCTGTAATTATTCAGTATTCATCTGTGTGTTGCACACTGTGGATGAAGTTCAAATTGGTAGGTGCAATAAATAACAGTGTGCAGCGTTTGAATGTATTTTCAATCAATATCCAATGTCATTTGTATTTGTGAGGCTGTGTCCGTACTGACCTCTCAACAAATCAATAGCAGCCTTCCTATAGGACAATATAGTATATGTTTTAAATTGTGGTTACATGCATTCTTTGGAGGAAAAAAAATAGTGTAGTTGCTGTTTTTTTTTGTTTTTTTTTGAATGCACGGTACAACTCAATAATTTCTCACCTTGTACATTTACCTTCTTTACTTATGATATCTAATTAACAATAACTACATAATTTGTAATCAGCAAGTGTGTGATATACTTGTTACACTGAACGCAGTAAAAATAAAAGTTAAGTGTTACTTGTAGAAGTTTTGTAGTGCTTTCCTCTGGGATCCTCTCACTCTGTCTCTCTGTGCTGTGGACATGCTGCTCCAGATGGCCCAGTCTAATGGCCATCTGTGGCTTCATGAATCACAGAATCAAAAACATATGACCAGTTTATGATCACTGACCTCAGACCCAGTTATATTACCTTTAGAGAGACATAAAAAACATATTTTTGTGTTCTTTACAATGAAATGACTTTTCTACTCCTTTCCTTCAACGTACAATATGAAAATGCTCTATTCTTGATAGCCCTTTTTGTCCATACGCGCAGTTAAAAAACATTTGCAGAAACAGATGAAAAGTAAATTAATTTATGTATTCATTTATTTAACTTCTAATTTCCCTTTCTCTCATTTCCCATTGAAAAGCAGCGAACATTTGGGGTTGCTCTAGCCTACCCAGCCTACCGCTGACGGGTATGCTCGTTTGGTCCACTTCCTCCCTGCTCATTGTTGTCATCTTGATTGCACTTCCCTGACCCTACGTTTCTTCTAAAGAGCTACCTCCCACACCTCTGATGACCGCCTCATTAGCCCTTACCCAAACTGCGAGTGGGACCTCCCTCCTCCCACACCCGCCGAGAAATGACCGGGAGCCCTCCTCTCACCAAAACCTGGGTACTGTTTAACTGGTGTTTTCTCACAGCCTCGGCTCTGTAGCATGGGCCAGAGTGCACCTCCATGTTGCTTTATAGAACCAGGCTTATCCCCCTTCTCTTCACTGGCGATTGTCCGGCCACTCAATGCTGCCTTCAATCATAACGGCCTGCGTGAAGAAACAGATTGACTCTTAAATGACTGGTAAACAAGAGGTTTAACTTTGCATAGTGCCTGGTACAATGGTACATTCAAACAAGTACGCCAAAACAGGGAGTTGATATGTATAATTGGCTTTTCATTACCTCTGCGTAAAGCCCTCTCTCGCAGTCGTTTGTGTGGCTTCAGTCAAGTTGATGGGTAGATGCTTTCATTTAGTTTCAGATGTTAAAGCAGAATCAGTTACTCATGCATATTTTACAGAGCAACTTGAAGAAACACGTTGCTGTAGGCATCTTCTGTTAGCCTGTTTTTTTGTTTTGTTTTTTTAATTCTACTGGTGAGTTTCCAGTAGAATTGAGTTTCCTAGCCAACAAATTTGAACCTGTCACCCATGATTTCTCAAGTCATCCAGAAAGAACCCACAAAAGAAGGGGAAAATATATAGTTATAAATAGTACACATATGTGCTAAGTATACTGAAAATGTGGGCCTATGTATTCAAAACGATTTTACACTTACACAACTTTGAATACAAACACAAGCAATGATTTTGTAATTCTTAATGAACAACTGGTTTATTAAGAATATTTTTAGTAACTATATCTGAATATAATGTATTAGTTAATAAGTCTAAGTCATTCTTAATTATTTGTTCATTATGAATCAAGTTTTTGCCCATGCTTTATGAAAGGTGCACTGCGTAACATTCCTAGTGGAGGGTCTGCCACCTGCTTGTCTCCATGGAAATGTTATTGTTGTGTGTAGAATGTTCCACAGTATAGCCTAAAATATCTATCGATCTATCAATCTATAGTAAGGACTGGTTACAGCACAATGTTACATTATAATTCAGATCTATGGAGAGTCTCCCCGATTCACTGAAGCTGCAGGTGGCAGATCCTCCATCAGAAAAGTTACACAGTGCACTTTTAAGGCTAATTACGGTATAATGATGGTGGTACCACAGTTTCTGAGATGGTTGATTGACAGTTATGCTTGCAACTTGCTTGATACTGGTGGGGTTTCTCTCATCATTACCATTTTAAACAGCCTTCTTTGTGCACCTTATGTTCATTTGCGGAAGTAATAAGGTGTGCCACTTTACTCCCTCACTTACTGGTGTTTGATTAAGAACAACTTTCACTGTGGCATATTTTAACAGCACTAAAAATCATTTCTTTGTGTAAAAAAAAAAGTACAAACCCCCACATGTTTCAAAAAAATCTGTGTGCTGAGTCTGTCTCATATTTTCAACAGCCAGTTTTCAAAGGGAGATCGACTTATCACCTCATATTGACACCTTGTGGAATGTCGGCAGAAATATTGACAAAAAAATCCAGCAACCAACCTTATTAGCTATGCATGCAGAACAGTTCAGAGTTAACTAGCTGGCACGAATTTACCAACCCAGACCAAACCATTAAGGAAAACTGCTACACTCGGTATTCTAACATATACTCCATAGGGAAGCACAAATGAAAACACCTACAACAGCAGTACAATTAGCAGCCACTGTTAGCCGTAAATCAGAAAATCTGCACAGAGCATCTTTAAACTCCAGTGTAATTTACCACCAATCTCCGGAGATTAGCTTCTGCTTTGATCCTCATCTTCATTTTTCCATTTACTCTAAGGACGGTTGTGCTCACTCAGCAACTCATTTGCATGTACCTCCAATTTTATTCACACCTTCTTTGCCCGAATGGTGCAAGAGGATCACCAAATCATGGAAAATAACTGTAGCCCAATCCAGCTCTGAGCAAGGGGGTTGAAAATGCATTGCTGGCACTTTTTCTAGTGTTATCTTGTGCTTTGCAAATTAAAATTAGATTCTCTTCTCGTTAAAACACATTTCATATTCATCGGCATGGGATCTATTTGCTATGATGTTTTGTTTCAATAGCAAATTTAGGATAGACTTAAGAACCACAATCATTACCTTTGTACTATGTAACTTTTCTGCTAGAGGGCCTTCCACCTGCTTGTCTCCAGAAAGATCTTATTGTTACTCTTGAAATGTTCCACAGTATGGCATTAAATGTATCCTTCTCCATGGAGACACGCATGTGAAGCCATCAGGTAGTTTTTCAGCAGCCTAATAAAAACACTTGTTACTGAACATATTGAAACGATAAGGTTAATGGCACTCTGTGGAACATGCTAAAGCAGTAACAGCACCATGGAAACAAGCAGCTGGCTTACCTTCAATCAGAAAAGTGCCATAGTGCACCTTTTATATGAATATGCATAATGAAGTTAATAAGGTGTCTATTTTGTCAACCTCCAACTGAATTTGAGTACACTCCCTTAAAAGTTAACAGTAAACAAGAAGTGCAGATAAAAAGTTCAATAATCTTGACACAAACACAGATTTATACACTGCTCAATACAATACATTATCCACACTGATGTTTATTGACAGGGGCCGGGGCAGGTGACTGGTGGAGCTGCTGCTTTCTCCACACTGTGACCTGACTGTAAGGAAATAAACACAGCTACATTTTCAGCCATGAATAAATAACAACCCGGAGTTGTGTTTTGTTTCATTCACATGTTTAACCTACAAACTGCATATGTAGGCTGACTTCTTCTCTCAAACAGAAAACACTCTGTTCCACCTTATGATGTCATGTAGCAATACAGGAAGTGCTCCACTGTGCTTTAAACTCCATGCACCTTCACTGGAATCATTTTGATGATTTCAGCCTGAAATAGCCAATCTGTACTGAACGAAGGGTAAAAGGTAAAAGCTGTTAACATGAAACTACCACTACATGACATCAGAAGGTGGAACATTTTTGAACTTTGGAGACAGACAGACTAGTAATAAAGGATTGCTCAAACATGTATGTTTTTGATGAGGTAACAACATTATAAATGGCTTAAAGCTTACATGAGTCGTGTGTAATATAGGGCCTTTAAATATTAACTTTTTCAATGGTCTAGAAAACAAGTGGGTTGCTTGAGGTCACACTGACAACCTTCACTAATGTAAGCTATATCAAGGCTAATTATTAACCAAAAGAGGAAGTGTGTGAATTTGTTTTGGGAGGGCGTGAAGGACTACAACATGCTGCTCGCTGCTACTACTTTGAAACTGAAATTGTTTGAGGCTATATATCACAGTGACCTTTTGCATTACCTTTAAGAATATAAAACAGGTGGTCTATTATAATGAAAAAGACACATGCATGATTCAAATGTGTAGTAACTCTCAACGGTGTAGGAAAGGATTACACAAGTCACTTGGCTTTTTCTCCCATTGTGATTCCTAAACTAATTTTGACAGCCACTTATAAACGCTGGACCGGGCACTGCTGTCCCTGCCCACCAAATCCACAATCTTTGAGGTTGTGGTTGGGGGAGTCAACCTTTAAAATTTGTCCTTAATCCAACCACCCCAGCTTCCTTTCATAGGAGTCATGAAAGACATACAACACTACTGCACTGTATTATAAGTGTTTTTTAGGCATGGTGTGGTCATTTGTCATGTGATTAGCGCTGCAAACCTGAGCTAAAGGAGGAATAAAAGCCTGGTGAATGACCTGGATGTCGCCGTGAGGGAGAGAGGGGAGGGGGCCCCAAACCCACTCCTGAGTGAGCATGCTCGCCAGGACCCAGACAATGGACCCCATCGGCCCTGATGCGGCTTGACAAGTGAATGACATGCTGAATGGTTGCCATGGTTACAAATGTGTTCAATTTTATGCATGCATATTCTGTTTTGATTCGACCCCCCTCCATCCTTCTTGCTACGTTTTTCATGGATGAGGAGATTTGACTAATGGCGTGCTGACTCCAAAACAGTGCACTGCTCCACACTTTTTCTTATGTTTCTTATTAGCTTTATTGGACATTAGGAGCTTAACATTAACAGTTGGAGTATCAGCATTAATATCAGCATAGACACTATTGCACAGATAGAGCCGAGGGGGATTCCAACACTTTTTCTAGTGTTATCTTGTACTATGCGAATTAAAATCTCAATAATGCAACACATTCTCTTCCATTTACACACTCATTTCCTATTGGCATTGGGGTCTATTTATTATGATGTTTCGTTTCACAATCATTAACTGTGCAGTATGTAACTTTTCTGGTAGAGGGTCTTCCACCTTATTGTTTTTCCTGAAAAGTTCCATCTTTCTTTTTAGCTTTATCGGCCGTTGTAGCACATCTCAATATTAACGGTTGGAGTATGAGCATTAGCATAGACAGTACTGCACAGATAGAGCCATGGGGGTTTCCAGCGCTAATGATCTCTTAGCAAATTCCCCAACCGCACTTTAGTAGAGCTCACCACATGGAGTATTTCTGTGGATTTTCAGCAGCTGGACTAGAATATGCACCATAAACAACATGCAGTCACATATATTCCATTTGGAGCCGTAGTGGATTCTGGGTAAGCATATGCGACAGGGCAGGTGTGCAGTTTTTCAGGCCAACACATGTTAACTCACTGTATTTTTCATGATGCATCTGCAGGGTCATGAATCTGATTTGAACAATGTATTCAGTGCAAAGCAAACACAGCTGTGAGTTCTGGATAAGGCTGGCATGAAATTTATTGCTACAGCCCATCAAAAAGTTTAAATATAAAATAAAATCCCGATATCCTAAACCCTATATTCATAATTATTGTTAGGTGCAGTATTTTAGAGGTTGATGCTAAAGTAAAATGTTAAGCAAATGTTGTTTGAATGTATTGGCTTTTCCACTGTGTGTTTCTCAGTTCAGTGAAGCAGAGGAAGGATTTTTGGCCTCTGTGGTCCAGAAAAAAGGAAAAATAAATTTTCTCTAAACCGCCGACATGCTGTTTACAAACTCTAAAATGTTTCAATCTACAAATGTTCACTTTTTTCCCCCATACATTTTATTTTGTAGAACAGCTAATATAAGAGAACCATTTTTTGTCTCACATTGAGGAAATTCCACAGTTGCAACTCTAAGTACAAGAACAACAGATGAATAAACATGCAGTCAAAAATCAAGATAAAGAATTATTTAAAGGTGCACTGTGTAACATTTCTAGTGGGCAGCCTGCCACCTGTTCACATTATAGATTAAAAGTATCTATCACAAGGGAGACATGACATTACAGTTCAGATCTGTGGAGTCAACCACATTCACAGAAGGAATTAATGTATTTTTGAACAATAGGAACACTTGTAATGATTAAATGCTACATGGATATGTTTAACCCCTGAAGACCTAAGGGCAATTTTAGTAAATTTCTCCTCGCCTGGAATTTTTTCTTAATTTTGCCTTCATTTTACATCCTTTTTTCAGTACCCGTTAGTTCACAATCTGCTGTTGTAGTTGTGTCATGTGACTGTAATAAAAGCTATAGGACCAGAAATAGAGGTGAAAAAAAAAAAACCTGAAAATAAAATTCACACTCTTTTATACAAAACACACAGCAAACATGTATAAACAACTTTTTGGACATAAAAAATGCTTAATTTAGGACCTTAGCTAGAAAAATGCAAAATATCAAGTCTGTAAGTAAATTAAAAATATCCTTATTGCCCTAAAAACAAAAACAAAAAAAGTGCAATCTCCCCTCTGACTTTTCTGGTGCCAGTCCTGGAAACAGCTCCTGTAAAGTCCAGGGCCACAGCATAGAACAGAGCCACATCACTTGTAATGCATTTCCATGGTTCCATGGTTCCATTTTAAGTGAAATAAACCTTTCAAATAAAAATAGAAAGGGATGCGCAATTACGCACACCAAGATGTGTAATTTGCCAAGTATGTGAGAATTAAGTCCACTTAGAGCATCTTTTGCAGTTCTAAACATACACAGTGGAGAAGAATCGACTATCTTGGCTAACTTCACTCTTTGGCAAAGTTTTGGCCAATGGACGGAGCGCGTGAGTTTGGCAGAAAACAAAGTTCCTTTTGGACACTCGTTTTGCGCACGTCATCACACAGCATGAGTGTGACGTAGGATAAAGCTGCAGAAATGTACGGAAACCGCTATGTCTGCACTTTCAGAGAAAAAAGTACGTTTCTATCTTTTACGGTTCGAAAGTTATGCGCGGTTATAGAAAACATATTCCTCTGAGTCGTATACGATGTCGTAGGTCTTCGAGGGTTAATGTCACACCATGGAACATTATATATATATATATATATATATATATATATATATATATATATATATATATATATATATATATATATATATAAACTTTGAATGAAAAGATACAAAATGGGTTAAAGATGATGATAATAAAACACAACACTGTGCAAGTGGGTTAAACCTGGAAATGAAAAATAAAACTATTATGTACAAAAATTAGCAGGAACTATGAGAGAATGGGGAGAGACATTCATCAAACTGTGAAAGCTGAAAATCAATCTCACAGGTGGCACAAAGCCTGGCATATGTGATACTACCGAAGCCCTAGGCCATAGCGCGGCAGCATTCTTTAATAAAAGTTATAACAAATGTTTTATAACCAGATGTTTTTTTCTGTAGCTCTTTCAAACGGCTGCTAAAAGCCCCCTATATCAGTGTTGTTAATATGTAATTTATTCCAAAGCCTTATCAGCATCCAGGTAAGCTATTTATTGCTCAGATATTTTTAGCCTGTGAGCTTGGTTTGTTTCCAGTTGTTAGCTTTAAATGAAAATGTCATTCTGCATGTGTCTTTAAAAGGAAAACCCCACAACACTACATGCAGCTCCACTTGGGGTGATGAGAGTGGAATCATCCCTATCTGCAAACCTAACACGCATCAAGACAACCAACACAATAAAAAGTGTGCAAAGGAGTCACACAATGAAACTGACACATCAAACATTTTCCCCCAAGCAGCAATTTATCATTCTCACTCCTGTAAAATAGAAGGCAATCTTCCAAGCCATGATTACACTTCTCCAGAAAATTGTGTTTCATGTACGGCCGTGGACAGGAGGAATATCTAAAGTGCCAATCATACAGTGTATACACTCCAACGCCAACAATGCAAAAGGATTCATGACAGTGCAGGCCCTATCTGCAGTGCTGAGAGCATGTGTCTACAGCAGCAGCACTGGCCCAGGAGAGAGGCATTATACTGATGCAGTGCACACAGCCACCGTGCTTTTCAGATGACTTCCCGATAAGGCTATACAACATTGTGACCACTAGAACATGATTTTGTTATCTACTCGCCTATCACTTATTACCAAAGAACCATATTGCACATACTGTGAAAAGGTAATGATATTTTCCTCACAATGCCACAATGCTATCGGTTCCATTTATGTAACCAACCAATCAGGGTCTGTTATAAGCTTATTCATTACAGATGTGTCTTGTGTTTATATAGACTGAGAGAGAGATAAGGCGAGTGAGGGGGAGCAGGGGGAGCTGGGGGGAGGGGTATAGGAGCAGAAGGAGGAGAGAACACACCGCTGAATGTCCCAAGCCATTAGAACAAGGGATATTTCTGCTTGACTGAGCAATTCATTCTCGACATGTCACATTGAATTTCTTCCATTATAAAACACTGCTGCCTTCTCCACTCCAAAGGCAGATTGCCTGCACCTATTTCGCCCAGTGAAATATTGCTTCTCCCTTCAAACAATCTTTTTCATCCCAAAGTTGTGAAAAAATCTTTCAAACAGTGATTAGTCTGTGTTCTCAGAGAGATATTGAAGTATTGTGTGCAGGATCACAGTTTGCTTTATATATAGTGTTGTGCAAAAGTTTGGGAACCCTATTTATTCTGTTTTGAAAAGAATTTAACTTTTTCACTTTTGGCTGATTTGTAACTGACTTTGTTACTCGTTAAAATAACAGAATTTTAGATACAATGAACTGAACATACTTTTCCAACAAAACCAAAGCTTCATGACAAACATACTGTAAATTGCTTATTTGACCACAGTGGGACATTGCACAGTGATAATAATATATGCAACAATAAACGGCTATTTTATTCCACTGAATCCTATTGAGGCACAGTATGGGTTCTAGTGTTTACAACAGAACATGTGTTTGGTGGATGGAGCAATGTCTCTAATGCTTTTTTCTAACACTGCAAACTATTAAAAAACAGGGCTTTTCTGGAAACTGACAACTAAGCATGATTGGCATGACAGCCTCAGAAAGCAAAAGTAACAAACATTCAATAAACAAGCATTTGTTTCCTGGTCATTAACAGGAATGGAATAGGACATTTACATCGGTACCAGGGTGTGGACTCAGATATTCTATACTGGCGTGTGCAAAAATATTGAAATATTGATATATCATGAGAATAAATTTGGCGATACAGTATCAATACCGTGCGCTGCTGTAACAATATATTGCACTATAATTTTGTTGCTCATTTCGTGGAAGGAAACTTATTTATGCACTTGGCATACAGTATCCGTTGCTTTGGTGATTAAAATAGATGTGTTTCATATTAACTTTGCACAAGTCGTGGTTTAACATAAAAATAGTGTTGCTAAAATGTATTTGGTCCTTAAAAAACGTAATATGCATCACATGTATCGTCATAATAACCGTGATAATATGGTATAGTGAGCTATGCATCGTATATCGTATTGAATTTTGAGGGACCCCTGTGATTTCCAGTTCTATTTTACATCTTTATTTCTAGAGCTTTGGAGGAGATCCGAGTTAAGTGTGATCACCTTCCATGGCATGTTCTTCTGAATCTTTCACAGACATGACTTTTGCTTGGTGCTGCACTGTGAGGCTCAACAGGCTCATATATGTGCCATCAATCGCCATGGCCCTATACATTCAGTGATGCCTGACTGCACTGCTGTGGCCATTCTTTCTTTGATATTAGCCATCACTGAGACTATAGGGATCTATCTGTTATTGTCACTCTTATATGGATTTGGTGCTGAATGGGGACTTTTACTCTAAATGCGCTGGGCTGACATGATGTAAAGAGGTGGACAGAGGCGTTTCACTGGTCCATTTGTATGATCTCTCATCTCTCCGGGCTGCACACAACGCTATACTTCAGCTTCACTTCTCCACCGTAGCGATCCGGGAAGCCTGACTTTACTCTCCCCACCGCTGACAGTTCTGGCAGTACAACCAACAGAGATTGATGTTGGCTGGATAGAAAACAGAGGAAGAATGGCAATTATGTCAAGCTAGGAGAAACATGTGTCTGTGCAGTGCAATACAAAAGGTCTGGCTGTATTGTTATCGTTCTCAATAACCCAAGGTGTGTTTGGGAGTAAATGGATTGCCTAGAGAGAGCAGTTCATTCTTCTGCCTCTCGCTTCTCGTCACATCCAGTCTGTTTCTGTCTCGTCTTCTGCGGGCAGGAAACCCATTTGAGATCAAACATGTGGAAGATGTCAAGACCTGCAAACCAAATCTTTGCATCACTGTGTGGATTGTAAAAGATTTGTATTTCTGTTAACATAAAAGGAATATTTGAATTGCTTGTATCATTATTCCGTGGTGGATTGGTAAATGTCTTGCAAATAGATAACCGGGGAAACTCATTATCCACAAGACTATCTCTGAAATATTTTACCATGGATCATTTTTGGATGAGTGAACAATTACTGACTTTAAGTCAGAAATTAAGTGCTTTAAGTCGGAAAACTGCATTGCTTGCCTTGCTCAGGGGCACAATAGCAATGGATGTCAGGGTTTGAACTAGCTTCACTAAGGTTGATGGACAAAGCACCGTTAACCCACACAGAACATCTAAACTTATGATCTAATGGTCTTAATATATCTGTTTTAATCATTTTGAATCAACTACTGTAAGCTTGCCTATAGTTTCTTAAAGTATGTATTATAACAAAGTATGTATTATAACAAAAAAAAAAGGTATTGAAGCCTAACCTTGCGATCATGTATTGGAATAGAGTTGGTGAAATGACAGGTTTGCAGAGAGACAGTGGAGGGGTCATGGCACAGGGCCAGCTCTTCTATTGTGTCTCTGTGTAATGGGCCTGCCCTCCTGAGCTCATTCACACAACTTAATACACTGCTCCACTGCTCAGGCTGACCCAAAACGCTGCATTTGTCTTCCAGTAATTACAGCGTGCAAATCAATTACAATTATCCTGACCACATTACTATGGTCTACAATAAGCAATTTGTTTTGATTAGTTACCCGGCCGACTGTATTTTTTTAACCAACAATTTGTGTTAGACATTTGTGAATGTTTGTGTTGGCTAGATACATGATTGGATTGTGGAGTTTACTGAAGTCAAAAACATGAGGTGATATTCTATTATTCACTATGTGCCTGAATATATCTCTAAGTTATTACTATTTGCATGGAAGCTGTGATTTTGCATTAATGCAGCATAATCCAAATATTATTTCTATTTGATGCTCTAGTAACTATTTTTTGGCAGAATAACAATAGTTTTCTGATTTTTACTGTGCTCTCTTTTGCTGCAAATATACACAAGGGACCATAAAGAAGAATGGGACAAAATAAAAGATCTTCCTCATGAATCATGGTCAGAATGAAAGTTAAATAAGAAATTGTATTCAGGATTTGGGCACATCAACATTTTTGTACCGTAATGCATTTTAAATATTGAATATATTATTTTATTAATTAATCGTATTATAGGTATGCGGTTATTCACAACACAACACGCCGTACCTTCAGAACACAGCTTTATGTGCAACACTTTAGACTAACTACTACCTATTAGCCAAAATAACTCAGCGGTGTCCTGTCTGCATCTTATTATAAAGCATTTATTGTATTGAGAATCAGGAAGAACATGGTTAGCATGCTAGGTGTTTGTGGCACTACTGTGGTTGCAAAACTCTGCTCTTCAAAGCTTGCGAAAAGTGCTTATCAGCTCAATCACAGTGAATAATTAGGATGATCGGATGAACTTTAGACTCTTAGCTCTGTTTTTTCAGTATTTTTTTCTCCATGCTTTTAAGACAGTAAAATCAGGTTCTCTAACCCTAACGCCTAACACCGTAAGTAGTTACTAAGCCTAAATAATTTATGCTTTATGACAATTTTTCATTTTTAATTATATCTTTTTCATGATTTTTTAAGTGTGGTTATACAGTGTAGCGTTGTACAGTGTAGTTATAATAAAGTGTAACCAGCCTATGAGGTGTATTGTGATTGCATGTAACTCATGCCTTTGATATGACGCTGCTATTTCTGTTATCTGCCTGGAAAGAAGCAAGATATAGTGAAAAAATTACAGCCTTGTGAATTTGGATTGAAATTAACCGCTCGCTACAAATCAAAGACGTGTCACTCAAGCATGGACAGCTTCTAGTTAATTTACGAGCACAAGATGGGGCTTTCTCATCTATATCAGCAAATAGGACATTTATATTCAGCGCAATATGAGGTTACATTTTGTTTTACACCTGTGTTGACATTTAATTCACGAGACAACGGCCAAGAGGGCAATGCTATTCTCCAAGCCATTTTAATGTATTTCGACCATCGTAAAAATGACTCACGATTTGATTGTGATAATGGAAAAGTGGACTGGAAAAGTGGATTTGGAATTGGTTTGCACATAATATCTTTTGCCATAAAAATGAGATTTGCAGCCATAGGGGAAAACAAATCAAGATCCTTTCTTCAGTTATTGGACCATGGAAGAGAGAATGCAGTTATTTTAATGTAGCCGGAAAAGAATGCCTGCTTTTATGGCTCACTTTGCACTCTATTTTTCAGCTCAGAGCACCAAGCTATAGTCAAGACTGATACAAGGCTATTTAAAACTCAAACTAAATTATAACATTTTTTATGATTCAAATAAACAGTGAAATAGCTCCAAGGACAACAGTAACACAAATGGATCTTGTTGTATATAAAAATGTAGTGAAGGTATAGCCCCTCAGGTCCAACGTCCATAGCCCTCTTCTTTGTATGCAGTGGCCAATATGTAGATTAGATTTGTGTCTCAAGGCAAACAGGCCTGGAGGGGCGGTGTTTCAGCAGGGGACATAAATATTCATGAAAATTCCTCCGAAGCCATGATATGAACATAAGAATATGGCCAGTGACAAGCATTAGACAGTGGTCACATTGAATCAGATGGAATAGCATGTGTTAGATGTGTAGTGGTTGTTACTATAATTATAGGACACACAAGGAGGAACGGGACCAAATATAAAACATCTGCCCCTTCGTGATTCATGCTGTCGGTCAAAATGAAGGCTAAAATAAGAAAGTGTTTCCGGATTATCAAGCCAAGAACATGTTTTTCAATTTCTGGATGGCATTTCTCTCAATGTAGAGATGGACTTCATAAAACAGAAAGATCTGTTCTCCCCACAGAGTATATTCAAAAGTACAAATGCTTTACAAACTCCAAAACAAATGTTACTATGGTAATTTAATCCTAATAGAGCTACCATCTGCAACTAGCGCTGCTGCAAGAGTTTGTGCTAGTAATGGGCAATACTTTTGATGGGAAATATACTGTATTTCATTAGTATTGCAATTTGATATCATGCACTACTATGGAATGTATCATGATATAGATCCAAATGCAATACAAGTGAGTTTCAAAATGCACTGAAACTCTTTTAATATGAAGAATTTTACTTTGGCATATAGAGATGAGAGAGTCATTATTCTAAAAATATTGAATATCAATATTTTCCCATGAGAATCTATACTTTCACAGTATCAAAACAGCAATAATTTAATATTGCTCCACCCATTACTACTCTGATTGTCATTGTGGTTTCTCTCATTTATTACTGTCAATGCTGAGTGTTACTTGCACTACTGGTATGTATGCTGCTACTCCTATCAAAGTTTCTTTTAATAATGCACAATGCTACAGTCACAATTTTAGTTATAATACAACTATCAAACAAACAAAATGTCATTAATGCAACTTTTTCACTTTATACATAAAAACACATGATCTCATAAACAAAATTATGATATATAGAGAAACACATGTCACCCTTTGTTCTCAAATGAATGTAACTTCGCCACCTCTGCCTGTCAGAAAGAACAACCTCTTGATTTTCCTCCCATAGGGGACCAATCACAAGACAAACGTGTCAGTGACTGTTTTACTCTAAACCTTAATGTAAACTACAATACAGAGGCGCTCTCATATGCATGTAAGAGGAGACATGTTGTAGACATAAAAGCCGCTTTAAATAACCATTGTTTCTGACAGGTGTTCCTATGAGACGGATGAGAAAACACAAACCCGATGATGAGGAGAATGTAGGTTAAGAATCCCTTACAAGACTCTGTGATGAAGACAGTGTAACATATTGAACCGCACTGCATGTATTAACAAGTCCACAGTAATCGCGCATTATTGGCTTCCCACCTTCTCTGCTGTTTTGACACGAGCTGTGCTGCTGAGTGTGGGGTATAATCTACTAGACAGGTGACAGTTTCTTCTTTCTTTGCATGATAAGGTAACAATTACACTCATGAGCACTGTAATTTATATGGGAACTAAAACAAAGGGCTTCTTTCTGTGGCAGACTCTAACTGATCTGTAGCCAGGCACAAAACACAATAACTTGATTGTAGCCTCCGAGCAGTAATCGTTATGTACTGGAAATAACTCATTATAACATTGTAGGAGGTGGCTATTTGCTGGAAGATGTTATTTTGGAAGAGGGCCTACTGTTATCTGTATTTTGGAGATGTTTTTCCACACAACTTGAATAAACTTTTTGGTGGTGGTTTGTTATCCAAAAAATGACATTTGAATAGAACCGTTCCCCCCCATAAACAGCAATGTCCCAGTTTTTGCCTAGACCTGTGCTGTCAACAATTCTTTCTTTCAGACCAAAAATAATATATTGTGACAGTGGAGAAAGTACCAATGCAGACAGGTATGTGTACCTTTGAACTTTACTGAAACTCCCAAAATTCTAAATCTAAATATAATAATACTGTCAATCTATAGCTTCTTTTACAACTTACTATTAATTATTTGAATCTGTCATAACATCTGCATCAAACTTTCTGTATATCCTGACAACGCGATTTACTTTTCTACAAAAATGCATTTTCAGTGGTTAAAAAAATGGGGCAGACTCTGTGCACATTTGACCTCTTTGACCACCACTACCACTGTGCAATACTGTGGAGTGTGCAATATAAAATGAGTGTGCAAAAATGTGAATTGGGCAAAGATTGGAGTGTGCAATATAAAAATAGTGTGCAATAATGTGGATTGTGCAATAAGTGGAGTGTGTAATCTTGTGAAGTGTGCAATATAAAATGAGTGTGCAATATAAAATGAGTATATAATAATGTGAACTGTGCAAAGATTGGAGTGTGCAATCTTGTGAAGTGTGCAATGAGTGGCATCTGCAATATTATGGAGTGTGCAATATAGCAGTGTGCAATATTGTGGAGTGTGCAATATTATGGAGTGTGCAATATAATAGAGTGTAATAATGTCATAATGTGAACTATGCAATCAGTGGAGTGTGCAATATAATAGAGTGTAATAATGCAATAATGTGAACTATGCAATCAGTGGAGTGAGCATATATTAGGAGTAAGCATTATAAAAGGAGTGTGCAATAATTTGAACTGTGCAATGAGTGGAGTGCAATAACATTTGTATTGCACACTGTATTCTCGTGTATCTATGGAAGGATTTGTTTGTTGTATCATTTGACTCTTTTGTTGTCCCAGCCCCTTGGAGAAAAGGATAGAAATTAGCCTTTGGTTTTAATCAGTTCATTTTGTGTCATGCATGCCCACTAACATGCACTGTCTCAATCAGAATAAATACAATTATTCATACACTGACAAGGTGCGTTAAGAGCCCAAAGAAACAATAACAATGCACAATGCCAACAATGTGGATTGGACCATCAGAATCCAAACAGTGAACAACTTAACTACATTGCATCTGTTTCACCTTGCACAGTTGAAACATTTTAATATGTTTTCACTTCTGCAAACTGCAAACACACTGTATGAGAAGAGAAGTCACGAAGTACCCGTAACTACTTTTGAAAGTGTTCACCTCTTCAGCTTTTACTCAATTAAATCATTTGTACATCACAGTAGATTAAATGTAGCAGATTCATCACAAATAGTGCAGACCCTGGGATATCTGAAATTATGAAAAGCAAACTGAAGCATATAATGTAATTACTTCCGCGCTTTAAAGGAATGTCAATCAAGGGCATATCTTTGAATCGCTTAATGGGATATTGAAATATCCTCTGCAGCTTGTGGCATAGAAAGCACACACTAATTAGTATGAATCACGGACCCTGGGATGACTAATGCTGCCGAGGATCGCTTTTAATTGAGAATAATATAATGAAGCGTTGGGCTGATTTATCATTATGGGGTCCTTGTTCGTTATTGGACCACATTGGCTCAAGTCTTGCTGTAAAATAGCCAACAGCATGTCCAGCTAATTTTTAAACAAGTCATCATTGCTTTAGATGGAAATACAAGCAGAGCAGTGCAACCTAAATAGTTGTCGCACTATATCTTTAATGACTCTCATGTTCAGTAATAAATGGTTTGCCTGGCAAGTCCAGAATGATATTCCAGTCACCACTTATTCTGCAGTGCCTCAAGCCAAACTCAGACAGAACCTTGCAATCAGACTTATTTCTTTCAGTGGAATGAAGGAACTCATTGATCACTCATCGTTTAGACCAAACTCCAAATTCTCTCATCTCAGATTAAGACTTTAGTGCTTTGTTCATTTATTTCTCCCATATTTGTCTGAGTGGGTAATCCTTTAGTCAATCATGCCTATTTGAACTTCAAATGAATCACCAGTGACCGGACTCACATGTTCGTAAAGTCATGGAGAAGTGTGTATTTGGCCAACAAATGGGGTACTGGGTGTTACAGTTTCATAATATCCATATACCAGAAGTGTATTCTGTCCCAAGAGGAGAACAATATCAGTCTACTCAATTTGAAATTATTTTCAAATTGTGTTCTTGTAAAAAAAATGGCAAATATGAAAGTTTGGAATAGGCAGCTGTGACTCAGTAGTTGAATTCTCTCTCAGATGAGTACATGCTGTTGCTTCATCTTTTATGAATGTGGAGGCTGAGTGCAGCCTTGATACTACCAGTCTACATCAGTGAAATGTATGAAATGCATTACCAAATCATAAAAATTTTAAATTAATAATAAAAAATAAAAGAAATTAACTAGAAAGATCTTGCAAACACCAGTTCATTAAAAGTATAAAATGTGTTACTGGATTATTTGACAAGATGTATGTGAGCACTGAATGCTTTCTTTTTTCCAGTGACAGATTGCTGTGACTTTTATGGAATAACAATTTTAATGATCCTGAATAAAAGGTCATTGTATAGGTACATTTGAATTAGCAGTAAAAACACAGTGCACATGTTAAGCACTGAGCAGTGACCAGTGCACAGTGTTGATCAATGTCCAGAGAATGGAAGGAGAGTGTACCTTTACTGTCTAATCTGCTCCTTATTACTGATGGAGTGTAATAAAAGCTATGGCACCCGGGGGCTTGACATAAAATGCAAACACAGTGGAGTGTGAACAGAGCTGTGCTAGTGTGTGGTCTGTGGGGGCCGTTTTCCACACTGTACAGAGAGAGTTCATACTGTCTGCTCTGTGTGGTAAGCCTGAGCATGGGTTTCAATCAGGTTCAGAAGTACTGGTAAGATTTGATTGAAAATACCAACTATGAACCCCCAAATGAGACTGCTCGGGCTGAAAGTTGAATGATTAAATTTTCAAATTAATCTGATTTTTTTATGATGAGGCATGCAAAGTACAGTTCAAATCTCAAAATGTGCAGTGCTGGAAAGAATGCTGTATGTATCAGAGAGAGTACTGTTCTGAATAAAAATGTGACATAAGATTAGAACTTTTTTGCATTTATTTACTGATTGAAGATTAGTATTTCACATCCATGCACTGCACGAGTTGTATTTTAAATTTTTCACACTAAACCCATGCAATCTAACATGTGTACAGCAACGTCTTCATTTGATTTTTAATGTTTTTGATTTGACCAAACACATTTACTGAAAATGTATATTCCGAATACATACTAGTACCTATATTTAGTTATTTAACTGCAAATATGTTCACTTTTCCAAATATGTGGAACAGTACGAATATGACTCCAGATTGTAAATTTACACCGACTGATATAATATTAAAAGATTATTATTAATAAAGTGTATTTGATAAATGTCTCTTCTAATTAAAATATAAGAATTATATTTGTGCATGTGAGACAACAAAATCATTAACTTTATTAGTCATTTATTTTTCTTTTCATTATGTTAATAGGTCGTCTTTAATTGGAGCCTGCTTTCTGTAACCAATAAAAGACACATATTTTGCTATCATGTTTTAGTCATTGTTAAAATATGCACATTTTTATAGTATGAATTATGTATGCCTTTTTGTCTGCAAACTTTGGAAAACAAAGCAGCGCAACAGATCATTAGTGCACTGTACAAGATTTGTCATTTTACCTAATTAGAGGTTTGAGAATGGGATTACAGGCGGCCACAATTACTCATTAAAAAGAATTGGTTAGTTAATATAAGAAATAGTAGTCTAATGGAAAAATTCTAACTGTCAATCAACAGAGCCTTCAACTTTTTATGTGCAATATTATAATGACATGCCGTGGAACTTTCCTGCATGTTCTTTATACACTGGTAATATTAGTCTTTTTGCCATTTCACTCACATTAATGATGCCATAGTAAAAATTGTAAATACCCAAACTTCAAGGAAAAACAGGCTGTTTTTTCTTTTGAATGTGACCGTACTTACAGCTAATTAAGCAGGTAATTTCCCTGAATAATGTAAATGGCTGTTCAGTGATTTTAAATGACTTATTTATAAAACAACCTTTATGTTATAATTACTCATCTCACTGGCAACTTCAGGTGCATTTCGAGAGCAAAAATCTCAAGTGTCTGTTCCACCATACATATTTTATAAAGCAAGTCTATATAGTAGGAGAAGCAGAGTTATAACTTGCAAAAAACAAATGCTGTTTAACAAATTACAGAATTTCAAATTTTACATTTTCTGTTTATTTGTTTGTGTTTGCTGTAAGTGCTACAGTTTTACTGCATTTCTAATCCAATCTATTAGGCATGTTCAATAAAAAAAAAGACTGTGAACTTAATATACTTAATGTAAATTAGGGTTGTTAAAAGTATCAAAAAATCAAATGGTAGCATTGAAACTAGATAATCATTTCAGCAAGTATTGATACTAAAAAAGTCACATTCACAAGACAAGAACCTTTCCAAAATGGCTACTGAATGATCTTGAATTGTATCAAAACAAACACAAGACCACCTAAACTAGATGCCATGGAACACCATGGAACCTCCTGGAAGACTGAGGGATTACACAGATAAAAGGCCAGATTGTAATATAAAACAAGGTACTATGATTTAATGTTGAAAATGCCATTCTATTGTCTAAAACTCAGTGTTTTTTGTTATCATCGTGGTATCAAAATCGAGTATTGAGTCTATTATGTAGTATTTAGTAAGTCGAGTTTGAAATTTTAGTACTGTGACAACAAACATGTTGCCCTAGAAAAAGCAGTGTCTTTTTACCCCTGATTACAACTCATTTATCACATTTTTAAATAACAAACATTGGCGTTCTACCATTAATTCACATAGGCGTTAAAAATGGACAAAATCACTTATTATTAAGGCGACCCCTCAGTAAATAAAGAGCATTAGCCTAATTCACTTTTGCATTTATTTCTCTTTTGTACCTCGGTGTAATTACTCCATACCCCTTTAATTGAGCCGATGCCAGAAGCAGAAGATAATTTGTTTTGCACGTATAACCAAATGGGTCTAGTGTTCAGACTGCAGAGGAAATGACATATGGTAGAAAAGCATAATTCATCAGGAGACAGTGATACGCTGTCATCATAAAGGAAATTAATTCTATTTCTTGGCTTGGTCTGGTGCACAGCATTAAGTGAAAATAAATAACAACATTGGCCACAACACACAACTGCCATATTGAAAGTAGAAGATTCAATAATATGGCCTGAACATGCTTATCTGATGTTGTTGCATATGGGGCTTGTGTGTGCATGAATGTGATTTGATTGGGTGGGCGTATCAGTGTGTGCCGTGTGTTTTTTATGCATGCAAAAGAACACTATCAAACAGGAACAAGACTCAAAGTAGTTTTGCATATGCATTAGTGCGTCCATAGTTACGAAGCGTGTTTCTTGGCGACGCCAGCGGATTGTTGACCATCTCTATAAGCGAGCGAATTCAAGGATTATCTCCCCGGGCAGAGCACACAAGAGTTAAGCACTGTATGTCATTGATTAGACTGTGTGTGTAGTGCATGCCAGAACACAGCCCACATCCACAGTACTAACCCACAATAAGTGCTTTAAACAGCCTTATCTAGCAAACACAAATGCACATAATTGGAACAATAACATGTACTGGATCTGATTTGTTTTTGAGCTAAACACTGGAGTTATATTTTAGTTATATATTTTCACTTCAGTTATAAGGCAAGAATCTCTTATTTTATTCATTACTTTTTATTTTATATAATATTCAATGCCTTGGATGGTTTCCTTCAAGGTACTCAAAGTGCTTTACTAAATTATTCAATTGCTCCATACTCACTGATGGTTAGTCATTTTTGAAGCCACAGCTGTCCTGTCCTGAAGCAAGGCTGCAAATCTGCACCCTTGACCCCTCTAACCACAACTAATTCATTTAAATAACTCACACACAATGCAAACAGCATGCCCCCAAAAACACAACTACAGTATGCACTGGCCTGAGCTGAGATACATCGGTTTGGTGGGCAAACACTTTAATCACAGTCACTGTCCATCATCAAGTAAGAATATACTTGCTTTCACAGCTATTATTGTTACATTATGTGCACACAATTTAAGGTGTACATAGAAGAGTTGTAGAATTACACTCTGTATTATGGACAACAAACAAAAGAGACATTGCAGCTCTGCCTTTCCGTGCCGCTCTGCCCCATATTCTGGACCACAGATAACTTTAAAGAACTGTAATTGTTTGTGGTAGCTGTTGAAATGCTGCTAAAATATATCCGTTGATTATTGTCTGCAAGGAGGCTAATGCATTTTATTCCTGAAAGGAATAGGCATTTTCATAATTTTATTTTACTCTGGTAAAACAAGGGCTGATGATTATAATGACAACTTCGGGTAACAGTGTTGAATTGAGTCTGTCACATGGAGTTAAATGCGGTGTTTTGGAGGGAGGGGCTTGTTGTGTTTGGGGTGTGACTTAGTGTGTTTGGGGAGGGGCTGGCATGTTAACACGCTTTGCCTTGTTCATCAGTGCGACTGCCACAGGCCAACGCTGAACTGGGACCGGAGTCAGTGTATGATCAGGCTATATGCAGAATTACAATTAAGAGTTTCATCTGTGGAATACTGTTTTCCCTGTTTTGTTAAGTCATTCCAAACCACGTTGTTAGCACATGGGCTGGACCGACCACTTTAGATTGTCCAACTACTTAAGCGCGCAGTTTGTAAGTTGAACCGATAAAGTTTTGAACCAAGGATTCGTGAGTTCCGTAGCAGAGAATTGATTCACTTGTGGACATATGATTATCTTTTATCGTCTTTTGTATGTTCTCTTCATCCTGCATCTGAACATAAAATTGGAAGGGGGAGGAAAAAGAGGAGGACTCATGCTCAGTCGCCGGTCTCGTGGCTTCTTTGTATACAGCAGCTGTGCGTAAATGCATGGGCATCTTATTGGGCTCTGTCCAACCTTCATAGGCTTCCTCGGACTCAGAGCACTTGACCCACGTGGGGAAGGAATACGAGAGGTGAACTCTAAGCTCTGCTTGCAGCGGCAGCTCGTTTAGCCCAGCGCAGCCCGGGTCAGTGCACTGCCCGTGTTTCTCCGTTTGTGGATTGTCAGCGGCAGAAGCACAGTGAGCTGTGTGCAGAGTAGCTCCTGCTTCAGCTGCGCGCCGCTCTTTCAACATGGATGTACGCTTTTATCCCGCTGCCGGGGGAAATTCTATTCCAGGAGACCCACCGAACCTGGATTTTGGTCACTGTCTGGGCTACTACAACTTTAACAAGGTAAGAATCACTTTGTAATTGAGTTGTTTTTGAAAAGAATTGTGCGTAAAGCGCCATAAGTCCCCTTGGATGCCCAAGTTGCCGTAAAAACGCAGAATACGCACGGGCTAATCTACATTAAAACTTTAAAACTAGAGTGAACTTTGTTACCACCATGCAGTGTGTAGCGTAATTAGGCTTTGAATGCATCACATGCATGGAGTCATTCTGTTCAGTAGTTTGTTCCATAGACACTGACCAACATAAACATGAAGATAAAAGTGGGTTGTAATGACAAGGTGCCGGGTGCATTGCGCTGAAACAATATCTCATACTTGATTAGTTTAATTTAGCCAATAGAAAATATCAGCTCATGTTACGCACAAAAAATCAACTCAAAGGTCTAAGTAATGCCTGCTCTGCTACAACGCACATATTTGTCACACTGGCCCCAGTATTCTATCTCCTAGTTTGCCTAATAAGTATGTTTGTTTACATGTTCTCTCAGGTTATTATACTAGGTTCGTTTTTGTAATACTGGCTACACGTTGTAAGACTACATACGTTTGGAACAAGCAAAAGCCAAAAGGGCTTCAAAACATCAACTTATAACGATTTTCTAAGCGCTAAGGTTATTAAGAAGTGTGTAATTATACATGCTTAATTATTGTCAGTCTCTGACACTTTAACTTTGTCATGTCTGGTTCACCAGCAACTTGATCTCTATAACTGGTACGAGCAAAGATTATTTTGCAATGAATACTGACACAACAACATGGTGCTGATTTTTAAAGTCTAAACAATGGTAGCCCTCACCCATACCCTCTCTCTCCCTCAACACACAGCCACCCCCCTCCCCAATTATTCAGCCCTACAGAGCAGCCCTGTTTGCTCTTGCAATCTGATGCTTGGCGAAACAGTTACCAGGTTTGTCTCCCCTGTTTCATCAGCTCTTTGTCATGTGGCCAACTTGTCATATATGTGCCCAATTTCATCATGTCTTCATCAGCCTGCAGAATGTTAACAGCCTGCCTTTGAATCAACTATAAATATGTTCCTACTTGTAAATTCCCCAGGTCAAGTGAAATGTTCCATCTGTAACAGTAATTGGCCATAATGCAAAAGTAGGCAGAGTAGGAGAAGGAGGGAGGCTGAGCTAGTGTCTCTAACAATACAAAGGAATAGAGAGGAAGCATACAAAAGCATGCATTTCATGTTAATTGCAATCCATTTATGCAATGGACAAGTGGCCTCATTTGGATGTTCAACAAGCATACTCTGAGAAGCATAAAAGCTACATCATGACCCCCTTAAATGGCTCTACATTTAGGACTGAATAATAATCATTTTATTCAAGTTGAACTGTATTTTGATTTGGACATTCAAAAGGCAGCACTTTGTACTTTTTGTCAGACAGAAGATCATAACCTTGCATTTTACATGCAATGTAATTAATCTTGTGATCTGCTGTGTAGTAAGATCTTTTTATAACAATGTAAAAAGTAAATTATACAAATATAACATTCACTATTTCGAGTACTGGTACATCAGTTTTAATGACTGTGAAGAAAAAGAGAGAGAAAAAAAAGAGAGAGAATTGGCCCAGAGGCGCTTTGAAACATCACAGATTCTTTTAAAGTTACAGAAAAATCCAAATGAGTGGTACAAAGTCAATTAGGTTCTGCAGCCATGACTAATGACACTAACCACTTTTTGGCACCAAGATGAAAATGGAGAGAAGCATGACACAAGGTTATATATTCTATAATGCTCACATCAAACATCACTTACAGAACAGTCAGGCCAGGTGGGTGACAGCTGACCCCTGAACACTATCTTTGTTCACTGTTTTACTGCACTGCTATTTGACTTTTAATATTTAAGATGAAAATATATCCTCAATTATGATAGAACAGTGGTTATTCATAAACATTAAGATGAATGCATAGTTCTAGACTGTATTATGATATAAGTAATAACAATAATCGCATGATCATTGGATAATAATTGTATCTTATACAACTCATTTGTATAATGACTTACTTTGGTTGAGCCACTCATGCAAAACACTTGAATGAATATGTCTTTTTCCAGTGCAACTCTTCAGCCAGGCACTAACATTTACATGTGAGAGCTCTAAGTAAAAGTCAGAAATGATTGACTTTAATGGTTTCATGGAAGCAGGGCTGTGTTATTTTCATATTTATGGCCATCTGGTCTTTTCTTCCTTTAAGGTTTAATAATCTTACAGTATCCATTTAGCGTGGACTTCATTACCTCCAGGCATAGAGAGAGAGGGACTGAAATCAGCAGCAGATGTTAAAATAAACTCTTCACCTGCGCTGGTACCACTTCAACTTTATATGCTAAATTAATTCCAGCACTCCAAAGATGGCATTATGGCTTCTAGATTGGATGAGCTATATATCACCATGTTTTTATTGTTTTCTTTGTACTTTATTGGAAACTGTTAAGTAATTATCTCTTGTCAAACACATGATCCGACTAGACTGAATAAAAATGTTAGTACATAGACTTCTTTACATGGTAATCCAGCATCAGTAGCTTCAGAGAAGTAAACATAATTGCCAACATATTGTATTCCCCATGACATGCAAATCAATTAGGACATAGATTCAAACATTCACTCCTGTCTCTTGATTTTGCAGTTATCAAAACTATAATATGCAGTCTTTGTACACACAGGTCTAAACACATCAAAACTAAGTGTCTATCTTCAGTTGCATTTGTGTGCCATTATGTCAGACTTTGACAGCTACGGCTCTCTGGATCATTTAAATGTTTCCCTGTCCGAGGAGTGAATAGCTGAAGTGTTTTCCTTGCTCTTGTAATTGTAGCTTGTCAGGGGGAAGTAGTTCAACAGATTTATTAAACACCTAATTTTTCCACTGAGATTACTGACTGGTATTTTTAGTCTTCTCCACTTGAAAACATAGTGTATGTGGAGAATTGAAGAAAGCCTGTTGAATCTAATATTTAGTAGATGTGCATTGAAATCAGTGGATTTCAGTGGATTTTTGTAAGCCTGCATCTAGAAGAAGCAATCTCAGGCTACTTGGTCATTACGTTGGAATAGGACTGCACAATACTGGACGAGATATGAGCTATAGCTCTTTAGTAGTGATATTACTGCAATATTTTATTATACTTTTTGCCATAATAATTTCAGTTATATTGAAACTAAAATATGCAAAATACAAAATTAACATATACTACTTGTCAAAGGTTTGGACTCACTCTCTGATTTTTTTTTCATATGTTTACTACTTTCTACATTTTAGATACATACAGAACATACAGATCCAAGATATATGGAATTTAGTAAAGAAAAAAGTTAAATAACTATAAATATTTTTTGACAAAGCAAAAGGTGGGTCATTGGAGGATTTGGTTATAAAATCTATATATTTTTATATAGATTTATATTTTATAATCTATATATTCTATATATTAGTAGTAATTTACTTCATATATTTGATGTCTTCTTTATATATATTCTGCATGTATACCAAATGTAGAGTAAACATATTAAAAAAAAACATTGAATGAGAGAGTTAGTCCAAACTTTTGACCTTTGGCGGTGGATGAAACCAAGATTAAATCAAGAATTAAGGGTTATTTATGTTTATTTAAGACTTAAACTATCATAAATCAATAAAATCTGCATTTTCCATATAAAACATGGTCTTGTTTCAATATAGATTATTGCATCAGCTAGTGCTATTATTGATACTACTGCCATTTATTGTCCAGCCCTACTTTAGGACTTTAAAACTTGATCTTGATCCAATCTGATTCCTGTAGCATTGCATTATGTCATCTGCCACTCTGCTTGCATGCTTGAGTTGAGATGTTGACGTGTAACCTGTATGCACATTGACACAAAACATTCCCACTTTTATTTATTTTTTTTTGCTCGTAAAGTCATACCAAGTGCCCCTCAAAACATATTACTTGCGTTGTTTATGAGGTGAATATGACAAAGGCACTGAAATGTTGGACTGACACAAACCATTACCTGGATCAGCACTCGTAAAGACCTTCTGTAAGACCTTCTGCTGGCCATAAATCTACTTCATTACATCTTCTCATGCATTACTCAGTGTTAGCTCATTTAGACAGAGCACTCAAAAAAATCTCCTTCAAAGTGTAGGTTTTAGGAGCAGAAAGGGCATCTGATGTCGTGACATGATTGCAGATACAAAACATATGCCCCAGGTTGTGATCTTATGACCGGAGACAAATTAGTTCTAAATGCAAACCAATCACGTATCCATGCAATCAATGTATGTGTGTCTTTACGGGCCATTGGATAGACATGCATGCGATTTCCCCACAATTGTATTTTTGCATGTGTAAGCTATTGCCTTCACTTTGCTTTGTCAAGGAGCCATTCAGCTACATTCAGTCTATTTTTCTTAGCAAAACAATTCTGTCATTATTATTCTACTGCATGCCATAGACACCATCTATGAAAATAAAGTCTTGTAGCTCCTTTCTAGCATAATGTTTTACATTTATTTGAGCTTGGGACTGACGCATGGAGTTCACCTCTAAAACCGTGTCTGTGAATTACTCAAAATTACTTATTAAAGTTCTGTACTTAATGATCTCTAGATTTTGTGTGTGTGTGTCCATAAAATTTAGTCACGGTCTGATCTTATTTGATCTTGGAAGCATGGATGGGAGACTGCTGGGAATACAAGGTGCCACAATGGGGCACCAGGGGCTGTAGTCATTGTGTCCATAAGCAAGACAATTCCTCCACCTTGCCATGAATGTCAGTGAGTGATTGCTGGCAACCGCATTTCTGGAGTAGTTGCGGCTACAGTAGCGTCTTAAACATGTAATGAGTGAATAATGCACAAAATTTACAGTAACTTTGAGCATTTGAATAAGCACTATATAAAACTAATGCATTAGCTTCAGGTTATCATATAGATCCTGTAGGTGTCATTTTTCTATATGTACTGTGTATCCAAGACCTAGAAAAGATATTTTTCTCCACCATTTTAATGTGGTTTTGGTTCACTACATCTTTGACAGCCTTAACCTTGCTGACTTATTATAAAGGGAAGGGGGGAGGGCGCCTCTGAAAAACTAGCGCTTTTACTGTGAATTAAGCACTTCTCAAAAGGAACAGTCAATCACTTCTAGTTGGTTGGTTCAATAAGCGCCGTGTCCCAGCAGTGGTTAGCCTCACTGTTAAGACACATTTATTTTTAAAGCCACTCGCCGGAGAGCGGGCCATTCTGTGTTTCATAGATCTAATGCCCGACTCTTTAATGTGCTCACAGCGTTAAGCCATTTTCCATTTTATTTTCTATGTTCGAGCTTTGGTTAGTAATGAAATGAAATGAAATTTGTATTAAAGATGTTTTGCTAATATTGGAAAAAGGCTGTTAAAATGAAGACTTGATGAGCCACAGTGCAGCTGTAGTGTAATTTCGCCAGTATTGACATATCCATGAAAGAATCTGAAGTAGCACATCTTATCCTTTCTAATGCACAGTTGCAAATATAATCAACTTAGAATCAAGTTTTAACCCAGATGCCCTTCCCAGCCTTTGGACCATTATCATTTATCTCAATACATGTCTGCATAGTCACGCCACACAATGTATGGGAGTGTCTTTGTTTACTCCACTATGTAAACCTTTGCCATAGTATTCATACTCGCCCAAGTTCCTTTCTTTCACATTACCAGCTGTATTAGCAAGTGAATGTAATGTAATATACAATCCACTGTGTGATTAATCCAGCCCTTTTTCATCCATCCCTCCCACATCACACATTCCCACAATGCACTGTGTTACCAGGTTGCACTAAAAGCACTGACAATAGTAGCAGGTGTGCAAATACGCCCCAGACCTGCTGGACAAAGAGCTTAAATAATGGGAGTAAATAAAACTTGTATTTGAATTGGTAAATAGAAGGCATGTTGGAACAGGCTGCAGCTAAGGTCAAGGAAAAATAGCTGCAATTGTACGCATTATATTTCATCATTTTAAAAGATATACAATAGGCTAGGTTATGGTGTAAGCTTTAATTATCCAAGTATTTTGAAATTGTTTTTGCACTACTTTGCACCAGACTTTCTCCTTTGTTCCTCTTTCAATCCACACACCACTCTATAATTTATTACCACAGTTCGTTTCAGTTTTAAGAGTTTTAACCTTGGCGTCGCCCCTGCAAACATGTTTTCAAGTGCAAGATAAACATTTTTCAACATGGGAGCGCTGTATATAATCTGCCTCTTTAACCCTAACCAGCAATTCTGACATGACGAACCATGACCACACTGGCTTGTATAATTTGGTCCATATTGTACAGAATTGCATGGTTCCATGAAGTTTTTCCTTGTACGATTGTTGTGGCTTTTCTTATTTAAAACGTTGATGTCTTGTTTTACTGTGAATTGTGTGCTCAAGATCAGGATTTGCAGAGCCATGGTATTGAAATATTTTGCAGTACTTTCAGATGGGATGGGTGATAATGTCAAAAATGTATCAATATTTTTTTGTGTGTTTTTATATATACCAACTATAACAATACCATATTTTTGCAATCCATCAGAAATATTTTGTTTCATATTTATAATAATCCAGTCATCAAGTCAAAAGTTCTTTCTAGAGCATTTTGAATTCATTTTTACTGACAAATTTTGAAGGCAAGTTTATTTGTACACAAAGTAATTCAAAGTGCTGTACAGAATATAAAAAAAATACATTAAAATCTCAATACAAACAAATCAAATCATACTTAATCACCATAAAATTAACATTAAAAGAGAAAAGAACAGAATAAGTAACACAGAAATTGCAATAATCTCCATTTTCAGTTTATCTCCCACCATCAAAATGTAGTTTTTGAGAACACTCTTTCCTGCAATACTGATGTAGCTTCTTTTGTTTAGTGGCTTGAACTTGTGGTGTACTTTTTCAAACCTGCCCAGAATCTCTCTCACTATTAAATCCGTTATTACACTTGTGTCTCCCGCCGGTGAATGGGAAGAGAAGCTAAATGATTAAACTGTTTCAAAGGCAGTGCAGGCAGCTGATTAGAGTGTTAGGTCAGAGTTAGCCAAGGTTAACCGTCCATAATGAAACACATTTTGAAAATAATGATACGGCGCATGGTTTTATGAAAGCTCATGGCTGCTCAGCTCAGCAGTGGCGACCTTCAACAGTTCCACCAGCTAATCACAGTGATCCCTCTGCTCCCCTGTAGTTTTCCAGACTCCATTACCTTCTGATATGCATCTGCGAGAACAGGCTCTGAAACTGAGGTGGACCGTCACTTCATAAGACGCACTGTGATAGACTCGCGTGCAGATGGGAGAAGAAAGTAGACTAATTATAATGGGGAAAACATACTATGTGTGGTCACTGTACCTAACTGTCATCACCACATAGGCCTGTCACGATAACAAAATTTGAAGTGCGATATATATTGTTGAAGTAAATATAGACGATAATATTCAAAAACCATAAAGCAATTATCCCCAAAAATGTATTAGAAATATACACAATTGTAAATAAATAAATAAATAAATAACAGAATGCAATATTTAAGTGGTACTTTGTATCTATAATGAATCATAGAAGTTCAATAATTCAAATCTGGACAGCTTAAATCTCATTGTAGTAGCTAAAAGTGTCCCACCAATACAATGATTTACTTAAGTACAGTCTAAAATAGTAGCTTGGGTACTAGGCAACTAAATTAGCACTACTATATTTTCTTGTTTATTGATCATATATTCTGGATACCCGTTAGTTATTACCTCAGTTTACCATAACTTTCCTTCCTGGGTCCACATGCATTGATGCTGATGTCCAAGATCCTCCAAAACATTCATAAGCATATGTTTTTTATTCAAATATGCTATTCTGTTTCACCATCTTTGAAAATCTGAAATCATTTCAAGTATCACTAACTGAGTGCCTGTGTACCCGTTGGGAAAAAGGGGTGTAGATGGTCAAGAGGGGTGCTCATTAAATAGCCATATTTCTGATTAAAGTTGTGGCAAGAAAGGCTCTAGTTTGGAACTTAAGAGCATGGTGCAATTACTGTAGTTAATTGCTGTAGTAACCATGTAGTTCAGAGATTCTTCCGCTGATTAAGTCCAGTTCAAAATACAGGGAAATAATCACATCCAAACTGAGACAACAACTAAGACCAAGTTAAACCAGGACTTTGCCAAGAATGATGCAAAGAAATGAAATGAGCAATTATATTTTTTTAATATTTTGATTTGTTTACTGGACATTATTTAAGATTTTATTATAAAGAGACTGACCACATACACTAACAGTTTACTACTTTTCTACATTTTATATACTTACAGACGACATCACATATCACTGTGCCTTTTCAGGTTCAAGAAATGCCAAAAGTGTGTTAAAGTGCATTAAAGTTAAATCTAAAACAAGTTGTTAGTTATTTTCAGTTTAGTTTTGTTTACGACATTCCGTATGTGGCCATTCATAGTTTTGGTGAGAATCTACAATATAAATAATCATAGAAATAAAGAAGAAAAATAAATGAAAAAAATATGTCCAAACTTTTGACTGGTCGTGTAAATCAGGCACGGAAGTAAAATAAACGTTCTAGTGATTCATTCTGTTTATAGCTACTCCAATATTGTGTAAGTTGATATAGCGATGACTATAAATTTGAAATCCAGCCCTATTAGGAAGTGAAACTAATAAAAAGCAATGGGAGCATAAGTTGAGCAGTGCAGCTGTATTGCATTTGTAGTAACTGTGGAGCTGTGTCACATCTCATTGGAGTATTTGTCATGTGTTATTGAAAAGCATGTAGCCCGCTATTAAAAGCAGCTGTATAAAGTGCACCTGGGCCATGTGGACACACTCCAGCCCATACTTTAGGTGTTATATTGTGAACTGGCTGCTCTCCATGATATACACTTACCCAATCTCTAATCCCAATTACAACAACAGTATTAAGTGGGCTACAAATCCTTTAGAGTGAGAACAAGTTTAACAAGGACAGAAATAGCTGTGTATGCACTGAAATTTGTTGAGTAATTGCAGGCAGATAGCATGCCATTAGACAGCTGTTCATTTGCACTATTTTGTTTTTCAGATTCTTCTTCTCACAACAGGAACTAATGAAGAAATAAGACTTATTGTCCCATTCTTTCATTCATCAGCGTGTGCTCTCATAACAGGCAGGCTTCACGAAGGAACAACAGCATCAAGCATAAATCAAAGTGTTCTCTGAGCCAGGCCCAGGCCCTTTGGGAGCCTACCTTGGTGCTTAATTAAAATCCAGCAGGATCATGTTTTAAGTGTAGGTGAGCGAGCACAGAATAACAATGACAAATCATGCCCCAGAGCATTGACTGGTGTATTTTGGAAAAGAATAAGTGCATCTCACTTTCTCAATCCAAAATAAATTAGATTTAATGTGAAGGGAAGCTGGTGGTGCTGTACCACTGTGGCTAATAGGTTCCTGAAGCTGCCAAAAGGAGGCTAACATTAATCTTATAATTACACTTAGTCTATTCTAATGAACAGCTCTTTATGAGGCATTATTAAAAAGGCATAATCCTACAGTTCATTATCCTTTTTGGACATTTTAATCCCTTAAGAACATTTCTCCAACAGAAAAATGAAAACAGTGATTTTTCTAGGAATATGCATTAAGAGATTAAACTGATTCGATTCGGACAAACTTGGATTTTTTTTGCAAGCAACAAAAGTCTCAGTCAAAGTTTTAAAAGCAAAGTGCATTAAAAAGAAAAGTTACTCAGTTATCAGCTAAAAAGGCAAGTAATATCCATTCAATCACAGAACTCTGTAGAGCCATCCCCAAGCTTCTTTACATTGGATAATCACTCACAGTAAATTGCACTGGTAAATATTTCAGACTGTTCAATCTACTCAAATACAGATGTCATAACTATATTTCTAGGAGAGAGCTGTAGAATACTTACAAAAACCAATTAGAGCTGCAAAACATATAGTGGAGAAGACTACACGAACTACCCCCAGTTGATGTGATTCAGGCAAATTGGGTTGATGTCTTCAGTGAAAGATCTTATCTTACAAACATTAAGCTTTAAACTATGTTATAATGCTGATCCCTCATCAAAAACATACCTGTAGTCGTGTTTTATTTCATTCACACACATTTGAATAATACTGCATTACTTGGATGTCTTTTAATTAAGTGAAGATGAATAAAGAGATCTGTCCCCACTGTGTTTTCAATAGACATTTCTCTGTAACTGAAGGTAATCTAGCTGATTACAAGTTGACAGTATTTTTAGTAACTGATATCTATTTACCGTCGCTAAGAAATCACATATACTGTTACAACATTGATCTATTGGATTAGAGTCGTTTGTATAACCAGCAGCTGACTGGCATGGGGAATTTGTTAGTGCTTTCAAGGTACAGTAGATATAACACATTTACAAATTTCCGATTACGAAGGTTTTCCACAGTGAGTTAAATTCACTATAGCGCCAACATAGACTCAGAGAACAACATGGATTTTATAAGGTCAAGTCAGCCCAGTAGTTCATAATACACACACAGGCTTTGAATTGTAACTGAATGACATATTCCACAGGTCCAAGGTCAGTTGTGGGTAATTATTGTATACAGCAGGGAAGTCTATTTTAACTCGGGGTCACATTGCTAATCACAAGGTCTTAATATAAATTACTAGTCTGCTCCAGCCAGCAAATTCAATCAGTAAAAATACATATCAGATTAAGTTTGTTTACAGATAGTTTAGGTTTTAAAATAGGCTGTATTGAAACCTCTAGTGAAGTTATCTGAACATGTATTACATCAGATTCCCCTTACTGAAAAACTCACTTTTGTTTATCCAGGTTAATAGTAACTTCTTTTTGTTTTATATGTGTTCAAAGACTGTGCCATAGTATGTGGTGTGATCACAATGGCCCTATTTACATACATAAAACTTTGTGAGTTATAAGGTAGAGTTTGCAGGTCTTTTGCAATTCATTTATTTTTGTTATCAACAAGATCATACGAGGATATTTTCCAGTAGGGCTTCACGATACATGGCTTTTAAAATGGTCTTGCAATTATCTTGTTATACTTATAATTTAGACCTCAAGAAATATGTTCTGAAAGGCGTGGTATTCTTGTATTATGTATCAGGTCATATTTATCTCTATTTTGTTTAATCTTATTCATAAATTTAATCGCAGTTGGAATACTAAAAACTCCTATTTGAGTTTTGTTTTGCTTATAATTGTAATGTCCTACCCAAGATTCATTTATCGGCAAAGAATTGTAGAATCTGGGCAATGATGATCGTAATGAAAACACATGACAGTCTCTCGTGTGCCGAAGATGTGAGTACTGGAGATTGTGGCCTACTCTCATTTATTTCAGTGCCGAAAGTCGCAGCATGTTCCTAAAATAGAGGTCAAGGCTCCGAAACAGAAAGTGTCAGTGACCCCATTTTGAGCTGCTGCACAGGAGAAATGGGAGAGACATGCTCAGAGGGATCTGTGCTGCTGCGATACAAGGGAATCAATGGAGCCTTTAGGGAGGGATAAGACTGGTCCAACACAATGAATGGAGGCTAATTATTTTCTTTTGACCATGGATTGATTACACAGAGAATGCGCATAGATTGAAATAACCAGGGTTAAATTGTGACATACATTTCAGACTGCACTGGATTGAGATTTCATCACTGGGTATTTTATGGTGAAAAATGTATTTGGTCATATTTGTCTGTCCTGTTCAGGCATTGCTTAGTTTCTGTAACCCACTGCAATCATGCTGTGTTTACTGGATTGACCTAAACTCACACAGTAATATCACGAGCAGTTCTATATCAAAATATAGAACTGCTCGTTTAGTCGCAGAGGTAGGCCTATCGCTATAAGAAATTTACGATAAATGATCATATTAAAAGTACCAAGATAATCCCTGCAAACCAGTTTATATACCAATAATGTATTTAACGTATTTCTTATTCTATAAAGAACTTTGAATTACTTTGTGTACGAATTGTGCTATACAAATAAACTTGCCTTGCCTTATCAATATACCGTATCATTAAAAGGCATTAACAGCAACAAATAAATAGCAGAATGAACTAATAATAATAACTAGCCATATACGTTTTTAGTCTACCCTCTACTGCTCAAATCTTATACAAAAACAGCTCAAATTTTCCCATTTTGCAAAGAAATTGTACCTAATAAATGCTCTAAAATTATTGTTCCAGCTTTTATATATTGAACAATAAGTTGATATTGTAATTATCGTGACAGACCTATGCAGCAGCACTGAAAAGCAGAGTGGACTACATATACAATGATCCTTTTCTCTTTTTCAGTGCTTTATTATGCTTCTATAATACTAAAGCCTCCCTACAATACCACAATGAATATCGTACGGGATTTTGTATACTGTTGCACTGCTAATAGGCAATGACTTTTACAGTTATATAACAGAATTTCTACCCCTTATTTTTTAATAAATGTCTTTGGTTGGTTGGTCCATGAATTGAACCCACATCCTGCTTGCTCAAGGGTAGGGATATTAAGCCAAGTCATTTGACACATTAATTCTGTCAGGAGTATATACTGTAGTAGCCAAAAGAAATATTTCAAAGCATGGCTAACATCTGCTACTATGCAGCCCTAATTCTTATGAATGAAGAATTCCTAATGTGATGTGTCAAAAGTTATGTAAGGATACAGTAGTGAAAGCTTGGACTATTCTAACGACCATCATTTACTGTAGTAACCATCTGACCCACTCTATCTCAAGGCATCTTTGATCTCGAACCTGTTTTACCCCGACCAAAGCTATCTCTCCTGCTCAAAAATCTCCCTTTGTTCTGATCTGATTTAAATGTCAGTGCAATAATATGAAATCAAAAGACAAAGCTTAGTGTTTGTAATTATTTAACGCCGGCGTCTTAATCTCGATCTGCTTTTGAGTGGGGAAATGTTAAAGTGACATTTTGAGTTTAAATAGTGTTCAAAAACATTAGTGAAGCACTTAGCCTGATGGCTCCTGTCAGCAGAAAAACAATGTGTTCTTGTGCTCTCCGTCAGGTCTGCTAATGATGTCCCGCTGTGCTGTCAATCCAGCCCACAACAGACAATGGTGCGTGCACTAGAAAAAGGCCTGAAATAGCTAATTGCTTCTCAGCCACTATACTGTATGTGCTCGGATGTCTTTTTCTCTGTTTCATTAGCACGCTTTAACACTGTAGTGCCTTTGCTCATTATTATAAAGAAATTAGACTTGGAGTGCCAGATCTGAGCATCTATATTTTCATTATTTCCACTAATTTGGCTGAGTCATTTGCGTTAATTTCGGCCCAACTTGTTGATTGTCAGTTGGAGGTTGGATTCTGGAGGGTTGCCCGGGTGCATTTGCTGCCTGGACCCTCTCTGTCAGTAGCGCCAAGCAACACAGCCACAAATTGGAATGTGGTACAGCTCTGGGAAAGCAGCCAAGATTTAAATTAGACAATAACCTCTTGCTCTTTCTATATTGCCTCTCTTTTCCAGCTGCAGGCCCAAGCCATTTGTTTAATACAGTCAGCCCTGTAGTATATAATAGACTGATATATGAGTGGATGCTCAGCAGTTTGTGTTTTTTTTTTTTTTTTTCACATTTATAGAGATTGGACAATGGTCAGTTTGTGTTTAGGGAGGGCTTAAGGCTAAGATCAGAAAGGAAGCAGGTAGCACTGTAAGATATTTCAGATTAAAACATTGTGGACAGTGTGCCACAATACTAAAATGTCAAACTTGATTTTAATGAAATAGGCCTGATACGTGATATCAAAATGATCCTTCTTTTAGACAATACAATGTAAGAGTAGTTTCATTATTGTTACCATGTAGTGGTATGCTAGTTCTTCTGCAATAAATGGCGTTTGCGTAGATAGAAATATAATCTATAAACATAAACTGGATGTATGTCTGTGTGTGTCAGTCAGTCCAACAAGACAAAGTCACTCATAAAATAAGCACCTTGCGATATTTTGCTGTTATATTCCCATTAAAAGTTTTCTTTATCAAAACATAAACACAGCACAATCCGTATTGATTTTGATGTAGGTGAAAATATAAATTCATATTGATTGAAAATGACTCCAGGCTGAGTTCACCATAAAGACTGTTTTCTTTGCTCTACAAACAGCTATTGTTATTATTGCAGTAGCTCAGACCATAACATGATTTATTCCTTTAAACAGAACTTTTATCTTGTCCAACATGCAGTATTTAGGGGCTTGACTCCCTAAAAGCAGTCTTCCATGGACCTCTACAAAGCTTCCAATAATGAGTATATGAGCTGGTGATGGCTCTGAGGGAGCAGCAAATGCATGTGTCCTGCTCCAGCAATAAGAGCACACTTTAACTCCCAGTGGCTTAGCGCTTTATGTGGACCAAGTCCCACAGCTCATTGCCATACAGTGAACCAAAGGAAGTAGCACAATGCAACAAAGCTATTTTTACCAGGACTGTGCCTGTGTTAAGTTTACTTATTAGCTTCGAACCTGCAGTGTTCACTTTTTTACATGAACAAAAGTTTATTAATGTTTTTAATAACTGGTCAGCATAGTCCTCTTATGTACACTATCATGCTTTGCATTGGGTACATAGGTACATAGAACAACATTTTAACTGGAGAATATATTTCATGTAAATCCTGTTGAAGTGTCATTTCAATACATGACAGTCTTTGTCCTTGGCACATCATCATGTTATTTATTTAATATGCAGTGCATATTAATGAGAATCTATTGTTACACTGTAGAAGCAAACATGCTTATTTCTATCATTGTCCCTGTGTTTCAGCTTCCTGATTATAGGTAATATTTGAGGACTTTTGCCCATTCAGTTCATAACATTATTTTGTTTTGAATTGTTTTATGGCAACGGTGTTAGATTTTTATCACTGAACCCCATGGAGTGAACCCCATGGATAGGCAGGTGACAAAGACAGACAAAATGCACCTCATATTACAAATACAGTGAACTATCATAAAACAGGAAAAATGAATCATATAAAATAATTTTAACTTAGTTCAAAGCTGCAAAAACCTGTAAAGCCAGCAGGACATTGCTACAAAAACAACTTGAAATGTCCATGGCAGCTATTTTCACATTGTTTTCCACAGAGCTGCTGCGTCTTCATGCTACAGCGGCTGTTGTGGGAAAGCTAGCCGAGTTTCTAAGGCCCTCTCATGGCCTAAGCTCCTTTTGTGGCACTGGGCCAATGGCTTTGCACTCGCCACATCAGAGATGGCACCCCATTTAGAGAGCTTTCTTTTGGGATTTGCTCTCGGGAGTTCCGAGTAGACTCAACAGAGAGGAAAAAACGGGCCGTTGGATATTGACCTGCGTTATATAGAGACGACAACAGTGATCAGGCACTGGCTCTGTTATTAGATATGCTCAGAGCTCTTTGTTTAGCTGCTCTTGGCAGAGGCTGTGGCTTAGCTCTGTGGATTTATGTGTCAATGTGTGAACGAGATGATTTTGTACTGTAAGGAGATGGAATAAATTTCTGATTTACGTTTTAGATTGTGCCAGTTAAACTTCATTTTAAAGCCTCAAAAGCCAAAAAAGTAAATAAATAAAATAAAACCATGTTTTTGTTATTGGGTTGTTTTTATTGCACTGAAAAAGTTACTGTGAGCAGGCTTGCATCTCCACAAAACTGACTCTTACTTGGCGGAGGGCCTCCTATAGGCTGTTTTTTGTAGAAAATCTTTTTACTTTATGGTATGCTAGTATTTTGTCAATAACCCATTTCCAAGTACCAGAGATGAACAGTGAGCAGGTCCTCACACTATGAGCTTAATAGTTCAAAGTACTTGTACCTTATGCATTTGAGAAGTAGCTGTCCTAATGGTAGAAGACAGTACAGGGCTGGGCATGTAATGATTTTAGCTTTAAAGTGAATTACCAATCGATTCAGCCTCCAGATCAGAACAGAGCTTGCAGGCCAACTGTGCGGACATGCTGTGTTGTGCAGTCACTTTACAAATTGACTAGAGCAGCACACATAGAGAGGGGATATATCTATATATGTCTGCTGGCTCTGCACACACAGCCACGGAGAAATCTTGAGATTATCAGAGTGGCATCTGTAATGTTTAGTCTGACTTTAAATGTATATAGTAATGTTTTGTTAAGACCTAGTGGTGGAGAACAACACTCAGAAGTTATTGTAATACATTTGTGCTTTAAGTTATGCATATGAAAGCGGCAATTGAATTGTTAGGTACCATATCACATGCTCTGAACTTTTTCTTTAATGTCAGATGCCCTTCCTTACAGAACCCTGTGTATTGCTTGGATGTTGCACTGGATGCTTACAAACCAGGGCTGTATAGTTTTCCTTCTATGAACTGTATTTGGCAGTTTCCTATCATTCCACAGCCCTATAAACATGCATGTATCAGACTTCAATAAAAAGTCTTGTAATTGTGGTTCACTGAATGAGTGAATTAAACTTGGCTCTGTGCCACTCTTGAAAGGAAATTGCATATAATAAAACACAGCAAATTATCAGACTTTTAGGATTGGAGTTTGAATTTAAACAGCCTTGTTTTTACTTTTATATGGAGACCACTGGAGGACATATTAGCACCAGTGTCATGTTCCATTGCCCACATGCTAGGCTATGATTACTGTGCTCTGGCCCCAACTGCAAAATCACTTGTCAGCAGTTGATGTGTGTCCAAACCTCTTGATTGAATTAGCCTAGTGGGTTTTAGACCAAGGAGTGAAAAGAATCAACACAAGGTTTGACTATACATTTGAAGGCTACTTTGAGCTGTTTGAAGATTCACAAAGCTCTGTTTGGTTTTCAGATGAGATGTCCAGTATGCATGTAGTCATGACAGCTGTGCTATCAGTGCCTCTCCTGTGAGTTCCCTGAATCTTGGCTGGTCCAGTTCATGTTTACTGATAGGATCTGTGTGGCTACTTCATCATATTGAGGGTGAGACGAGGTCATGTTGGTGCAATATTGTGTCCGCCATGAGGTTGAAATAATTTGGTTTGCTATAATAGCTGTAAAACACCTTATTTCCCACTGGGCACTCTCTCATACAAATAGCCCTGCTTTGGGATTTTGAGAGGAATCAACAGAATTACTCTTGCACTATTTGGAATATAACAGTTTCCAATATGCATTCTATATTTGTAGATAGCAAATGTGTTAAAGTATTGAAATGCCAACAAAACAACAACATCATAATAATAATAATAATAATAATAATAATAATAATAATAATAATAATAATAATAATAATAATAATAATAATGCATCAGTTTTATATAGCGCTTTTCAGGACACTCAAAGACGCTTTACAGAGCATTATTCTTTCACTCCAGACCTGGTGGTGGTAAACTACTATTGTAGCCACAGCTGCCCTGGGGCAGACTGACGGAAGCGAGGCTGCCAATCTGCGCCATCGGCCCCTCCGACCACCACCACCATTCACGCACACACCACTTTCATACTAGGCAATGTGGGTAATGTGCCTTGCCTAAGGACACTACGACAGTTTTTGCCACTGGCCCCACTGTGGCATCTGGAATTCCCAGTGGTCTCCCATCCAAGTACTAACCAGGCCCGGCCCTGCTTAGCTTCTGAGATCTGATGGGATCAGGCTTTGACAAGCCGGTATGGCCACAAACATTCATATCAAGAAATGTATGAATATGTTCTGGTACATACTGACCACATTTTGTCAAAGTTAAAGATGCCTTGTGTAACTTTTCTGGTGGAGTGTTCATTAAATGCTTTTCTCCATGGAGATGTTATATTTTCATCTGGAATGTTCCACAGTATGGTATTAAACCTTTCTATCCCCATGGAGACCAAACCAGGTCAAGTTACGGGTCAGATCTGTGGAGAGGCGACCCCGCTCACAGTCAGAAATCCTGTTTTTCTAGATATTTTTGAGCTATAAAACCACCTGTGACTGAATAAATGTAAGGTAGAGCTGTTTAATGTCACACTGTGGAACATTCCAAGTAGAGCTCATGCATAGAAACAAGCACATGACAGACCCCCAAACAAAAAGTTAAATAGTACACCCTTAAATTATGCTGTAGCCTTTTTGTATTAGTGTTTTATTTATTTTATTGACATAATCCCAAAACAACATAAGAGGAAAGTCCTACTTGTATGAATGTTTCTTTCCATTTAAAGTCTTGTACTGAACTACCAGACTGTTGTACTAGAATATGGTTAGCTTGGATCCTGATACGACTTGAAGCCTGTCCTTGCTGAGTGATTGTTCTGACATGGACAGCACTTTCCATTTAGCAAAATATAGAAATCTGTATTCACTGGAGGAGCGCTGCAGTTTTTCCATCTGGCCGCGATGGTGGAGACAGTGGAGTCTTTTCACTCGGGATCAGGGTCCACGTAAGCTCTTAATTCTCTCCTGTTAAATGCTTATTGAAGAAATGTGCTGGTGGTGCAGGGGCAGAAATCAAAACATTAAGTCTGCTCTGTAGCCATGTGTCTGGCTCTGAGCGGGAGTCATATTACAGAGCACCTTCTTGCACTAAAATCACTGACTTAATAAAATAGTTTGCTTTTCTGTGGGTTTTAACAAGACAAAACATAATTATGCCAAATCTTGTCAAATGGGTTACGCTCAAAATAAAATGTGAAATTTGAATACTAGGCAGTTAGGGCTGACTCTGGCTGTATGTGGATATTGCTTTTGACATGTTAGATTAGTTTAGATTGTATTTAAATTGACACTGACAGAAGAAAACTTTTGAATGTTTAACCTGAAATGCACTATTCATTAGTTTTGTCACAATACTTAAACTCTAAACTGGATTCCAATACTAAGAGAAAAGTATGTTACTCAGTGTCAATGCTGCATAATAATACAGTATAAAAGCACACATTTTACAACCATTCAATGTCATTTCCAACACAAAATAGTAGGCTTGTAGTCAGCTTTGTTGACTACAGACATGGCCTGCCATTTAGTCGACTAAAAAAGGGGCGTGGCAAAAGATCTCAAAACTATTAAGTATCTCTATCTGTCTGACCCACAATGCACTCACAAGAAAGATGTGTGAAAACGTGTGAATCACGAGTTTAATCAGCCTTTTCACATATAAAAATATACATATACATAAAATATACATAAAAATACATATCCAAAAATACCAGATCTTTGCTAACTCACTCACTAACTTCACCTTTCTGCTGATATCGCATATAAACCCTTATTATTTCAATAAAATGAGTCGACTCATACAAATTTTGGTCAACTATGACACCCTACAAAATTTCTTTAATATTTCCATCAAAACCATTTTTAAAACTAAATAGATTTTTTCTATATAGATATTTAAATCTGAAAGCCTGAAGCAAAACGCTAAATTAGTGATATTCATCAAGACAAAAAAAACACAAATGATGACGGGATGTGTATTATTTTTAATGTGGCACTATTCACTTAAACCTTAAAACCCCATTGTAATAAATGCCATCAAAGTTATTTTAAATCTATACATTTTTAAGATAAGGTCATCGCATCTGGTGATAACACTTTGCATGATATGGTGGAGTTCTGTTGTACACATATCAGGCAGATTTAACCATGTATAATCCTTCCAATTGTTCATCTTGTTTCCCCATTGACACATATGGTTGTTTGGCTTCTCCCCTCTCCATCTCTTGTCTTGCTCGTCACATCGTTTTAATTACAGAGGCTTCATTGTCTGCGCTGACCCATTTTTGAGTGGCTCCCTGGTTGTCAGCTGCGTGGTCCCCTCCAATCACACTTAATTTCATCTGACATTTGACTCAATCGCCTCTGCTGTGAACAGGAGCTCTCAAAGCCTTCTAAACCAAAATGAATCTACAGGAGCAACAACCATCTCTTGGGTTTTCTCCTCTGAGGGTTTTGGAGCTGCGCTGTGCCACAACATAGGAGAGCTTTTAGTGGTGACGATTGATACGGTGACTGGGGATAAACGCTGGGATGCTAGTCACTGTTTACACTTAAAGGAGGAGGGATACAGTAATACTGTGGACCCCTTTGGCTGTTATAGGAAAGTTTTCAAATTGGTGTTTGCTCAGGAGGTGTAATTGATTCATACTTTTTGCTACAGATTTTCCCAAATTTGTCTATGGTCGCCAATCCAAATAACTGGATTCCCCTCACAGGGTTAGCTGATATGGCGAAAAAACACTTAAATATCAATGTTGTTCTATGCACAGTGCACACAAACAATACCAACTTTAAATTCACTGAAAGAATCTGTCCCATTTAGACGTGTCAATTAAAATAAACCCCAAGCTCATCTTTGAAAAAGTTACAATAATTGGAACTCTGTTCAGTGAAATTGAGATAAATTGTGCAGCCCTATCATGCCATCTGTATATTTCAGCATAGCTCTATTCCAAGTTTTGGCTTAGACTCTCAACATCTGTTCTTGGGACTACACAGTGACATTGTATACTGTACATATTGAAATGTGACTTTCTGACATAAAACATTGTCTGTTTGTTCAGTATTTGTTTGATGGAACAATACATTTTTGGGGCTCAGTATTTATCATGGGAACCTTTTATTATTATTACTACTTTTTGTTATTTTTCTGTACTATGAAAAGATTTAAGCTGAAGAGGGTTGAATAAATAACCTATATGACTCATTACAGACGCAAACACACTAAAGTGGTTCATTCTTCCATTAATTTATAGCAGTTTGTGTTTTTTAACCCTTTTAAATATTTAGAACAGTTTATTGAGGAAAATCTTGCATCACTGGCATAATTTAGTTCCAGTATTATCGATTATCCTCTATATTTCCTTCAGCAATATATCACACTTCAAAATGTATTAGTGAGACCGTCTTAGTTCTTTCCATAGAACAATCACACGGAGCAAAATCTTATTCACTTGTGAGAATAGAGCTGTAGTAACATAGGAGATGTGAACCACTATCTCCCTGCACCATCTCAGCAATGTTCCCAGCGCTCGGATAGGCTGGGATATCTCTTAGACTTCCATTTTGTTATCTAAAAGAAGAAAGGGGCCAGAGTAACACTTGCTGCGATAACTGGATACGTAAGGTTAATTACCAACCAAGCCTGATGCACATAACCCCCAGTCAAGTTATACAGCATTGCCCTATCAAACCACAAAGACATATGTTGTGACAGAGGAGATGCTTGTTTTTATTTGTTCTCATGTCAGATATAGTTTAGTGGGCCAGTATTACATATAGCAACACTACAGGGCTGTTGCATTGAGTCCCAGCCACCTGCTTTCACAAGTGCTCCTAGGGCTGCACGTCTCACTGGTGCGGAACACTGTTAACATAGCGGCGGATTCCCAACTCTCTCTCCAGGGCATGGACTAATTAATGGATACAATTTGGAGTTGATTAGCAGCAGTTCTTCGGTAATTACATTCACATACAAATCGCGCTAAAAGAATGGGCGAAGACCAAGAACAAAAACACACAAAAATATATTAGCGCACTTCTCATTTCGGTCCGATCTTAATTAGTTTCCGCTGTTGTTGAGATAGCGGCCTATTAGAGGTTTTGTCAGTCATAATATTTAAAGAACTTTGTAATAAATGCATAATAGGGATTAGCTGGATGCTTTGTTAGAATATGGGAGCGTTTTCTCAGTGGTTGCGTTTCTTTCCTCTTTTTTTCCGAAGCTGCGTTTGCACTGCTCACTCACACAGAGGTGCATTGTGCTCTTGGGCCCAGCTGCTAACCCATAATTCTTCATTCTATGTCCCATTGTTCCTACCTGTCAGCATGCTTGTGTCTCTAAAGAAAGGAAGTAGATGCCATTTTGCCAGCAGGCTATGTATGTGACTCCAGGGGGCGGAGAAATGTTGTGGAAACATATTATTTCTTACCTAAGTACAGGGTTCTAATAACACATCAAGTGCTTTTTATGCTAATTTGTCTTTTGAGTGTCAGTCAAAAGCTCACTGCTGGTTTGGCTGAGAAAGTTATCACTTACTTTGAAGTTGTTTTGATTGCAAGAAACAATGAGTTTAACATTTGAAAGAGTGATTTGGGATAGTGTTGAAGTTTTTTGTTAACTGCCACGGGATATTTGTTTAGTATGCCACGTTTTTAAAGAGAAATTGGTATTATTAATATTTTATCAGCCATAAGACACAAAAAATGTATTCATAAAGAACAAATCGTATATTAAGACTATTTCCCCAACCCCTTAATTAAGTAGATACTAAACATGAATCATTCCTGATAAATTTATTAAGTTATTAGGCCTAATTGGGGCGCAGTTACTATAACATTGTACTGAGCAGTATTTTTGAACAGTTATTTCTGGAATGGCTATACTGGTGCCAAAACTAAATACAGGTGTTAATTCTTCTATATTATTAAAGGTTCTACCACATAAAATGGATTTTTGTGAGCTTTCAGCCATATTAGAATGAGAATAACATACCTGGAGATGTCTTTTGTTTCATTCTCACATGTCTAAATCCTTTTACCTTTTGTTCAGTAAAGATTGGCCATTCCGGGGCTGAAATTACCCAAATGATTCTAGTGAAGCTCTGTGAGTTTAAAAACACAGTAGAGCACTTTCTGTATTGCCACAGGACATCATAAGGTGGAACACAGTGTTTTCTGTTTGAGAGGAGAACCTAAATATACAGGGTTTGTGTGTTAAACATGTGTGAACGAAACAAACCACAACTCCAGGTATGTTTGTGATGAGGAAACAACATTATAACATAGATCAGAAAAGGACATAATATAAACCTTCTAAATTTGTTCCTTGTTCTGCCTTTGCGGTTGTGAGTATTCTGTGATTTTCTATTCCTCCTGGCCAGTGTTTGTATGGTAGCCCAAAAAGGACATGCCAAAGTAAACATGACTTTTTACACAAAACACACCATTTCAGTCAAAATGAATTAATGTCAGAAAGTATTGGGGTGAAATTGATTCTTTAACCTACTAATACCTTAGTCATTCCACATTAACCCTTTCTCACATCTCCATTCCTGTCCACTATCAAGGCATTCCCATAGGTTATACTGAGTTAATAACCTGCCAGTGCGTCTTGATGCTCGGCTTTGTGATGCAAACACAGTCTTAATTGCCATCCCACAAGAAGTGAATAGTCTGACCGGATTCTCATTACCCTGCTATGAATCGACATGGGCCTCTCTCTATGTCACTATAATGGCAAAGTGGCCGCATCCACTCGGGCGAGTAGTAGGAAGAGGGTTAACACAGTGAGTAAACATTCACAAGCACAAGAGCTGTGTTTGACTGACACATGTCCACCATTCAGACTGTATAGTGGCTGTTAGGTGGACACTTGTAGCTCATTGTGTTGTTTTGCTTTCTCTGTTTGCAGTTCCAGAATAACAACAACTACATGAACATGGCTGAGGCGAATGGGGCGCTGCTCAATGCTGGGGATGTGAGTATATACCTTTTATTTGACTTCAACTTAACAAGAAAAAGGGCTACAAGATTAAGTGCAGTCAAATCAAAATCACTATTTGAATGGACCTATTTAGCAAATAGCAAAGGGAATTTTTTAAGTGCCATAATTTCTAGAGGTGCACAGAAAAGATAGGGGTATCCGATATTGGTGCCAAAATTGAATATTTTCATGTATCAGATATCGGTTCAGTCAATATTTAATACTGATGTACTGTATAAGTTGGTGTAATAAGATGATTTACTGCACGATGTTGGCTCAAAATGTGTCATAACATTATTAAACTTATATTTTTTCAAATTTGGTCTGTACTTAGAAAACAAATTTGGATCATTTTTCACAATATGCCATTTGTGTTTAAGGGGAATAGATTATATTTTCAGTCTACACTGGTATCGGATGACAGGTACTTGAAGCCAAAATATCAATATCAGTATTGGAATTGTAAAAGCTGGATTGGTACATCCCTAATAATCTCTATAAACAACAAAATATCCTGTTTTATTCTGCCTAAAGCTGGTAGCCCTGTAATTTAGATCTGTACAAAAGGTTCTGAAATGGGATTCTTGTATTAATTTGTCCATTCCATCAATTCTTCTGGACACATTTAAAATATGAACTTTCAAGAGAATCTTATTATCATCCCAAATCCAATCAGAACCACAATGCTTTTCAGAAAAAAAACACAATTAGATATTTTTTCCCAAATTGTGCAGTCCTACTGTGCAAATAAAACAAATTGCATTTTTATTGGTTAGATATGTCACCATTTTATTACAAAAAGAAATTGCATCCAGGTAAGACCCAGGTCTCTTTATTGCTACAAAGCCTTGAACATTTTGATTGAAAGAGATGAGGGGACTGCAAATTACACCTAGCTTTTGAAACCTCCTTTTACCAACAATTTGCAAGTGTGTATTTTTCCTTATAACCTTCACAGTAATAGAAAATATCAAACTGTATTTCTTTCATCAACCAAAGTCATTTATAATACTAGAAATATGCCTCTACTTTCTCAGTCCAAACTTCCCTATCTAATGTATTCTCACTGTGACTGTCCTGTTTAAAGGTCCTATATTACACAACATTGATTCTTGTGAGCTTTAACCCATGTTACAATGTGTTTACCTTTTCAGCTACATACCTGGAGTGTGTTGTTTCATTCACACATGTTTGAGTAATCCTGGATTATTGGTTTGTCTATATCCCCAAAGATGAAGAGTTAGTTTTCAAGTTAACAGCTCCTTTTACCTTTAGTTTAGTAGAGATCAGCAATTCCAGTCCTGAAATTATCTAAATGATTCTAGTGGGTGTATAGAGTTTAAAAACACAGTGGAGCACTTCCTGTATTACCACATGACATCACAAGGCATAACATTGTTTTCCATTTGAGAGAAAAACTCAAGAAATATGCAGTTTTTTGTGTTAAACATGTGAAATGAAACACAAATCCAGGGATGTTTTTGATGAGGAAATAACATAATAAAAACTTAGCATAGCAATATAGGACTTTTACTTTTGACTAATATCTTGCCAAAAACATGATATAACGTTGTACATATGACAGAATTATGCTCCGTATTGCCACATGTACTTTACCGAGTCATATAAGGTTGAACAGTGTGCTAAATTTACCCTTTTTATTCCCCCTCCGCCCACTCCAGCTACCCTGTCATTAGAGACAAGTGCACCAAAAATACTCAGCCTCCTCTGTGGTTCAAACGGGCCAGTCTTCTCCAGTTTAGATTCTGTGGATGGATCAGGCTCTCCAAACCCACCGCAAAGCCCCATTAGGCAGCCCAGATACAGCAGATAGACTTATTGTTATGGTACATCCACTGGGCATTGGGGATGACCTCAGAACACTGCCGCTCACACAGGGAGGCTGTTGTGAAAGGACGTGTATTTCTACCTATTCTCAAGCAACTAAATGTAATGGGACTTTTGTGTTTCTTTGCTCTTGTCTGATTGCATATACTTTTGAATCTTTGATCATATAATTGAGAAGGTATATTTCACTATTACACAGTGGAGCTCCTTGTATGGGATCGTAACACTTTGTATACTTAACACTAACACTTAACAAATTGCATTTTCAGTTTCTTTTTTAATTCCCTTTTATTGTGGGGCCATATTTTCCACAAATATAACATAATTAAATGCATATAGAATAGAACTACAGCAATTAACCTGAATAATTGTGACTAATTGACTATTAAAATAATTGTAATTGGATTTTTATAATTATTGTTTTTTGCCTGGATACAGAAAACACAGGCCAAGGACAGCAGCATTATTACATGAAAATAGCAAAAAACTGTTTTATCAGTGATACACTTTATTCTATTTATAAGCCTCCATTGAGCATATTTTAACTTTTTTCACATTTAAATTGGTTCAAAAAGTTCAGAAATAATTGCTTGACTATTCAACCAATCCACAAAAATATCCCTGACTGCTCAACTATTAAAATAAGCACTAGATGCAGTGCTAATACATTTCATTTGTAAGCTTAATGTGGTAAGTACTTCCTGACAGTTCATAGACATCTCTGCCCTCCCTTGACTAAATAAAGGCCAAGTCTAAGTGCTATAAACATTATTTTAGGGGCCTAACTCTTCATGTGAGTGGATCCATGTATCAACAGGGGGCCGGGGCAGTGGGGTAACGCCAACGCAAGCTGCTTGCAGAGCCCCCCAGCTGTGAGGCCCACTCTGCAGTAAAAGAACAAGGGGGAGGGTTTAAGGTTTGAGGATGAGGGAAGAGCTGTTCTTATAGAAAAAAAGTCATTTGCATTTTATCAAAAGGAACAACTGTTTCCAGTGTTGGGGCACAGATGGTATTGTGCTTAGAAAGAGCCACAGAGAAGAACGTCTTAAGAGTGGGTTTTATTTCATCAAACAGTAAGGTACAGTGCTATTGTTGCAATTCAAGATCAATTCAGATTGTGTTTGCTTCAGTTTTGTGGGTTTTTGCTTAACATTGAATACACTATGTTCTTCCAAGGGTACAGTGGTAGAGGAAGTATGCCATGCACTAATGCTGCATAACCATAATAAACTGCATGCAGTTAGCCAGGCCATGTTAGTGAATGTAACTTGAAGCTAATTCTTTTTAAATACACATCTCTTATCTAAGCACAGCCTTGCATTTTGTGTAACTACAATATAAAACTTTTGGCAACAATTAATGACAAGAATTATCTTTTATCTTATTGTATTTATCTTATCTTATTTTTGTAACTTGTTTCGAACTACATGCTCTTGGTCGGTTGCATCTGTAACAAAGAAAATTTCCCCTTGGGGATGAATAAAAGTAATTCTGATTCTGATTCTGATTCTGAAAATAGTTGCATAATTCTAAAGCAAATCAAAATCATAAGTTAAGAAACCAGAATAGACAGATTGAATCATAACAGTTTGCACCCTCATTTCAGGTGTCTAAAATAATGCCACCTAATGGAAGCATATTATGTTTGCACCCATGTGAAACTCAAATGCACCCTCAGTCTGTTTGGTCTGCACCGGGCCTGAGTCAGCTCTTTTTCTTTTTTGCTTAATCAACTAGTCAAATTATCAAGTACAACTGTGATTATTTTGACTAGTTGACTGGCAACAGTTAGTGAGTGAATCATTGTTGTCCTAATATTTAACCATTTGATTCGCTCTTTTGCCAAAAAACAACTGCAGACTTTGCCTGTGATGAAGACTAGTCATTTCCTACCACTTCTGTGAAAAATCAAATTTGTAATATCTAATTGTTTCCCATTTCTACCTTACTCATAAACCAACCGTCTTTTACAGGAGAATTTAAAGGGCCCATATTATAATATTTTCTGATATATGTTATAATATTGTTTCCTCATCACAGACATATCCGGAGTTGTGTTTTGCTTCATTAATACAAGTTTAACACACAAACTCTACATATTTATAGGATGGGTTCTTCTCTCAAACCGAAAACACCCTGTTCCATCTTGTGATGTCGTGTACAACAAGAAGTGCTCCACTGTGTTTTTAAACTCCACACACCTCCATTAGATAACTCGATAATTTCAGCCCTGTAGTTGCCAATCTCTTCTGAACAAAAGGCAAACTGTTGGCTGCAATCCAGCTGTTAACTTGAAAACTACCACTACATGACTTCACAAGGTGGAACAGAGCATTTTGAGCTTTGGAGATGTAGACAGACCAATAATGAAGGGTTACTCAAACATGTGTAAATGAAATGGTATGTTTTTGTGGAGGTAACAACATTCTAACATGGTTTAAAGTGCACAACAGTCATTTTGTGTATAATATCGTACCTTTAATTGTTTTACCTCATCTACAATCATGTAATACGCTCTTATGCAGTCAGTAATCCCAATCTTGCATGCAACGGGGTCCTGCTCCTTTTTACATGCCAGCTGTATCATTTACCTTGTGCACTTAGAGGAGGAGATAAGATGACCTTGGTGCACTGTCTAAAGCATACATCCTCCACTGCTTTCTCCACAGGGAAAACAATACTGTACTCCGAGATTGTGTTCCAGTCAGATGGATCACTTTACTCCCCCAATCCAATTAGAGTTGCGTAATCAACTATAAATATGTAGAAATGGACTCCAAATTTGAAATAATGTTGATGAGGGGATAGTGGCTGTTGTTATTTGAGCAGCAGCACTCTCCCAGCGTACATGTTTGAAATTGGATCTTCACTCTGGCCACTATTGATCCTGAGGTCTATTATATGCAGTATTCACATGTGGGTACCTTTAACAAGTCTTGCTTATTGTATTGTTTATTGAAGGAGGTTGGAATATTGCCTTAAAAGCCCTTTACTTGAAATTAAAAAAGAAAGAGGAGGAGGGCAGAGTCAGATCATCGATAAACATCTTTTCATCACCTCCATTTCAATTACTGTACATGTACGGGTGTGGTTGGAATTACCAAAGGGATCGCGGGTCTAGTGGGGGCAAAAGCACAACCGTTTTGTCAGAATCTACATTATATTTTTGTGGAGTTGGTTTCACAGCGTCTTGCATCACTACGCCTGATTGTAGCTTTTCTTGATTCAATAGAGTTGAATGTAACACTGATTGGACAAGATTTTTCCTTTTTTCAAAACAATAGTCTATAGCTGCACATCTGTAAAGCATTTGTAAAGTATTTTTAGTCTCTAAGGAACAGTCATTCATCACTTAATATTTATTGATTGAGATGTCTGTATAACTAATTTTGTTGGAGCGTGGATAGTTCAGATGTCTTGTAGTGGTAAGGAACATTATTGATAAAAGGGCAGTTCTATAAAAGGGAATCATGTGTATTCTGTCTTGAGCAAATTAATTAAAAAGATATAGCGTCAAGACATGCAATGGATTTGTAAAAGACGAAATGTTTCAAGACAATATTTTCTTTGTTATTGCAGTTTATAGGGCATCAAAATGAAAACAACATCTAAAAAATAAGTACAAATAAAGTAACTAACAATCAAAATATGCTCAGGAGGAATTACACCAGAAATACATGAAAAAATATACAGTATATTTTGGCTGTAAATATATAGTCAAGATGGCCGCAAGCAGTATCACTTAATTTGGACCAAAACTCTCTCAAATTCACGGGTATTTTGCAATCTAAACAACTAATTGATTAATGTAAAGAATTTGCACTACAATTGCAACACAAGACTGAGACTAGCTAAGCAAAATGTCTTTTCCCATGACTTTCTGTGTATATTACATGATGCGTCTGTCCTCACTCTTGGCTACACTGAGCATTTAGATTATTTAGATAATTTAAATGGATTATTATGAGGTTACCAATGCTAAAAAGAGAAACACAATCTGCAAGAGTCCCCGGAGACTCTACTAGAGCAACATTTATCTAGTGTTATGCAGGACGCCATTAAACATAGTGTCACAGTGTAACAGTTCACTTTCAGCATCTGATGTCATGTCCCATAGCCTTCAGATGAGAATCAATCTTAAATTTATTGCCACTGTCAATCCCCATATCATATTAACTAGGGATGGTACAACATTGTGCACAAAATTATCTTGGTTGTTGGTTACATCTCTTACAGTTCCAAAAAGCAGTACAAAAAAATGTAATCAAACAAATAAAAATGTGAAATGTAAATATTTGGAATTAGAAATGAAGCCTCAATCTTGTCTCATCTCATCTAATGGAAACGGTGTCTTAATTTCCAATATTAACAGATTACTTGTTATTTTATGGAGAATTTTAAGTGTTCAAGCAGCTCTTTTTATTCCCTGTGACATGTAATTTTTCTCTGGTTCACTTTCACTCGTGTCGACACTTCTACTTCAAAGGTCAGTGTCACTCTCTCAAAGTAAACACCTGAACCTCTCTACTTCCTCCTTCCACTCATCTCAAATCTTACCTTTAGTTATATAACACTGCAGCAGTCCAGAGAAGCCGCTGGCCTATTTAGTCATGTCCTGCTACTGTACTGTACTGCGCAAGTGTTCATGATAAAACTCAGGTATAATGGACATGTTGACCAGAAGATGTGTATATAGCTTATAGTAGTAGTAGTGGTTGAGCAATTCTTTGTTTATAATAGTGAGTTAATACTTCTTTTGATTGGGTTTATCAGCTGAGTGGTTCATTTTGTTTCAGGGTTGATACACACCCAATAGATTAGATTCACAAATGTTCTTTTACTGTAAGATGGAACTTAGAGAATGCAGAATTACTTTGATGCTATGACATAAAACTGTAGTGTTTCAATTTATGTGTGTTTTTTTCTTCAAATTTCAGTATAATTGAAATGATTTGCTTTTACTTTGAAAATTAATACTTCTATGATGACTATAACAATGTCGCTTTGTCTCCGTTATTATTCAGTGACTTGAATAATCACAATAATTTTGATATACTTGTAATTGTGACACACGGATCTGTTACTCATCATGTGACAATGACACTGAATCAGCCTTTATAAAACTGCTACACAGGTGTAACTTTATTCATTTTTATTCGCAGTTGGAAGAAGCATTTAAAATTAGTAATAAGATCATAACCTGGACAAATACTTCACTTTAATCTTTGCCTTGCCTCGTGGCACTTGTTTTATGTACTTCCTAAAGAGTCTATATTTAAATTACATTCTGCTGATGAGGCATTATTGTGACATGATATTAGAGCGGAGCAGTGGTAGTAAAAGGTTTTTCCGCAAGTGATTTATACAGCGCTCTGTAAGCCAGAGGCCAGGCCTGTGATAAATACTTCCTTGGCTCCTTCTAAAAAGAGCAGCCATTCCCTCACTGTGAAACAAGCCCTGCAAAGTGAAACATGGGTCGGGAGGAGGAAGACAGACGAAAAGAGAGAATGAAAACTCTATTAGCCGCGTATGCTACTGGAATTCATCAGTGCTTGTCGAGACAGCAGGCCCGAACAAGCTATGAATTAGTTTTGAGTGTCTGTGTGCTAAAGAGAAGGGGACATTAATACTGTCTAATCAAGGGCTACGCTGGCATATTCCCCATGTAGCCTCTCGTCTGTTATTCCATACCCCGCTGGAGACAGAGAGGTGGGGCTAAACCAGGAAAAGTCAGCAGTGTTCCAGGTTAGACGCAAAGGCAAACTGGCAGTAAGTTTTGTGGTTTCAGATCGTTGTCTTTCTGATGTAATACGATTTGTTTACCTACCTTATTCCAAGAGACAGATGCAGCTATTTTCAAGTTTTGCAATTGTTTTTATGTCAGTTTTATCAGGTCTGACTCATTCATCCTGGCACAGTTTCTCACAGTTTTGCCTCTAGTTTAGTTTCATAACTGTCCATGTTATGAGGGTTCAAGTTTTCAAGGTTTTATATATTGCTTTTGTTGTAAAAAGCACATTTTATATAATTAAGTAAAATAATTTGGTGATAAACATTGCATTTTAACAAGCCACTAGGAAGGCAGTGTAAAAACTCTGCCCAATTAACATTTCTGACTGATATGACTCAGAAAGCTCAAAAAAAAAAAAAGACCAGAGGACCAACAAAACACAAAAACTATCTTACATCTGTGGAAAAAATCACTTGGTTAGCTCTGAGGATGTTTTATGTTTTCCATGCAGGAAGTCATTCAATATTGGTACTGGTGCGGTTACTTTAACTGGATTGGAGCCCTTATGGAACTTTGTATAATTGCATTTAACAGTAGGTGAAGTGGGTTAAGTTAAGATGCTTTTCTTGTTATGAACACGTGCACACTTTTAAGAGGTTTTCATCATTTCCTCAACAGCACTGGTCAGTCCTAGCACCTGGAATACCCTTGTGCTTATGAGATTTCTGTTGTAGGAAGGAAAGTAAAGATACACTCAACTACAATGCACTTTTAACATTCAAATACACATAATACATAAAAAAATATTTTTCGACAAATCTAAGGATCGCTACCTTATTATTAATATATTTAGTATTTACGCTAGAAGAGTTTACTTTTTTCTTACACATAATTCCATATTGCTTCATATATTTAATGTGTTTTGTATGCGTAAACTGTAGAAAGTAGAGAAAATTAAGGAAAAAACATTGAATGAGGGGGTGTGTCCAAACTTTCGACTGGTAGTGGAGCTGCTGTCATAGTTTTGGGAGGAGGAGGAGAATAATTTGGTGTTGTAATAAGCATAATCAGTATTTAGTTGTAGTTGTAGTAGTTTTTTTTTTTTTTTTTCACGTTGCTGTGTGGCCCTTGTGAATATTTAAACACAGTAGCTCTTGACAGTGAAATGTTCTGATGAAAACAAGATCCAAGAAGGTGAACATCTCATCTCAGAGAAGGCACATAAGCAAATTAAGTGTGACCAAAAGCTTTAATTTAAAAGGCACAAGGATTACACTGTTTGATGAGCAGATTTGAGGGCACGGGTGAGAGGAACAAAAAGAAGCACTTCTGGCCAAGCGTAATAATCTTTGAAAATGTTCTCTTAAAGCCATCACGCTACGACTTGTATTTTCAGCACACTTCAACAGCCAGCATCCCCTGTCCCTAAGATTAAGGGCTTTTATCATGTATCCTCTCTGTGGGCCATGATTACAGCTTCTTTTTTTGTGAGTGTGTGTCTGTGCTTTTGACGTTCACTACTGCTCTCTTGTGTTCCTCAAAGTGGACTTTAATAGGTTTAGGAAATGTTACATCTTAGTGCACTTACAGACAAGAGTATTACCTCGGCTGAAGCACTCCACTCTTAAACAAAGTTGTCTGATTTAATCCCTGGTGTGTTAGATAAGACCAAGCACTATTTTTATTTCTTTTATTTTCCCTTATCACATTCCTCTCCTTCACAGACGTTCCATACACCCAGTTTGGGAGATGAGGAGTTTGAGATCCCGCCCATCACACCTCCTCCTGAGACCGAGTCAGGCATGGGTCTATCAGAAGTGGGCTCTCCGTACCCGGGCATGTCTGAGCACCCGCACCAGCACCGGGGGCACCTGCTGCCACAGTTCCCCCCACAGAGCCTGGAGCTGCCCTCCATCACTATCTCACGCAACGCTATGGACCAGGAAGGAGGGCCGGGCAATAATGGCCAATCTGTGGTAAGTTAAATGAACAGAAAACACTACATGCACATAGGCCTGTCATGATAATTACTATATTGACTTAATGTTCAGTGTATGAGAGCTGATAGATTTTAGAGAAGAAGAAATAGATTTTAGTGCTCAGTTTTGATCATGTGCACAGTTTCTTTGTAAAAGTGGGGAGATTTGGGGTATTTTATTTTAATACAATAACATTTGAGCTGTAAAAGGTTGGATTAGTAACTTCTATGGCTAATTATTAACAAATAATAGTAGATTTTGCTGGGCTTCAAAAGATTTTTTTTATCATGACAAGCCTACATACAAGAGTATTTTTCCTTACTTTTTTAAACCAGTCACTCTTTAAAGGTGCACTATGTAACTTTCTGCTGTGGGATGCACCACCTGCTTGTCTCCAGATTTTACTGTTTGGCCTGGAATGTTCGTGCATATTCAATTACAGGTGTGTAAATTGCAAAAGATTACACTCTTATTGAGTGGGGTCTCCTCTCCACAGATGTGACCTATAACTTGGCCTGCAGGCCCTCTACCAGAAAAGTTTCATAGTGCACCTTTAAATATATTTTACTCCTCTTTACCACAAGCTTCAACCAAACAGCCTTGCAGACATTTGAAAAAGTTTTGTTTTAGCTTTGATCTAAAAAAAAATGGTGTTAACTACATATTAATCAAAATCAAGATCAAAATTATAAACAGTGTTTGTAATTATGTAGTCTTCTTTCTGCACATAAAAGCAGATAACTCCATGTTCTCTAAGGAAGAAGAGTTTTTGGCCACTGCTTTTCAGTCTGTACTGAAGCCAATAAACTAGCATTTGGAAAGGCAGAGATAACTGCATTATCATGCTAGCTCATGCTTACATTTTTGTGTCAACTTTGGAGTTGATTTTATTGCCATGCAGACACCACAAGACCACATCAGTGAGAGGCGCATCTGCCATGACTGATTCTTAGGAACATAATAGCCTCTTCCTCTATGTCATAGCTGTACCTGCTGGACCTGCTGTTTTTGCAAAGTAAAACTGTACTTTCAAACTATAAACTGCTGACACCTTTCATCAGCTCCTAAATGGTGCTTTTAGTGAACTATAATGTCACCTTGGCTGTTTTTAAGTGTGGACACATCTGGTCCGGCATCTGGCCTTGTTTAAAAAACACAAGGCCTATGATCACATTGAGTAAATGTCACCAGATTATGTTACTTACTGTGAGGATTTTTCAAGAGCTTTTCAACCTGGCTCCATCTCGTGTGTGGTTTGCAGATGGTGTAGAGGTAACAAAATGCATTCATCTTGCATAGAGGAAAAGACAGGAGCATACACTGACATGTAGCTATTCATTATTCATGCTTCTCCAGATTCGACTGCGAGCGCTGGTGCATCTGTGTCACTATCTGTAAAAAGACCACACAGAATCATTCTTTTGTCTTTTTTCTATGAAGATAATCAATTAAACTGCTCTTAGCTTATCACCTTGCATGTTTCAACTGGGGAAGAAAGTCTTTATAGAAAAAAAAACAGGGCTGCTTGATTTGCAAAAAAAAAAAGGTAAAATAAATCATAATTACAGATAATTATTTGGGTTTTAATTGGAGTCACAATAATTTGAAACAATTATTTAAATACTATTAAAGTTAAAGTGTAGAGAAAGCCTTATTCTCTTGCATTTGTAACAATTTATGATTCATGTTTTAAAAGCCACTCTTAATTAGAAAATTGGCTCTGCTCCAGGTTTAGTAGGGCAAAACCGCTCTCATGTTTTTTTTTTTTTAGAACAGAACTCTTTTAAATCTGATCAAATGCACAGACTTAGACACTAGTAATACACATTTTCTGAATATAATGTTTGAATCTTTGAAAATCACTCTCCAATCCTTTTTATTTCCCTTTTGTTCTAATTCTCCGTCAAACTCCACGGATGGCTAGACAAAGGAAAGTAGTATTCACTGTGGTCATGTTGCTACAGTAGATTGTGAGATTGTTGTCGGAGTGTGGAAAGCCATTTTCAAATGCCACAATCATAGAAGCATTGAGGAGGAAAAATGGAAATGTCACTGCCTGACTAGTTGTCTCATAGACCTATTACAAACATAGAAGGCTTCATTTAGGTGCAGAGAAATGAAAGCACACAAGCACGGGCGAGCAGTATTGATGGAGAATTTTTCAAAGCACAAATGATACTGCATTAAGAACTGTGTTGAAAGGAAACACATTTTAGCCCCTTTTCCCTGGAAGCCATGTTATATATTTATTTACATTCCATATGGTAAAGGGTTATAAACTTTTACAGCTCTTCCCCATGCTTCCCTGCTTCTGGCATGTAAAATAATTGCAGCTTTTAAAATATCTCCGCCGCAGTGTACAGTAAGTGAGCCCCAGAAGGCATGGCCCTAAAGAATTTTCATTTCATGGTCAGTTAAGCTCTCTACATCTGGAAGAAACGGAACCTCGGCACAATTACATTCCGGACTGTTCTCTCGACTTGCTGGAGGATTAGATTTGATTCTCAAACATTATTCCTCTTTAACACTATTTGCATGGCTCATGTGTCTGATTGTGCGGGGACTCTATTAAAAACCCAATGTAGTTTCTTTCTCCGCCTTGTCTTGTCTATTGTCGCCATTGCACTCCTCAGTGTTATCGGCCATCGCACATTGTAGCACATGAAAGCTAGCGTTGCCCTTTCATTCCCACCGCAAATGGGACTGATCCCCAAAAGTCACACCTACAAAGCCATTGGAAACTCTATTCATCTGGAGATATATCTGAATAGGGAATACAAGTTCTAAATGAGATAAGTAACAGCACCGTTGTGGCTGCTTTCCATACCCGGTGACAGTGATTAACGTGGGCGCTGAGAGGGGTGTTTTGTCATTTTGTCAGCGCACTGATAAAGCAATGACAACCTTATATACATGATTACATTCTGGGTTATTTGTTATGGCTGCAGGGGCAAACAAATAAACCATGCACTATTGCAATTACATTTTTCATCAAGCCCCCGCGCTCATATTTTCCAAAGCTTTTCCTTGTTTTTCTCAGTATGCACTCACACTCACTGCAGCAGAATATTTAGCGTGTTGTCCCTTATCGCAAGTAAAATGAGAAATCCATCCGTTGCATATACCTGGGCTATTTTCAAAGCCTCCTTCCATGTCACTGGGTTGCCAAGTGTTCTGCTAATTCCTCTCGTAATGTTGGGCGTATGTCGGGCTAAATTGGCCACAGATGCTGCAGCAGCCCCTACAAAGAGAAATGCATTTTGTTTCGGCTGCTCTGTGCCTGGCAAGCCCTGAATCCGAAGTCATTATTTATTTAATCTGCTCTCCTAACAAGCTTCTGACTCTCATTTTTGTCTCGCAGCATGTGTCCTCCTGATTTGTGATTGACTCTCAATAGTGCCAAATAGTACTGGAGTTAGAGCTGCCAGTATTGCTTTATTCACAATTTCTTTTCGATTTTCTCCTGGCTGCACAGCAAGGGTCTGGGGTTCTATTTCAAAAAACACCTGGTGCCTTCGCTACATTTGAGGTTTTTTGTGACAGTAAGCATGAGCTGAAATAGACTCAGTGTATTTCACAATTGGACTTGAAACCACTAAACTACCTATAACATGGGAAATATATGTATAATGCCATGTGCCTTTAGAGGTAGACGTGACTATCCAGTTTCTCCACATTCACTATTCCATATATTTAATATAATATAAAAGATATTCAGACTGGAATATGAAGATTAAGGACTCAATAAGTACAGAATAATAACTATCAATAAGACTAGAGCCACACCGATCCACCTTTTTATGTTCTGATACGTTGGCTTTAAGTATCTGCAAATAGCTCATATCAAATAAATTTTCATCACATTAACCAATACAACCAGTACGTTTCCTTAAATACAAATGGCGTATGGTAAATAATGATCCAAATGTGGTTTCTTGTAATAAGTGCAGAACAGCTTTGAAAATATACACATTCAATACTTCATAGTGTTTGGGATGAACATTGGCCAGTAAATTGTCAAATTCCACCAATTTATAGACCAAAATGGGATATCAACTGAACTTGATCTCGGCATATTCGATCCATCAGAATGCTCAATATCAACGCAGATATCCAGCGTCAGTATCATATGAGCGCGTCCCTAAAACTGTCCTACTATTCAATACTGGTCAGTATTGTGGTTTATTATTAGTACATGTTATGTTAGTTAATAGTTTTCAACATACATTTTACAGCTTTAGTGATCAGTTTAATTTATCGGTTAGCCTTATCAGATTGCTGTGGTTCACAGTGCATGGTAAGCCTTATAGAGTAATATAACATTGTAAAGTCAAGTGCACCAGCAGACGTTTAAGGTGCACTATAACATATAACTGCGAGACTGCTCCTAGTAAAAAAGCATGTTATTCAAGGTATTTATGAGTAATACTACACCTCTACAACACAGGAACTGTTGTAAAATACCTTTAATGCCATATTCTGGAGCATTCTAGACAAAAATATAGTTACATAATGCACCTTTAGAAAAATGTTGTGCCAAAGTCTTAATAGCTATTTCTGCTCATTTCACTTACAGTACAGTTACATATTTTCTATCTCTTTTATCACTAGTCTCTCACCTCTTCTTCTTGTCACAATCTTACTGCTTATGAAGACATGTCAGTGCTTATGCAGACATGTCAGTAATACGACACTGTGCCTTTTGCTAGCTTAAACAGTGGGTGAAAAGCCATCTGTAGTTTTGCAGTGCACATGATTTGATATGCCTTGATAGTGTGCTGATGTGTGGGAAATATAATACCATAAGTTTGGCTGGTCAAAAGCTCTCCCCAGTCAAATGGAAAAGGTGGGTGCTCTTGCAGAAAGCATGTTTTTCTGCACTTGCCTCTTATCTCCCTCCCAGGCCACGATGCACTGACTTGAGTTGTACATCAATTTAAGAGAGTGGATTTTTTCCCCCTCCTTTATCCTGTTCTTTTTTATTCTTTCCCTGGACAAGCAGCTATTGTGACATATTGGGCCAGTCAGAAATGAAAGATATTCATGCAGGCATGCAATACTTGTAATGAAGTCTCAGTCTGACCTTCTGCATGATTGATTCTGTAATTTACTTTTCTCAGGCAGCTCGCACAATGGAATGATGTCATGTCAGACCACTTTTAAATACCCATAATGCATTGCGAGGAATTGTAGAAGGGGTCATTGGTTTTACACAGGGACCAAGGGGACTGAATGTAGTGACCAGATTTGTTTTGAAGTCAGGGTTAGAGGTTGGAGGAGTGTGTATGACTTAGACAGGGCAGAGGAAAGAAAAACAATTTATCTTGGTGCTATTATAGCTTTCACAATTCCATTTTTCTCATTTGGCTTAAGCACAGACTTGCTGAAAATGGAAGAGAAGAAAAAATAAAATGGTGTACGCTTTTGGACGGCAAGTAAAGGAATATGTGCACGGCACTGATAAACTATCTTTAATAGGAATGACCTTTCATGCTGGCGAAAGTTACTGGGGGATTCATCCTAATAATTACCATATAGATGATTTTACCCCTCTCCTGCCATGGAACATTTCCAAGAGCTCTGGCATTGATTGAATGGAAATTGAACTTGTTAACATTCTTTTCAGCCTGTTACAGCTTAGTACACAGAGCAGCAGCGTTCATATAAATTCTCCTTAAATTCTGATTTCCAATATCTTTAAAAACACGCTGAACCAAGGCCTGTTTTCATTGACATTGGTGTTGAGATGTTTATCGGCACGTTCAGTGAATGCATAATATGTTTTACACCCAGCTGCTGTGTGTTTTTAGAGGAGGGATTTTTTCACACATTATCGGTACCAGAAAATTACTATGAAGTGGTTGTAGTGATAAGTACTCTAGTGGTAATATACAAAACAAGCAATTTTTAAAGGAGCTGCCTGATTTTCACTGGCTTAAAAACATGGAAAACAGAGCTAGTTCACTTCTTCTGATTAGCAGATGTCCAGAGTTATCCCTCACATCCCTCCCTCGCATACTGAACATCCTAATTATTCACCATGATTAGTTTATGAGTGCTATTCACAGCTCGCAGGATCCAGAGGAGTGGTTTGCTCTGACAATAAAGCAAGTACTAGTAGGCTAACACGCACTAAATACTTATCTGACACTTAGAGAATAGGGGTGTGCAAAAATATTGAAATATCTATATATCATGATACTAAATTGGGTGATACACTGTGGGCTGCTCTATTGATATATTGCATTTTTTGGTATCTTTTAGCAATTTTGGGGGGACCGCAATACCATTTTTATGCTTATTTAGTGGAAGGAAACTTGTTTATTCAATACTTTTGACATATTCACATATTACTAAAATGTATTTTCATGAGGAACATGGATTCCCAGCCGCTATGCAGAGAGAATGCAGCAGACTTTGAAATTGAAAGCTGCTTACACAAAGTATCTGTACTGGGGTAAGACAAATTTTGCTCAAGATACATGGGAAAATCTGGTACAGGTCCTTTAAGTCTACACAAATGATTATAGTTGTACCTGGTTGAGGGAGAAGACACATCTGGCCACTGCACACTTGAGATAAAGACTTGTTTCCAGATTTATGATGACTATCAAAATTTCTAGTGAGATTTGTGCCAGGACCGCTGACAATACAGCAATCAAAATGCAAATGAGTTGGAGGCGAGACATTCGTAAACACTTCTACTCTCACAATCAACTGTTTTTCTTTTAACACAATTTACCTTTTCGGATCTTTCCATTGGTTAACTTCACACGTCCATTAAATGCAAATGTCTTATTCATTTAAATTAGCGTCCATTTTTTTATCCCACCTGCAAATCAATGACGCGCGGTGAATGAAGACATCTAACGTTCATTTATATGATTATATCTCTGGTTTTTAACTCCAGTCATCAATGGCACCATTCAAGAGGCCCATTTAGGAGGAAATCACCATATTCCAAAACAAATGATACGATGGGCCATTGCTCCAAGTCAAATGCCATCATTGGAATTGAACAAAAGCGTTATTATACAGATGGCCAGTGCTAATGAGCTCAGTGTGCATGTCTTTGATGTTCACAGCCAGTCCAAAGCCAAAATAGCTAGACACATTTTTGTTCCTAGTAATAAAAACAGCAATAACATTTGGAAGATTGCGGGTTGCACATATGGAAATCAGACATTTTTTTTTACTGTTATGAGAAAACTCTTTGATATTTTGATAACATTATGTGGCACATGTAAATATAAATCACTTCTGCTCACTTGGTAGATTGTGTTTATGATAAGGCGTATGAGAGAGAATTGCATTGTAGATCTAATATGTTTGTGTTGTTGAAAAGGTGTTACAATATAGTTTCGGAAGATAGGCTTTCATAAGGTTCTTTCAATAAAGCCAGGTGTGTGGGTTTTATGATGTGTTGTTGATGGTGGAGGAGATTGCGTCGCTGCCTCTGTCTGAATGCCAGATGGGTGTACCTGGGGAGAACAAATCACCTTTTTCTGTAGCGTTCAGCCCTGGTCCATGTCGGATGCTGCTCTCTGCTCTCTGATCAGTCTTCTCTCTGGAAAGCTGGCAACTCTATTGTTCATGCAATAGGCACAATCAATGTAAGCTCAAATAGGCTATTATTACATCATTATTTGACTTAAATAAGGTAAGCTTGGAAAATGGGTGATGTCTCTGAGTGCCTGTGTAGGAACTAGCTGAACACTATTTTGGGTAGTATAATGTAAGTTAAAGCATAAGTTTAATTGTACTATTAATATTAACTTTTTGTTCAGTAGAATCAGTATGAATCTAATGTCCATATTTGACCAATAGCCTTACTTGATGCAGTTGCACACCCTGATATTCAGTGTTGATGGTTTTCACTCTCAAATATAACCTTTTGTATCTTATTGGATGAGAATGCTACAAAACAGAACTTCTGCTTTGCATAGTTTTTGGTATAGGCTTGTATACTGAATTCATAACCAACCTTTATCATATTATATTACTCTTTGATTGTATAGCATCTTCAATTGCATTTTAATCTCCCTTTTGAAAATAAAAATAGTGTCTCACATTTACATAATGTAAAGTCTATAAATGGCCAAGCTAATGCAGGCTTATAAAACACTGTTCCTCACTTGTGGAGATAATTTATCATGTTCGGTAATAGAGCCAGTAAGGACCAGGGACAAGGTGACATGTGATCTGCCACATAACAATCCACAGCCTCCAATGACCCCATTTTCACTGTGGTAAAAAGATACCGCTTCTTACAGCAGGGTGTCATTGAGAGCACAGAGACCATTCAAGACTACAAGACCTCTCTGCCAGTGTTAATACACAACAGCAGGCAGTTATAACATTCAGCATCACGCTGATTTCACTCTATTACTAACAGTCTTATCTCTATCTCTCTACAGAATGTTGGACCAGGCCATATGCGGCAGTACCAACCTAACCCAGCCATGGTGATGAAGTCTATAATCAACATGCACAGTCCCAATGGTATGATGCAGAGGAATCAGCTTTCCACCATTAACCAGTCGCAGATTAACGGACAGCTGAGCCTAAATATGGGAGGACACAGCATCGCCCACACATCCCCCTCACCACCCGCCAGCAAGTCTGCCACACCCTCTCCGTCCAGTTCTATCAATGAGGATGATCAAGATGACACCACCAGGGTAAGAGAAAAACAGTATAGAAAATGATTGACATCTTTTGGATTATATTGTCTATAAATGTGTACATTTTTTGTAGATGATTGGAGAGAAGCGACCAGCGCCAGTAGACCCCTCAAAAAAGCCCAAGACTCCCAAAAAGAAGAAAAAGAAGGATCCTAATGAACCTCAGAAGCCTGTGTCAGCATATGCTCTTTTCTTCAGAGACACTCAGGCAGCCATCAAAGGCCAGAACCCCAATGCAACTTTTGGAGAGGTGTCCAAGATTGTTGCTTCCATGTGGGATGGCCTTGGAGAGGAGCAGAAGCAGGTACATTTCAAACCATTCTATGTGTTCAAACACTTTAAAACACTTAGCCTATAAAACTACTGTACCTTCTACTATAAAATGTCAAAGTATGTGCAGTAAATGTGTTAACATAAATATCTTTGACGACTCCAGGTTTACAAAAGCAAAACTGAAGCAGCCAAGAAGGAATATTTAAAGGCCCTTGCAGCATACCGAGCCAGCCTTGTTTCCAAGGTGAGAAATATTTTCATCTTCTTTTCACATGAAAAATGTGTTAATTTGACACAAAAGTTGGTTTCATTACTTCAAATCCTCAGTGCTGCACTATTGTGCGAGAAGGTGTGAAAGAGATTTGTACTCTCTGTAACAAGTGTTAATGTAATCGGAAGAGCGTGTACATAAAGAAGTGTTGTTTTGACACAGGCGGCAGCAGAGTCAGCAGAGGCGCAGACCATCCGCACGGTGCAGCAGACTCTGGCCTCCACCAGCCTGTCCCCGGGAATGGTACTTCCTTCTCCACTGAACCAGCACCCCTCCATGCCCTCTGCCTCCCAGGCTCTTCAGCAGGCCATCCCTCGGGCTATCGCCCCCAAACCCCTTCAGATGAGACTAGGAGGCAGTCAGATCGTCACCTCTGTCACAGTGTCCCACCAGAACATGAGTCCTGGGATGCCTCCCCAGATGCTGGGGCAGATGGGGGCAGGAGGGGGTATGGTTGGGGGGCAGTCGTCGGCCGTGTCCCAGATGAGCCCTCCCATGCAGATGCATCCACAGCAGATGCACCAGCAGCAGATCCAGCAGCAGATGCAGCAGCAGCACTTCCAGCATCACCTCCAGCAGCAGCTGCAGCAGCAGCAGCAGCACCTGCACCACCAGCAGAGCCTGCACCACCCAAACCACTTCCACCATCAACAGCAGCTCCAGCACCTGCAGCATCAGGCACAGTGTACCCCCCACTCGCCTCCACATCACTCCCCCAGCACCCCACACTCCGCCCCCATCGGCAGCCCCCAACCTGCACAACAACAACAAGCGCACCCCTCCCAAATCCAAGCCCATGCCCAGGTCCTGTCCCAGGTCAGCATCTACTGAGCCCAAAGGAACCACTGGACCGCAAAGAGAATAAAAGCATCATTCCATGTTGCTTTTTCACGTTGCACTTAAGAAGTGTGTAAAAGATTCAGAATGTTATACAAAGAACCTGTTTATTGTTCAGGACTATAGACTGTATATAGCTGGAGCCAACTATCCACTTTCTGGATGGGATGTCTCAAGGTATCCAAATTATGTTTATAAAGCTGTCTCAAAGACACATTTGTTACATAAAGTCTACACAAAAAGCCATATCACAAAATTATAATGGAGTGTAGAGTCCATTTTAGTTTCTATTCACGTCATAAGGCTCTCTGACACATGCTCCAGTTGTTGAGATAAACATGTCTATATACAGACTATGTTCTGGGTGGAAATGCACTCGTGTACAGGGGGTAACTAGCTAGGTTTGTCTATAAAATAGACTGAACTATGACTCCAGTCTGTCAGGGCATTGCCTGGCAGTTGTTTGTGAGGTCTTTGAGTTAGTGGACTCCAAACTGACTGGGCACTCAATATGTTGAAAGACGTGTGTCTTTCACTGTTTTATATAACAATAAAGCTTTATTTATGAGGCCGGTGTTGACAGTCAAGCAGGCTGGTGGACATTTTGAATACCACAAAAGGATTTTAACAGCTCGGCTGTGGACTGAATGACTTGCTGGAAACCAGTAAATCACTCGTCGCTCTGTGGCCAAACACTGACCAGTGTATACCAAGACTTTCACTTCTCCAGTCTGTCACTTTTATTCATTACATTCACACATTTTGTCATCAAAAGCATGAAACAATGTGTTCAAACTATCAGGATTTGTAAGGCCATGGTATTTGAGCATATTTCAATCATGTCACAATGTGGCCCTGGCTGAACACAAAAGAGGAACAGAAGGGAAAAAGCTTTGAGAAACTGAAAGGACTGACACAGAAGCTCCATGAATCATTGATGTCATCACATCCTCAAATGTAGCTGTAATCTGCTGTACATGTTGTATGTGGAGAGTCCACTGTGCCCAGAGAGGATTCACCTGCAGTGGAGAACTGGCAACCCAAACCTTTCTTCTTGAGATGTTTAATTAAATTATGTTTTATTTTGTGTAACAAAGGGGATATTTTGTGCTAAATACAAAATTCAGGATCAAGGCAAGTACTTTAGTGGTGGATGTATTTTTACTGCTCCTTGATACCACAGTTGTTTTAAAAGAACTTAGCAGAGCCAGTTTGCTGCACTGCCAAAGTCCATTCACGGGGCATTGGAGGTATTTTTGCCAGCTGTACAAAAGTCCCTTAAATGAAGTTGTACATTTTTCATATCACCTGATGTAAAGTTTGAATATGTGACGCTTTAATGAAAACATTGTTAACGACCTGTGGATTGCTATATCACATAGTGCATTTCTGCTCTTTTATACTTTTTTATGAGTTACAATAGAAGCAATTCATTTTGTTTGTAATTTGCTTACAGACCTACTGCTTTGGAAAACTGTGCATAGAATAAAAGGATATTGTTATGAACTTGGACATGTTCTTTTTTCAGCTCACAATAGGAACAGTAATTTAATGTTTAATGATTTGTGCTCAGCCATGAAGACTTATCCAGAGACATTCCATCACTAATATGATAGTAGCCATAATTTTGTATGAAGTATTATATATTTCTTTGTGTCTCTGTTCAAAATTAAACTATCAATCACAACTATTTATTGTATAGTGTTTTCTGTTCCATTTACTTTCTCTTCAATCTCAATAAAAATGAAGGTTCAAACATAACATTGTGAAGCTGTTGTAGCCTAAACCTCTGCTTTCAATGGAAGTTTGCCAAAATGCACAATGCATTGATACATGGGATATTTGGTAAAGTGGCCATTTCGATACAGTTAATCAGCAATTTCATATTATTTTATACTTTATTGATCCCAAAGAAAATTTAAAGTTTGGCAGCAGCAACATAGAGACAAACTTGGCAACAAAGAAGATATTTAAAGTTATTAGTCCGTCCTCTTGTATGTACACTGAATTCCAGCTGACCACACAAACCCTGCTTCAGTAGGTACTTGTGATAATTTTATGGCCCAACAGTGTGAATCCGTCCACCATCATGAAAACTCTTGAATCGTTTTGTTCCCTGGGTATCTGATTGGACTATGATTTTGAGTAAAACAATGTTAATACTGGATAAGGCTGGAATGTAACCGGCACTTGTCTCAATAACAGTCTCACACACGGATGCACTGGATTCTGCCTCTTTTTTACTATCTTCCAAATCACTTCATTTCCAAGACATCCCCAGGGGTTTGTTGAGCTCCCCTGAATAATATGGCTGGTGGGGGGAGGGATGCAGGCAAACAATAATTATCATATCTGCACAAAAGGCTGGCCAGAAAAAAACGCTTTCTGAAGCAGCCAACACATTTAAGCACGAGTTAATGTCTGTTCCAAATTAGCTGAGAAGAAAACCTGCTGTTTCTCATCTGTGATAGCACTTAAATCATATTTTCAAATTTCACTTTGTTTTCAATTAGTCCATTTTAGCGAGGCATTTGTAATTTGGATCAAGGCCCGTCACAGATTAGCTTGTGTATGTTTGTGGAAGATGCCTATTTCACTGCTGTGAGTAATGCCGGCATCTGTCCTGTCAGAAGCCAGAGTGAAGAGGTCCGCTGCAAAACTGCAAATAAGCACTGGCAACGGGCTTGAAGTGCTTATGATAAAATGAAAATTAAAAACAGCAAGTGGTGCGCCTGACCTGAATCTTAATACGTTTGAAAAGAGGAATAGAATGTGCGAGCGAGGTGTCCATGGATACCAAACACATGCTTTAAAAACACACAGTAATGAGGCCGGGGGAAATGGCTGTTATTATTCTGAACAGATTCACAGCAGAGCCCATTAATAATGCATGGAGCTCCTTGTTATTCCATAACCCCTCAGTACTGCGGTCACTGTGTGTACAAATATCTCACAGCCGGGGTTGGAGTTATGGGACCACGGCAATAAAAAGGTTACAGAGATTTTTCCAAACAAGCCCAATGTACACACTAATTTGCAAAGATAACACTGGCTCGATACCAGGCCATAATTGGCTTAATTAGAATGGATGAATGGAAATAGTTCTTGATTCACTATAGGCAAGGCAAGTTTATTTGTATAACACAATTCAAACACAACGTAATTCTAAGTGCTTTACAGAATAAGAAATGCATTAAAAACACAATACAACACAAAACATAAATAATCATCATAAGAGTCAGAAGAGTGCGGAATAAAAAATGAAAACCTTTCAGTCATATGCACAACAAAACAGAACTGTTTTGAGCCTGGAGCAGTGATTCTCAAATATATCATATCAAATCTAAGAAATGTCTAAGAAAATATTTTTTAGACTGTATTTTGTTTCAAAGTACAATCTTCCACAAACAAAAACAGCCACTCAAGTTTGAACTATTGTTTGCCAACTTTCAACACATGTGTACACACAGAAATGCAATGAAAAGAAAGCAACATTTGCAATAATTAAATATATAGTCTATACAATCTAAATAGGGGCTTAAGACAGGAAAGTGACAGTTATAATTTCAAAGGGTCTTATCCAAACTATACCAACACATTTTGGTAATGAGCAATGTCTAATCTTAGCAATAGTCATTTTGATATGCATAAATAAAACAAAATATTTTCTGATCTAATAAACCATTACGATACGCACCATCAAAAAGACTGAAACTCAAATGTCCACTCTGCATTATCATTGCTATAAGCCCTGAATCAATACTTGCAATGCCCTCAGTGCTGTCACCTTGATGATGAAATGTATATTGGCCACTATGACATTAATCTGTCATTTGAGCAGCGCAATCATGAGCTGACCTAATTGCCCGGCCCCTCCCCCTTTGTGGTCAGTCACGGGCATTGTGCAGAGTCAGATGTAGAAGCTGGGGGGATTCTGTATTTGAATGATTTATTTGATTCCTTTGTTATTTTCCTATTCAATGCACAAGTACAATGCAGCAATAACAAAAGCCCTGGCTGACACTGACCATCTGACCACGCTGCTTTCTCTGGTCTGGACTTGAGCTTGCAGAAGAAGCAAAAATTTTAGTTAAGCTGGGAAAGTAATCCTAGAAGTCCTATCCAATCTTTGTTTACTAGTGAGATTTAGGCCTGTGGTCAAATGGATGCTAATGTTTCAGGAATTCTTGACCTTGTGGAAATGAGTTGAGCTCGGAGAACCAAACTGGTGATCTCTCAGATGAATGGTGAACTCTGTTTTAGGGGAAGGGGGGGTTTGCTGTCTGCCATGTCGGCTAGCTGCACTTTGACTTTCCTGACCGATGCTAATGCTTGTTTGGAGAACTTATGACCTGCCAGACTAAATACGTTCCACTGCCTCCCAGCAAGTAAAAGTGCATTCATAGAGGGGCAGAATAAATATTATGATGCCCTATGTAACCCAGTGAAGAGGTTATCAGAGCATTTGACTGGTGTTTTTGTCAATTACTGGAGCAGATGTGAGGCATTAATCAAAATCACTGTCGTTGCTTTTATATTGTCTGTTCCTCTCTGTTTCTCTGCACTTGAAACACACAGTTTCCATGTTTGGATGTCGGAGAGATGATGTTGCCGTGGTGACAGTGATTCAGCCATTGCTCTCATGCCCCTCTTTTGTTAAATTTAGACATAACAACTTGCCAGTATGTATCGAAACCACGAGACAAGTGAGCATCTGTTCAAGTGCAAATGGCACATTACAATTGTAATTTATCACCTATATATATATATATATATATATATATATATATATATATATATATATATATATATATATATATATATATATATATATATATATATATATATATATATATATATATGCAAAAATAGGGCGGAATAGCTTGGCCAATTCATTATGGTTGGTGATTAGACATGTCACCCATCTTGCCTGTATGAATTTGGTAGTCAAAAAGGGCTCACTGGTGCAGATTTGTATGCATTGTCACTCCACTGACATTGCCTGATTTCATTTGCCATTGTGCCTTTAGGCAAGACACTTCAGCCACCTTGCCTAGGTCAGAGGGGCTGATGGCACAGATTGGCAGCCCTACTTCCATCAGTCTATCCCAGGAAAGCAGTGGTGTGGCTGGAGGACATTGCTGATAAATAATGAATATTTTATTTAAAGGTGCACTGCGTAAGTTTTCTGGTATAGGATTTGTCACCTGCTTGCCTTCATGGAGATGTTATTGCTTTGTCACAGAGATTCCACACCTATCTATCTCAAAACAGACAACTATAGGCTACATGGTCGGATCTGCGGACAGGTAACAATATTCACAGAGAGAATTATTGTATTTTTCAGCAATAAAAACACCCGTAGTGAATAAATGCTAGATAGATATGTGTAATGTCATACCATGGAACATTCCAGGCTCCATGAAGATAAGCAGGTAACAGTTCTTCCACTAGAAAAGCTGCGCAATGCACAGAAAAAAAAATCAAGATAAATTTTGGTCTTATTCCATTCTTCTGCAATTTGCCATTACCCTACTGCTAACATCACACAGATCATAAAATCCAAATCTTACGTTTATTGAACAAAACTGTCATTGTAACAATAGCATTTATCACTGCTGCAGAGTCTTGCCAGTATTTAGCTGTCCAAACAGATCAGACGCTTCATTCTGTTCCTCCACCATCATTATGAAAAAGCTGTCAGTGTTTTGGAAAAGCAATTTTTTATTGTGACACATAATCATGCCCCAGAGGTTGACAGATGTCTTTGGGAAACTGTTACTTTTTTTATTTGGACTTGTTCGGTGCAGAAATGAAAGCACTGCCACTTTCCCCATTATAGTTCATCAGGGTTTTATAGTCCGTTAGCTCAGCACAGCGGCGCATCTTTTTTTTTTTTTTTGCAACTTACTTAGCCCCTGTTAATGTAGGCTATTACAGCGCCAACATGTTTCTATAGCAACCCCGTGTGATAAAGACTACCAGGAGACTTCAGTGATAGATCACACATGCATGCTATGTCACATCCAATTAAGTTAAACTGACTGTACAACGCATTATGCCATGGAAATCGATAAATATGGATGGTGCCCAACTAGGTCTCCCCCTTGCTCTTGCCTTGTTTTCTTTCATCCCCTTATAGTGCGACAGTGGGCCAAGCCAAGACAGATCATGCCACTAGGATGTCCCTTCTGCTACAAGAGGCAGGTGCTGCGTAGACACCATTGAAAAGTTGGCCCATTCAGTGCAACTCCTCTAACGCTCTATTCATGCATAGCAAAACACCATCTGCTCCTGTTTTGCCCAGAGCAATCACAGCTGACCAGAAAAAAAGAAGAAAAAAAAGGAAAGAAATCTATGATAACAGCTGTTGCGAAACAAAAGCCAAACAAAGGGGGCGAGGAAAAGGTTACAGAGCGAGTTGGACAGAGCAGAATTACTGAGTGAATGGACAAGTGCATTAACTGTGAGTGGATTTGGATAGAAGCAGTTAAAGACCAGTTGAGGAAAAGTTGCATAATGGACATAATACAATGTGGCTTTTAAACAAAGACAGTGTTACAATATTACATTCATTTTTCTGGTTTGTTTTGATGTTATTGGTGCTTCAGAAATTGTCCATCATTTCATTTAAATGATTCATATGTCTGTGGTTCTAAAATAGTCTTTAGACTTTAGTTTGAGAATTGTAGGCTGATTTTATGGGTGAGGTAGCAGCAGAAATGAGCCATACAAACACTCTAGACTGTTTAGTCCAGCTACAAGTACACAAAAGCAAATACATTATTTGACTATTCAAACATACATGAACCTGGCTATGCTTATGGACCCCATATATGGCTCGAAGGAAGACTGGAGAAACATGCACTCCACCCAGTTATGCAAAACAGATATTTGCTTTTAGCCAAGACATACTGCATATACATATATGTCATAATAGAGCAGCCTATAATATATTATGTGGTCACCTTTATGCAGTCTAAATTTTAAAATATTATTATTATTATTATTATTATTATTATTATTATTATTATTATTATTATTATTATTATTATTATTATATTTCATTGTAATCTTTAGTGAACAAGATCTCAAACTTGATATCCTTGACAATCCAGTCACAGGGGTCAAAAGCCAGCATGCCCTGGGTGCTAGCCCAAAGCCAGTCTATTTTCTAATAGTTATTTATCTTGATTTTTTTATTGCCTATTTCTGTTCTCTTGCTGTTCTGAACTGTGTGAACACTGGCATTTTCCCATTATGGGACAAATTCTTAAATAAACTTATATCTTGCCAAATGTGTAAAACGCATTCCAATATAAATTCCAATACCATAACAAGACAATCTGATCTTGACTATAGTCCCCAGTGTAAACACAACCTCTGTGACACTGATATATGCTGATAGAGTATGTGTGGTGTCCTGCCCACGCTCCACGCTGTATTGTGCTGTGATTGGCACTAGTTCCTTAACCCCATGAGGCCTGGCTGATCTAATGTATGGGCCGCTGACCTGAGGGAGGGGCTAAGAGCCAAGGTGAAAGAGTCGACAGCTTGCATGCCTCCAGACCTCAGCTGCCAACGCACACACACAGCTATTAGCAAACCACTGCTTGAGTAGGATATGAGCAATTTATGAAGACCACACTAAAATTAATCATACTTCATTTGTTGGAACAATTTCCTCTGTTAGGATGCAATTGTGATCAAAATCAACAAACTAAGAAAATATACTATACTATAAACTACTATACTAAAAATGCTAGAGCTAGAAATAGGCATTAGTGTCAGCTATTAGGACAATATGGAAAGAAGACTATATCTGATCATAATGCTTGGGTAAGAATGAGAAAGTATGATTTGATACATTGATACATTGATACATATATTATATACAATATTATATATTGTATACAGTACATACATACATACACACACACATATATATACATACATACACACACACACATATATATATATATATATATATATATATAAATATATATATATATATATATATATATATATATATCCTCTACAAAGCAGTCAAAGCTCAGTCCTAAACCACCACACAGTTAAAAAGTCACTATATACAATGCTATATTTAAAACAGGACTTTTATATACTATAGACTCTCCAGGAAGCATCACAAATGAAAGTGACATTTGCAAATGCATTTTGTACCTAATTTGACTATGCAATATGCAAAGCATCTATAGCTGAACCCTAATGCTTGGAGAGATGTCATTGGTTAAGCTTTATTTACAGGCACCAGCTCTACCTGTGGCGGTTGAGCTGCCTATTTGACTAACAAATATGGCCCCAACACATTTGCAGTTGGTTGCACTCAATGGTTTGTAACATCCTCAACTAGACAAAGGCCTGTATGTTTACTATTGTCAGCCCTGCAAATAACTGGGGAGAGGGAAAGTCAAATTCAAATTATTCTTACTATTATGAGCTGTATAACATATAATGAAAGATACAATCAGTGCCATAAGAACTTGTAAAGGCAAAAGTTGTCAAGCAGCAAAAGTGTCACTGCGAAGTACTTTTTTAAATAGTTTTGTCACTTCAGATTTTACCAGCAAGTACTACATGTCTTAGCCAATATTGCTACTGTACAAATGTGCTAATTTGCTTAATGTTGCTCAAACTGATGTAAGCCAGTGTACTGAGAGTGCAAATAACCAAACAGTGGTAACCTAAAGAGCTGCTGTTAGGGTCAGGAGCAGTGAGCCTGCTGCATGCCTGGACAGTGTACAGCACAGTTGTAATGAAGTGGGCAGTGACAGGACAGAAGACAGGCTCCAGCCCTTCACCATTAGAGGTGATTTGTCTCCAAACCGATCCCAGTCCTGTAGTTTTATCAGTTTAATGCTCAGGCAGCCTTCATTATTTCTTGGCCGGAAGGGTCAGGGTCTCTCCAGCAGAACAAGTGTGGCTTGTGTTTGTGTCAGAGAGGGGAGAGGAGGGGGCGGGGCTAGTGCCTGACCCACACAGCCATTCAGCCTCTCAGAGTGCTCCATTGTTCAGGTGGTCTCTTTGTTCGGGCCCTGTGGAGAGAGCAGAGGGGCCAGCGAGAGGGGAGCCAGGGAGCAGAGGGTGCCCCGGGTCTGAGCTGGTCCTCTACACATTCACACCTACAGAGCTCAGGGCCCTCCAAAGGCCAGAGTGTTCATAGTGTTTATGGTGTGAGCGCTGTGGTAACATGGACACTTGAGTTAACACAGTGGAAAGGCTTTAGTGTAGTGGGGTCCCAGTCTTTTTGTTCCATATACACCCTAGGGTTTTAGCCAATATTTACTTAAAAATATAAAATGTGCATGTAATTTCAAGATAAGTTGTTTTATACCTGACAGTTTGATTTCATCTTAATTAATGAGATTTGAAATATATTGATTTCTTCACTTTAAAAGTTAATGGAAATTAACTTTTTCAAGAGTGGAGCTGTTATTGCTTTGTCTATTGCCTTTGCCTGTTCCACAGTATGGAATTAAACATATGTCCTTATTCAATTTAAAGGTGTCTATATTGGAAAATACACATTTATAGCAGGCCTGCCTTTCCCCAGATCTGACTTGCCTAGTGGCACCATCTGCTTTTCTCAGTGAAGATAAGGATAGCACCTTTAAAGCTACCATCCATAAGTTTACTTTATTTTTTCACCAGTAGACGAGTAGATGTCAGATGTGAAACATATCCTCCCTCCCTCCTCCCCTCAACTGGCCTTCAGGTTCACCTGTGGTCTCTGGTTTTCTGTTGTCAGGCCAAAACTGGCACGCCTTCCAGACAGAAGTACCATAGATAGTGTTTAGTGGTGATATGTGAGAATATAACAGGGCCGGGTCATGGTAGCTTTAAGGCCTTTTTCATTGATACAACAGGAGTTTGTTCATATGTAATTAGAACAAATGAGGTAAGTAAATCCTCAAGCTTCATAGCATTCATATAGTTTCATAACATTCTCCAAATTCTCAAGTATAATTTGGCATATGTTACTCCAGATGCCCTACCTGAGCCAAACTCAGCTTGATTTTCATTAGCCTTAGGAGAGCAATTCAGTGACAACATGGGGCTTTTGTGTGATAACCATTACATTTCAGTGGACTCAGCCTACTTGAGTAATCAGCCAGCCTTTAGCAAGCTTTTGTTTACATATACCACAGCACACAAAGCATTGTGATTAGGCAAAGCTATCTAATCTGCACTTGGCACTCTCCCAAACCAAATCCAAAGTGCATTAGAAAATGTCATTGTTTTATGGTGCTAGTAATTAAAGAGCACATTATGATCCAGCTGAAGAGCATTACAGGATGAGATAAACTTATAACTTTATAAAAATCAAAAACATATTTATGGATTTGCTACATAGTGGAAAACAGGAAAATAGTGTAGACAGCAGACAGCAACCTAATTTTAAAGTTGGCAAAGAAAAACAAATTTATCTTATCAAATTGCAGATATACTGTAAATGTCCCATTAGTTTCCTCCTCGGTCGATTTTTGGCAGGGATTGACTCCTTGGTATTACAATAAATATAATATTTAAAGGACCCATATTATAATATTTTCTGCTCTATCTTATGATAATGTTGTTTCCTCATCACAAACATACCTGGAGTTGTGTTTTGTTTCATTCACACAAGGTTAACACACAAACCCTGCAAATTTAAACTGAGTTCTTCTCTCAAACAGAAAGCACTCTGTTCTGCTTTGTGATATAATGTGGTAAAACAGGAAGTGTTCCACTGTGTTTTTAAACTCCACATGAAATTTCCCCACTGTTCTGAAATGTCCCCACTGTGGGACAAATAAAGGATATATCTTATCTATCTCTTATCTTAATTATTTGATTTTTTTTTAGATCTGAAATTGCCAATCTCACTTGAACAAAAGGTAAAACATAGCTGCTGACTTGAAAACTACCGCTTCATGAAATCACAAGGTGTAGCAGAGCATTTTGAGCTTTGGAGATGAGGACAAACTAATAACAAAGGGATGCAAAACATGTGCAAATGAAAAACAACTCTAGGTATGTTTTTGATGAGGTAACAGCTTTCTAACATGGCTTAAAGCTCACATGAGTGAATTTTGTGTGATGTAGCACCTTGAATAAAAGATGGTATGTTTCCACTTTGTATTTCATCCAGTTATTGTTGTGATAAGTTTCATCCTTTTATCTTTGCTTGAGCCATTATTGATCTTCTAATCAAGACCCACACTATGGAAGAACGCCTTTGTCAAACATTGTCTCATATCTGCATGCTCCAGGTCACTTCTCACTGGGGGGCCTTTGGGGGTTTGTCTCTCTGGGCAGTGGGGCCGGTCGGAGCAAAACAGAGCCCAGCTGAGTAAGAGGTTATTCTATGCAAACAGCACAGTGCCCGCTCACATCAGCTGAAGCCAGGGTGTGCTCCATTTGTCTAGCTGCTCTGTAGAGTGAGTGGGGACTGGATACTGGTTGGTCTATTTATCATAGCAGTCGTAATGTGCTAATTCTGTGTTCATAATCTGAGCCAGCATCATCGATCAACATCCTCTGAGTCGGCCCCTCCCCCTTTGTTCACAATGCAGAAGGGGGTCACTCTCCAGCACAATGGCCTAATTTTACCATTTCACTATGAAACAATATAAATGAGCTACTTCTGCCATTGGTGATTAATGGGGAAATCACATCTCCTCATTCTTCCTTGTTATTAAAAAGACGTGTTTGGGATGAATGGGACAAGAGATGCATAGCTCGGCACTTCTACCGAGTCTATATTATATTTCATAATGCAATAGAAAGCAATTCAATATGATTTATTTAGTGACGCACTTCTTGCACGAAACAATATTAACTGTAAGGCTGTAGTCATTTTTCTTATGTTTTTCAACTTTAAATATGCATGGTAAATATGAGCAAGTATAATTTTGTTTAAATTTACCTTGTAAGTAATACATTTGCATAATTTTGTTTGCCTTCAAACTTTACAAGGTATAATAATACATAAATACTGCATGTTGAACTGGGATATTATTTAGCAGAGTGGCCATCTTCAATGCATAGATCAGTGGTTCTTAACCTGGGTTTGATCGAACCCCAGGGGTTCAGTGAGTCAATCTCAGGAGTTCGGCAGGGGTCAAGACACACATCCAACTCATATGACTGGTGATGACTCGCCCCGTTTGGCCGTTATTGGCTGCAGGAAATTTTGTGTGTGCAATAGTCTTGTGACTGTTGTGATGGTGTCATGTAATTTCTTTCTTAATATTTTCCCTTCATACTAACTATGTCGAGCAAAAAAAGAAAGTGGTTGGACGAATATGTGCAATATGGATTCACATGTGTGCACCAATAAAATATATATACCTGTGTTTAGAATTTGAAAAAAACATTTTATTTTTCCAATTAAGAAGGGTTCGGTGAATGTGCAGATGAAACTAGTGGGGTTCAGTACCTCCAACAAGGTTAAGAACCACTAGCCTAGATCAAGAGGGTTTGAGCGAGGGTCCAGAGACTTTCATGTGTTTTGTGAATGTTAATTGTAGATATCAAATTACTTTATACTAAGGGCTGTGTAGTAATAATTTACAGAATATGGTTCAAGCCATTGACTGTAAGGCTGGCAGTTACAAATTTACACAAATGACTTGGGATAGTAGTAGTCAGAGATCCAGAATATGCACTTGACATAGTTGTGACTCTAGTCCTCAGTTGTATTTCCTTGAGTTCAGGTGGGCATAACTGACAGGTAGATTAGCCAATCAGGGACACGCATGCTACATCCGTATCAAAACAAATATGTCTGCTTATGAGGAAAAAAGAAAGGAAAAATATATCACAATAAATATTGGGGATTTCTGTAGAATCAATGAGAGAAGCACTAAAGTTTGTTAATTTGAGGTGAGAGAAATTTGATTTTGTTGCAAATGACAATGATCAAAAATCTAATACGTTTCACATGCCTCACTGAAGTAAACAATATTGATTGCACAATCAAGTTTGAGCCTGGCTTGAGGTGTGATGGAGGAAATGATGACCAGACTTATTTCTCTGTGTATTTAAAAACACACATATCATTTTAGACTTGCCAAGAAACTACTATTTGCACTGTTTGAAAAGTGTGTTTCTGTGTTTTTAAATGCTCATAACAACATTAACAATAGATTCCAAAATATAACATTTTACTATTATTATTATTATATAATTTGTCTGCTCAAGAATCAGCCAGTATCTAGATTTCTTAAAACAGCTTAGGTTTCATGGAGTGGATGAAAATGTAATGCTGATGTTTTACAGAGCAAGTAAAATAATGGGTGTGGCACCTAGCTCACTTCAGCAAATTTTTTAGGGGATGGTTAGGAAGCTCGGCAGGAAGGTGCAGTGACCCAACCCATGTTCTTCACACTCAGTATGAGATGAGGCCGTCAGGCAAAAGATACAGGGTCCCAAACTGTAAACTGAACAGATTCAAACATTCATTTGTGCCATCATTAGCCATTAATCTGCTAAACTCAGAGAGTACAGTTAAAAAATAAAAGTAAAAGGCTTAGGGGGTGTGCAATCAAAACTGCACATAGGCTTAAGGAATGTGCAATTATGAGTAGAATACAAGACTGTGAAGGGCTTTCCTGTAAAGACTGACTGTTGGTGGTCCTGTTGGTGTATCAGCCATGGTCATACTTGGTCTCTTATTTATTTCTGTTCTATGGTGGATGTTTGTATGGTGCTTATGTTGCTGTGTTGTCTTGTCTTTGTTTTAAAGCATGTGACCTGCTGTCCCAAGACACATTTCTCCTGTGGGACACAATAAAGGATTATCTTATCTAATCTTATTAATCTTTATTATTTTACATAGCAACCAAGTGTCCATCGACTTAATAAATAAACCATCCAAGTCCATTTTGATATAAAAAGATAATCAAAATCAACATCACAGACACACAGTCATGAGTTACTAGTAAACTCTAATGGTGCTTACTTTGAATTCTCCTATAAAACATCTAGGAATCCACAGTTTTATATCATATACAGTGTTATGAACCTAATCTAATGTGGCTGGTTGGAGTTGTGATGGTGGATAAATGAAAGGTGACACAGCTAATTCACAAAGCAGACTTCAGACAGTGCGCCGGCTCTGACCTTTCCTATGACTATGAGAACAGAGTAACTCACAATGGAGCTGTATTAGAAAATAAATGAAAGCTTCTGCTGCAAAGGCCACAACACATGTTTCTGTGATGTGGAATAAAGTCTGTTTATAAGCAGGGTTGCTCCACTGCTACAGAGCCAAGTCACAATAAATAAATTACTCCTGAGTTATTCAACTTTTTATATACAATGAGAGTAATGTAAGAAGATTTATGTTAAATATAATATTCAAAGTTCTGGTTTATGCCATTGAGAGATATAGCACAGGAAATAGTGTCACTCCGAGCCTCCACTCCTTTAAAGCTGCACTGTGTAACATTTCTAGTGGAGCCACCTGAATATGTTGCTTTGTCTAGAATGTCCCACAATATTGATTAACCCTCTCTATCACAAGGGAGACAAGCAGGTTGCAGCACGATGCTACATTACAATTCAGATCTGTGGAGAGTCACCATGGAACATTCTAGGTAAAGCACAGTATATTCATGGACACAATCAGGTATCTCCACCAAAAGTGTTGCACAGTGCAGGGTGGGGGGCAGCACCAACATCACAACAACATCACACAACACACTACTCATAACCAGCCCGACAACCAGCCCTGACAACCAGCCCTGACAACCATCCTCGACAACCAGCCCTGACAACCAGCCCTGACAACCAGCCTCGACAACCAGCCCTGACAACCAGCCCTGACAACCAACCCTGACAACCAGCCCCGACAACCAGCCCCGACAACCAGCCCCGACACCCAGCCACAACAACCAGCCCCAACAACCAGTCCCGACAACCAGCCCTGACAACCAGCCCTGACAACCAGCCTCGACAACCAGCCCTGACAACCAGCCCTGACAACCAGCCTCAACAACCAGCCCTGACAACCAGCCCTGACAACCAACCCTGACAACCAGCCCCGACAGCCAGCCCCGACAACCAGCCCCGACACCCAGCCACAACAACCAGCCCCAACAACCAGTCCCGACAACCAGCCCTGACAGCAAGCCACAACAATCAGCCCTGACAACCAGCCACAACACCCAGCCCGACAACCAGCCCTGACACCCAGCCCTGACACCCAGCCACAACAACCAGCCCCGACAACCAGCCCTGACAACCAGCCCTGACAACCAGCCCCGACAACCAGCCCTGACACCCAGCCCTGACAACCAGCCCCGACAACCAGCCCTGACACCCAGCCACAACAACCAGCCACAACAACCAGCCCCGACAACCAGCCCTGACAACCAGCCCTGACAACCAGGGCTTCCCGCTTTCCTGCCCCCGATTGAAGGGCCCCGCTGAAAAGAAGACATGTTACTCCCTGAAAACTGTTCCTCACTGTGACTGAAGTTGAATGTGCCATAACTTGTATAGCACACAGCTCTGTAGTTCTCCATTGATTAGCCTGTAGTAGTAGCATTAGCCTGTAGCAGTAGCATTAGTCTATAGCAGTAGCCACCAGTGCAGCGTTGGGGTGAGGCAGGACAGAGCAGCTGAATCCTCATAGGTCAGAAGTGTGTGAAAATGTTTATGAAGACCAATCACTTGATTTGAGTGCGCCCCCACCCTGCACACCAGGACCTATTTCAGGGCTGTAATGTAAAGTAATGGGCAAAAGCAACGTAATGACGTCAAATTTTCTGAGAAGTTCAGCCCTTTCAGGCAAGTTCAGGCACTTCCACAGGCCTCTATCAGGACGCACTCAAACTCCAAATGGCTAATTACAGTGATATGAGCACACATGATAAAAATGTCAATGCAGATACATGTTCAATTTTAAACAAAATTTTTAACATATAGCCTAATACAAAATAACTTTATTATTATTATTATTATTATTATTATTATTATTATTATTATTATTATTTATTTATTTATTTATTTTTTTATTTATTTATTTTTTTTTTTATTTATTTATTTATTTTTTTATTTAATCAGTTAGGGAGTGTGGCGCACTTGTGCCTTCTATTCACCAAATACTAGTTTTCTATACAGCCATGAATACACTTCACCACCAGTGTACACACTGATTTCATCTCCCCTAGTTCAGATGCGTGTGACAGGTGATAAGCCAGTCAGGAACACACATTATCAAAACAAATGTGGCTGCTTAAACAGCACTGTTACTGTAATCTGAGGTGATTGAAGTTTTTGCTGTGTGCTATATGATAGATGATCAATGAGCTCTTATACTTCCCATATGTCACTCCATTTAAGAATTGCCTGAGAAGCAGCAAAGGAGGTGAACTGATCAGACATAGACCTACCATATAGAATACAAAGAGGACAGGTCTGGATCCCACTCAATAGTAGTATAAGTAGTAAGAAATCAGGGATGCAATGATCCAGCTTTTCAGTTCTGATACTGATTCTGATACTATAGCTTTAAGTATCAACTAATACCAGTGCAGAGACTGAAAACATTTATTTCCTTTAAACTAAAATAAAGTTAGACAAAACCGCTTCAAATTATCCAAATGTGTTATATAGCTGTTATTTATCTCTCAAGTACCTACAGAACAACTTTGTATAAATAAAAGTTAAAACATTATGAGACTTGGGGGCCAACTACGGTCAGGAAATAATCTTATTAGATCAATTTGTATGTCCACCCAGAATATCGTCTGAACTGATATTCGGAAGCCAATATCCAATGCAGAATATTTTTCAGTATTGGCGCCGATATCCGATGATCGGTGCATCCCTAGTAGTAATAGGAGGCATTGTACTGTATTTGAATCATTCAGAATTACTCACACAGAGTTTGAATCCTTCGTCTAGCACTTCAGTGTTGTAATTTAATACTAGTCTATCAAATTTGGTGTCCATAGCAGCATGATCCCCTACTTGCATATGTTCTAAATTCACTCACTAAAGTCCTTTTATACTGACTGCTCCCATGATTCACTGACACACTGTCCCTATACTGAACAGGACACATGACAGACTAGAGCATAGCAACAAATCCCTGGCTTTGAAAAGGTCATGCAGCCCATAAATCCAGCGCTTCAGTAAAACCAGATAGATTCCTCCATTCCTTGTCCACTCGTTCATATTTTTCCTCTCTCTGCCCCTCACTCTAAGTCATAAATGGTGATTCACGGCTCTGTTTCTGACCACGCCAATGATTTTAATTTTCTGTTTTCAGTGTAATAAAGGCTGACATGAGAATGAGCCTTGGGCAGGGACTTCTAATGAGAAAATGAAATTAGTTTTTCAGCTGACTGATCAGAAACATTTCATACATTATAATCAAGCTTTCATTTGATGTGATTTGTTTTGTGTCTACTGCTTGTGTAGCGCACTGTGTATGTGGGTGGGTATTTGTCATATTACGGGGACCTGCTGCTTTTATAGAAACAAAAATCAAGACAAAAATGTAAATCCTTTATTTTTAGATCAACACCATGGTATGTTTATTAAAATAGGTTAAGGTTAGTCTGGTCAGTGTCCCCAAGAAGGATGCACAACCTGTGAAAAAACTGCATGTGTGAACATCTCAATTTGTCCTTACCTGCACCACTTGTTATGTCATGTTATGTGACATTTTCAACCTTTACTAGAACCAAGACTGAGTAATACTTTATGTGTGTGTACTTTTTGATTGTTTAAGACATTCCTGTCAGATATAATTCAACAAAGAACCCACAAAGTTACAGATAATGTTACAGACATGGAATAGGGTAAGAAGGAAATAAGTATTCAGTTGCTTTTTTGTTTTGTTTTTGCAGATTTGCATGTATAACACTCACCCAAAATGATTCCAAAAAGTAAAGGCTTTTTGGCTAATTTGAATTCTAGGAAATGTTTGACTGCTCTTTCAGCTACATGTGTTTATTGTTAACTTTGGAGAATATTTCTTTCAGTGCGTGCTTCTTTTTTCTGGGCTCAATCATTTTTATTCACAAACATGGAGAGATGTTTCACATTAACCACCTCAATGAATGAATGGTGTACTTGCATCCTGAGAACATAACAGCACAGTCCTGCCTTATGTCTCTGTTAGACCTTCTCAGCCACTGGGAGCACTACTGTCCATCTGCTGCACTGGAACACTCAAAGAACAATGTTCTATTAAATACTTGTAACTGGGGCATTTAAGCACTGAAATTGAGGAAGTGAACTGCTTAGTCCAAGTAAAAGAAACAGGGCTGTTACTGCACATAGTTTGATTAATATGTATTAATCATATGTGATGGACAAATGATTCATAGGATTTTTTTGTTTATTATAGAGAATTGTAGTTTGATAGTTTTATAACTCCTTTAGTGATTCTTCTTCTATATCACTTACGTACACCTTTCTATCAGACAGAATATGAGCATGAACATGACTTGAAACATTTGAAACAGTGTGTATCTTGTCCAGTGTGACAGGCTGCTCTCCATACAGAGCAGTAACATACAGTAGTGACTCATGGCGCCTTCAGGTACACTCTGTTTTACTCACAATATCAGCTTGGGAGCCATTGTGCTCATGTCAAGCTGCACCTCTCTCTCCATCTTTAATAGTCTGTCTGGGTATGGTTAAATCACTGATGCATTTGTCTGTTGCCTAGCAACACAGAGATGTTTGTTTGGATGTCTAAAGGCCAGAGTTGATGCACTTTCAGTTAAAAAGACTGTTCTTTTCAGAAGCAGCCTTGTTATTATCAATTGTGTTTGCACAATTTATTATTGTGAGAATGTGAAATACTGTTACATTCTGTTTAAGTTTTGAAGCTCTTGGGATTAGGCTACTTATGCACCAATAATGATGGTGTACAGCATAAGCCTGTTCACATATGGCCTCTGGTCTGCTCTCTGCTCTTTGGAGGAGGTCATGGGGTCAGGGAATGATTAGGATTCAGATTGTTACAGGTCTCAATAAAAAGCAAGTTTAGTAGGAAAACTAGGATAATTATTTGACCTATGTTTTGGGGTTGAAGGGTAAGGGTCACAGAATATATTCATAATTATTCCCTGGGGATTATAAAGGAAATCCATCATTTCAGAACACTTTATAACAAGAGCATGCTGACACAAATGTTACATATTGATGCACAAACTAAAACATAAAACAATAAAGGGTTCAGAAAAGAGGACTTATAGGCTATTAACAATTTAAAATATATATTTTTGTGTATAACATTTCACACCTCACATCAATAACATTACAATAAGGCACACTTTTCACACTGCATTTAAATATAATAAGAAACTACTGTATGGAGTAAATTGTCTCACAAATGCACAGATCTGTTGCATTATTCATACATGATATTTTGCCACAAGCAAATTTAACTTTGCATACAGTAAGTATGGTATATATTCATATTGACTACCCAGTGGAAAAGGCTGAAATAAATAAAATAAAGCATTAAATAGGAAATAATAAATATGAAATCTTCTGTAGAGCACAACCCATAATGCATTGTGTCTCCTTGTAGTACATGCTTTCACAACACACAGTCAGTCTGTTTCAGAAGTAAATCTTTTCCCCATCACCACTGTCTGAATACAGTGCTTGAGGTTATAACAGTAGTGAAAGACATCCCATAATAGCACTTAAAGGAGAAACTTGCATCATTAATCATGTCTTCTTTCACGATGAAGACTGGGAGATTCAGGACTATGTGTGTGCAGACAATACATATGAATGATCCCAGATTGGTCTCACAAGGAAAGAAAGGGAACTCTTTAAGGGCACATTCTGAGCCATCACTCCACTGACTGAAATGAGCCAATTATTTCTAGGACAGCATGCCAATTACAGAAATGCTATTCATTCACTGTGGACTGCTTGTTTATGGTGCCCAAACAAGTATTTTACCACAGGAGTCTTGAGTCTTTGTTGGATCAGTGACCATTGGAAAAGAGGTGTTTGAGACAGACTGTAAGATGAGGTAAAGTATTGGTGATATTTGCCTTAAAGGAGCCAGTCCCCCAGCTGCATTGTGGGACATTTACAAGCAGCTGTTCAATTGTGTGGCTGTAGCTGACTCAGCGTGGACACCATTATGTCCCCACATTTTGATCTTCATTTTTGTCTGGTAGATTTTATACAAGGCGGAGAAAAGGAAGAACAAAGAACAACAATCTTATTTGTCTATGTACATTTTCTAAGCAATTTTGTTTTTTATTTATTTGTAGACAATAACAATAAAATCAAAAATATGTTAGCATAGTCATCACTTACTGGAAATGGATTTTCTTGTTTAAATAAAGCTTATTCATCTAAGCACTGAAAAGGGAATTCAAATTCCATTGAATTTTGTGTGTTTAGTGTCACATAATATTTTTCATTGAGTTATATATTTAGTTATTTATTTAGCTTTGGAAATAAATCCACAAGAGTAATGTATTCTTGTGTAAAACCTTTGGAAGTGAGTTATTCACTCCACTAGAATCTAAAACATGAAAGCTACTGTCCCAGTTGGTTGTATGTATGTCACTGGGCCAAAACATGTCATAAATACAAACAGTGCAGCACAATCTGTGTTACATTAAAGCTACTATTTAGTTTTTCTTTGGTCTAACTTTGGGACTAATTAATCATTATTTGAAGCTACATAAAACCGACATGCAAAAGCTGAATTTGACTAAATCCAATTACATCTAATTACTCAGCTTACCTCGTCTGAATGTGGGAGCAGTGGGTGGATGTGATGCTTGGCTGGGTCTTAGTCAAGTGTTTAATGACACAAATGAACTCTGCTGTATTCTAAATACGCTTTTTAATCTACTTTTAGACCAAACTGCTTCTGCTGCACAATCTGGGGAGACAACCCATCCTATTGTCTTGTGTCGTATAGCTGATTCTGTTTTTGGATACTCATATTTTTATGTTCTTTTACCACATATTGCCAGCACTTTTTGTCTTTTTGTTTTTGTCTTAAATCTGTGAATTTGTTTTTCAGTAATCACTTTCTGATTTAATGAAGTGCTTTATAAATAGATCAGACAGTCTGGTCCTCATGCCCTTTATCGTGTTCGTCAAACTGATGTTTTGACTCATGTGAAACGAAGGAGCTCATTGGTCATCCATCATTTTGAAATAAAATGACATTTCTCTCACCTCAGAGTTTTGGGCGTTGCTCATTAATCCTGTAGAAATTTGCAATGGTTTTCAGTCCCCTGTGAGTTTTCTTTTTCTTTCTTTTTTCCTTGTAAGCAGCAATAATTGCTTTGATACAGACAGACCATACATCCACCTGTCAATCATGCCCCGCTGAACTTGAGATTCACTGGGGACCAGATTCACATCTTCATAAGGTTTTGGAGTGTGTATTCTGAATCTCAGGAAAGCTTATACAACAAATCTGCAATGGGGCAAGGCACATTTTGCTCAAATATTTGGGGAAAAATTGGGTAAAGGGCCTGTAATAAACTCACAGTCACACTGGCCGTCTCATTATCCATCACTCTTATTTGGCCAGTGTGGGTATTTGGAGAGTTTGTGGTGTAGCTCCTCTTGTGTTTGTGTTGTGTTCCAGTGGGTTAAAATGATGGTTTACTGACTGCACAGCACAATCCAGATGCTTCGAACATGGCACCAGTCACAGGTCTTACAGGAAAAGCTTTCATCCTTTTGTTTGCTCTACATTCCCACAATGCACCTCATTAGAATCCCATTCTCTGCAGGCCCCTTCTCTAACTGCACTGTCAAACTGACTCCCACCTGCTCTGAGGATGTGCACTGATATTGTGCAGTGTGCACAAGGGAAATCCAAATAACTACACTGTATAAATATCTTATGAATGAAATGACATGTTCGGTTTGTCAGGGACTACAAAGTTTGCAGCCACTTAAAACCAGTGAAATAGAAGAGAGAAGAGAATAAGAATGATCAATGTTTCAAACTGGGGATAACTGAACACATTAATTATCAATAGCCTTTATGTTGTTGTATAAACTAATGAAACACAATACCAACTAGTCCATAACACAGAAATAAAAACTCATTACTTAGACACCTATTATCCACCATGCTTTGAACGTTGTTGAAAACCTCCACCTATGGTCTTGTTTGTTTGTTAGGGCTATGTCAATACTAATATTTACGGTACGGACAGACCGTGTGTGTCTCTGATTGGCTAATCCACCTGTCAATTACACCCATCTGAACACAGATATTCAATAGAGATTTAATGGTGACCAGAATCGTGCATCAATTAGTTTATATCTTGATCCTGGCAACTAGCCCAATGGAAACATTATAAATATGGACCTTATTTCAGCAGCTTGTGTATTGGAAGATAAGTCTCTTCACAAATGGACTGACTTTTACTATTGCAGACATTTTAGTATTTTTAGTATACAACATTTTGTGTATGTATGTTTAGTAAACAACATTTTAGTATTTTTTTAAGGTTTTAAGGTTCTTTTTTTTTTTTTTTTTTTTTTACAAATGATTACCCATTTAAAAATGTTCCCCATAAACCACATCATATTTATTTGCCATGAAACCTTTCAACAAAAGGGCACTAACTAAGAGCAGCTGAGTGATCATACATCTGCTCTCATAGCATTCATAGCGCTCCAATCACAGGTGTACGTCTGGAAACACAAAAATTACAATTCATTTCAAAGTGTGTAAGCCCCTTAATCTAAAAAACATACACAACTTGAGTTTTCAATACTATATAATGTTTTCCGAGGCTAAAATATATTTTATATGAAAGTTACTTTTTATGTAAGATTTTTATGAACTTTCTGAAGTTTTTCTTCATTTGAGGCATGAGTGCTCAGAAAGAAATCACCCATCCTCACCCACAGCTCTGTGCATACAATTCTTGGAAAATGTAGGGTTCAAAGGTTTTGCATAACTGTTTTCCAAAAACAAAAACAAGGAAATGAAAATGTGCTGCTTGCAACGGTGAATTGTCACCATGGAGAGAAGGGCCAGCAGAAAATCATTTCTAAAGTTTTGAACATGTGCAGATGTGTATTTGTCATAGCATTATCATTATCTGAATGAAAATGAGAAGTAGCTGTTCCGCTTCCACTTGGTTTTGTTGTCAATGTTTTTGATTACTAAATGTATGTGAAAGCGTTCTTTTTTTCTCAACTGTTCTGGGGAAGTGGATGTACCATGTTCTCTGCAAAATAAAAGTAGTCTCAAATTAAAGTTTAACATTTTTGCTACATTTTCAGTTATGTACTTTATCATTTAAATTTTTCAATGCATGTTAAGCCATCAAAACGTATGTATGTTAAGAATGAACTCTGAACTCCTCTTTCTTACTGTTTTGCTTGTGAAGGATTCATTTTCTTTTCCACAGTATTCAAACATGAGTAACAGGCCTCTCTGGGGAGCTGATGTTTATCCTTGGATCTCAAATTCCAGTCTTCCCAAACTGGGCATGACTGACCTGGAGGAGCACAGATGCCTTCTTTATTCTACTACTAGCAAGTCTCTCAGGACAGGCCCAAATGTTTACAATAAAGGGAAGGTCCTATTAAATGTTGTTGTTGTTAGTTTCTATCCTATTAGATGTTTTTTTTTTTTTTTACTGTATAATGAACTCTAAATCCTAACCCTAACCTTAACCCTACCTTAACCCTCTAACCCTAACCCTTTTGACCTTATGAATGATAAAGATATGTTCTGCCTTTATCATATATAACTATGTAATTAGCAAACCTGACTGTGGTGTGCATTCCAAGTCCATTCTTAATATAATGTTACATCTTTATGGATTTGCAACCATGCTATACTATTTTGTATACATGAAATTACTTGGAGACAATGGCAACATCAGCCTGTACTGCGGTAGAAAATGTGTCAAAAGCAATCATCTGGCCAGTGTTTTTGAAATAACCGTGAAGGTACTAGTCTAAGGAGCTTTAGAAGATTAGTCCTGGCCTAGGGGAGGAGGAGTTTCACCTGGAAATGACTCTGGCCTGATGTTTATTTAGAGACTATTGTTCTCTGCCAGCCTCTCCCTCATATCGCATAAGTTAGACCTGATTAGTATATGACAGGCTGTGGCTTTATGGTTTGACCAAGGTTTGAAGAGACTAAACAAAAGATAAATTACATAAGCCACTATTTCTGTTTAAAGTTTCAGGTACAACTCCTCAAGTAGGACAGGACTAAACTAGCTCCCCTTCCCTCAGGGCAGTATAAAGCTCTCAGATCAGAAAATGACTGTTAAATTGCAGTGAAAATGTCTAAATTTTAAAATCAACGGTGTACCTTTGAAACCTTTTTTTTATTTTTTTACCATGGATCAGTCCTAGACACACCAAAACAATTCAGTTAGATTCATTGTAACATTATATTGTTTAATTACACTCGTACATGGGGTCCACAAAGGGATTCACTTGCGTATAGTAATGTCCTTTGTCATGTGCAACAACTGGGTGACACACACAGACGTCAACCCTTCTCACGGTGTGCATTCACATGTCTTTAAATAGCGTTCACTGTATCTAATTCAGTTTAATTAATTTCTTTAGTATTTTCAGGAGATGGCTTTAGGAAAAGGGTAATAGACTGGCAGAGTGCCCAATCTATCCCTATTGTATTTGACGAGGGTTTTGTCATCAAATATAGCTGGGCATAATTTCTTAGAGTTTTTCTGACAGGCCATCATGTCAGTTTATTTTGTCCTATATATTTATAAGTGTAAGAGTGAGCAGGGGGTAAATGCTTTCTTTGAAGATGATCAGTGGCCGCGGAGATGAGAAACTGGATTGTGTGACTGTACAGTGAAGAGCCCCAGGACAGACACAAAGATCCCCCTCCGGGAGCACAACAAAAGGGCAGGTGCAACTTCCTGCCCCTATTCACTTGTATAGAAAAGTGAGACTACAGCAGCAACGGATCATCTCAGATACAGACGCCTCCACTGTCACTTGCATCAGAGGAGAAACCTTAAAATAATATTAAGTTAGTTCATTGTGCAATATTTGTTAAGGATGGATAACCACAAAACATACTTTGCACGTCATGCTAAACTGTATGTCTCCATGAAAATTCTACTGTTTCCTTAGCTGTGTGTTAATCTTAACTATTAAATCTCCATGGAAGCAGGAGACTCCACTAGGCCAAGTTACAGGTCGGATCTGTGGAGAGGTGACTTTGTTTACAATAAGAATGCACATTTTTCAAGTAATATTTTTTTAGCAATGGAACTGAATATATAATTAGATTAATACCATATTGTGGAATATTCCAGAAAATAACATCTTAATGGAGAGAAGCATGAGGCAAACCCCTACCAGAAAAGTTGCACCTTTACATGGGATACAGTCTAGCATCAATTTTCCCTTTATTGTCTTGGATTTTACATTCAACAATGTGCTGTCTCTTTAATTCCAATAAACTCTCATAACATGTAAACAAACTCAACATCTTATCTTTTCAGTCTTTTCTATGCTATTTATAGAGCAAATATTTCCGACATGCTGCCTATATAGGGATATGGGAAAAAAGCAACAACAAAAAATAGCCAATTAAGCGCTCCTTGTCTTGCTGGAATCTCACAGAGGCTCCAGTTTTTAATCACGCATATCATATCCGAATTATACATGACATTGATGAATTATGCATGGATAACAGTGTAATCAAACCAGCATTCATAAAGCTAATATTGAACTCAATGGACTCTTTTGTTCATTGTGGCTTTATGCATTTCTTTGGCATTGACAAAGGGGTTAATTCCTTCCATGAAATCTACATTTGATTAGAAAGTGATTGAATGAAATAAAAAGCAAATTTCCTTGACAGAAAAACCAAGCTGTCACGCCGGTGAGATAAATTAATCAAATGAATCCAACAATGCCCCCGTTTGACATTTCCTACAACACAGATGGCTGCTCCTTGGAAGACCAATAATGACCATTTAAAGGGCCCATATTCCGCTGTTTTATAATCATTGTTATAATATTGTTTCCTCATCACAAGCATACCTGGAGTTGTGTTTTGCTTCATTCACACACGTTTAACATACTGCATATTTAAACTGAGTTCTTCTCTCAAACAGAAAATACTCTGTTCCACCTTGTGATGTCATGTGGAAATACAGAAAGTGTTCCATAGTGTTTTTAAAAGCCATATCTTTACTAGAATCATTTTTGATAGTTTCAGTCTTGGATTTGCCTATTTCTACTGAACTAAAGGTAAAATGTAGCTATTAACTGAAAAAAACTACCAGTACATGACATCCTAAGGTGGAAAAGAGCATGCTGAGGTTTGGAGATGTAGACAGACTAATAATAAAGAATTACTAAACCATGTGTGGATGAAACAAACCACAGCTCCAGATATGTTTTTCATGAGGCATCAACATTATAACATGGCTTAAAGCTCAGTAGAGTCAATTTAGTGTAATATAAGACCTTCAATAACAAAAATAAAAACTTTTGATTATGAATCCCATCAATTATAGATGTCTTGTGGAGGTTGCTTTGTCTGGGTGCAGCACTGGATCAATGCTAACCTAGGTGATCCGGTCAGCTCTGGTTCTCAGAAGGAGCAGTGCGCCATGCCAGTTCAGCCTGTTGTTGTCTTTGAGCAGCAGCAGGTGGCTTGCGTCCTTGGGTTTTGTTGCTTGTGAACTTGAGCCTTTCTGGCACATCAGCACATTCCCAGGAGAGTGCAGTGATCAGGTTCAGTCTTCAGTGTGCACAGTTGTAGCTGCATCTCCGAGCAGTGTGTATGTGTGTGTGTGAGGAAGGCGTGTGCGTCTGTCAACAGGTCCTCATAGTATTGTGTCTCTGGGGTGAACCAAACACCACAATGGGACAAGATTTGATACATGTGTCAATGGATGTTTTTCAAATGGCGGAAAGCAAACTTCTCAAGATCCTCATTGATGTAAGGTTGTAATGAGTTACCGAAATGCAGCACTATGAGCGCTATGTAGGATATAGGGTAGACAGACAGAATCCAGGATACCATTCTGCACCTTGCCTAAGGACACAATGACGGTATGCACTAGACTAGAGCCTCTGTAGCACCTAGTATTTCCAGCTGTTTCCCATCAGTACTATACCAGGCCTGCTTAGCTTCTAAGATTAGGCAAGGCAAGTTTATTTGTATAGCACAATTCGTACACAAAATAATTCAAAGTGCTTTATAGAATAAGACATACATTAAAATCACAATACAAACAAATCAAAACATAAATAATCATCATAAAATTTTAAAATAGAGATGGGACATTAAATTAGAGAGAATTAGAGAGAAGAGTAGAATGCGGAATAGAAAATGAAAACTTTTCAGTCATATGCACAGCTAAACAGAACTGTTTTTAGCCTGGATTTAAACAGAGTCAGAGTAGAGGCCTGTCTCACATGTTCAGGGAGACTGTTCCAGGTTTTAGCTGCATGAGTCTGAAATGCTGACTCCCCGAGTTTAGTCCTGACTCTGGGCACCAGCAGGAGTCCGGTACCTGAGGTCCTCAGAATGAGAAATGGTTCATACGGCACTAACATGTCACGGATGTACTTTGGAGCTAGGCCATGGAGAGACTTGTACACTAGCAGAGCTGCTTTAAAGTCTATTCTCTGAGCCACAGGAAGCCAGTGCAGAGACCTGAGCATAGGACTTATGCGCTTCCTGGTTCGAGTCAGGACTCGAGCTGCAGCGTTCTGGATGTTCTGCAGCTGTTTTACAGCTCGTTTGGAGAGGCCAGTGAGAGGCCGTTACAGTTATCTAACCTACTGGAGACAAAAGCATGGATAAGTCTCTCCAAGTCTGCTTTAGACAGTAGACCTTTAATTTTTGCTATGTTTTTTTTACTATGTTTTTTAGATTAGATGAGTTTGAACCTGTCCAATGTGGTTGCCATGATTAATTCCTCTTCATGCACTTGTTTTATGTGTAATCCCTTCTATGTTGTCCTAACAGAAATCTGACTACTCTCATTGTTGGGACCCACTGATGTACAGGTTGCTGGTGTGATTCCAGCTCCCACAGATGAATGCTGTTATGGTGTCATTGGGCAAGACACTTAACCCATAGTCCCTCAGTGTCTGTGTACCCTGGTATATAAATGGGTGAGTGGTTCCTCAATGTAAAGTGCTTTGAGTGCTTTGAAGGTGGAAAAACACTATATAAAAATGTGACCTTGACCATGACCATGTGACCAAATATAGTTTGATTTGTATTTTCACATCTGTTCTCAAACACCAAAACAAAGCCATTCACAATCTCTTGCTGTGTGGAAAACAGCTAGAGATGCACTGTAAACATGCACTCGCTAATTAGTATTCCTTAAGTGCTCTTTGTTAACCAGTTCAATTCAGTTCAGTCAAAATGCCTCTTTGAACTAGCTACTTCTGCTTGGTTCTCCAGCAAAGGCAGCTCTATGTCTATTTTCACCGCTCAAAGGGATTTTTCATACTCAATTGGGTATGGAGAAGAGAGGGGAGGAGAGGAAGAAGAAGTAGTGGGGGGTAGGGCACCTCAAAACCCTGTCCTTGTTAACAGAAGATGTAAATAAATAGACACAAACCCACGTCGAACTAATCAGGAAAACAATTACCTCCCTATTTAAAATGTTCCAGTGCGCTGCTGGGAGAATGACAACTAATTTCCCAACCCTTTCATTTTATGTCCACAGAATCCCGACGAGAAGATTAATGAGGTCTTTCAGTGGGATCTCACCAATGCCTCCGATCAAATACATCACCTTAACCTGCCATCTCTGACAACAAAAGACGCTTTATTACTGCAGCCAGTTATTAAATCAGCTCTTATTCCAAAGCACAAATGTGTGTAATCTGCCTATTGCTCTCTGATGATTGTGAATTTTATGGGCCAAAGACTACAGAGGGTGTTGCATGTATCGGCGCTGTTTAAGTCAATGAAAGCATATTGTATTATTCATGGTTATAGCTTCCCTGTCACTTTGCGAGCAGCATGTTATTTCTCTTTTGTTTATTGTCTTATCAGGCGAGCTATCATTGCTGTTGCCATCAAAGCTGACTTTATGACATGGAACGTAATTGAGCAATGCAAAACTTCAGCACATCATATCCTCATTGCTATTAAAATCCAAATCAGAAAAGGCTTGAGAGGGGAATTGCGGCGTGCTAAATCAATTTGGACTTTGTGATGAGGTCATGAGTTTGGGCGTATATGAAATAGTCAGGCTGAGAGGACACACTTCATTGTGGCAATAAAGAGAGGAGGAATGATGATCATGCGTTTTGACTGGAGGCTGCCGACACAACACAAGCTCAGGGAAAATGGAGGCCATGTTAGCCCTCTGCCCCCATCCAAACAGTCCAATGAAAAATCCATCTGCATTGCAGTATATCACCATTTGGCTGCTGCCCAGATGTGGAGTGCTCACTCAAGAGATGATGAGGGATTGGATACGTGCACAAACAGTGGCAGCGTTTTCTTTCTGATCTGTGTTTGTAGGAAACAAAGTGTGGTTAACAAAAGGCCTATGTAAAATTGTCTTTCTGTGGATATAAAATACAACTTTTGTGTAGGCCTATTAATATAACATATATGGAGGGATTCCTTTTTAGAACTAATTATTTACCATCATTTACATAATATTTAGTTTTTCTGTCTTAACAAACAAATGTAAAATGATTCTAATATTTACCATAAGTACTATCTCACTTGCCTGAGCACTTTACACAGATGTGCGTTCAGTCACAGGGTGTATCTTCCCAAGTTGAGATGGGTGTGATTGACAGGTTGATTTGCCAATTAGGGACACACATGGTCTGTCCACATCAAAACAAGTATGGCTGCTTTCAAGGAAAAAAACATCACAGGAGACTGAAAAAAGCATTGTGGATTTCTGCAGAATCAAAGAGTGAAGCACAGTTAATCTGAGATAAGATATGTTTGATTTTGTTCAAACTTTGGGGCGAATAGTTCATTTCACATGTGTCTTTGAAATAAACAAATCTGACTGTACATTATTGAATCTGGCTTGAGGCACGATTTGAGTAGTTAGCAGATTGAAATTCCTCTGTTTAAAAATACAGAGATATCATTCTGAAATTGGTGCGTAACTACCCCTAATGTTGTCTGCTCTGTTTCACCTTGTGATGTCATGTGGTGGTAGTTTTCAAGTTAACAGCTTCCTTTTACCGTTACTTCAATAGAGATTGGAAATTCCATGGCTGAAATCATCCAAATGATTCTAGTGATGGTGTATGTAGTTTAAAAATTCAGTGGAGCACTTCTTGTATTGACACGTGACATCACAAGAGTGTTTTCTGTCTGAGAGAAGAACACAGCCTAAATATGCAGGGACTGTGTGTTAAACATGTGAGAATGAGAACATAATAGTGTAATATGGGCTCTTTAAGCAATAGGAATGAAGTGTTCAAACATTCAACCAAAAATCTGACCAGTTGAAAGGAAACTACCTGCACAAGCCTGAATCTAAAATGTCTGCTTTATACTTGGGCAGTGCTCAAGCATGTCAGAACCATTTGGTCCTATGTGTCCAGTCTTTGATTCCACACTTTGTACTACTCCAGGTCTAATTTGTAGTGAGCTTGACTTCAGATCTCAGTCCACTGGCATCTGGCCGAACAGCTGCATGCACATAATTGGCCCCTGAAATTGATCATGAGCAAAGCCAAGACTTGTACATTATGCATGCACCTTCACAAGATGAAGAGGCACTATCGTTTGGAGCTGAGGATCATGTATTCTGGCACCTGTTTAAGTCTGACCACAACTTCAATAAATCCCAGGATAAAATATGACGATTAAAATAAAGTATTTTTTCCTCATAAACTGTTGGTCCAAAGTTATTCCTCACTTTCTCAATGCATTCCTAACATTCTAATTATTCAGTGTCTTTATAGTTCATTAGTGTTTTTCTTAACTTTACAAGACCAATTGGGAGTTTTGCTGTCACAGTAAAGTTAATTACAGCTAGCATGTTAACAGTGCACTTTTTAGTTCTAGACATAGACCCTATATATGAATGGACAAGCCACTGCATGGCAAACAGGAAATGCTCCAGGAGGCTCTTCCGGCTCCTTCTCTCCCTTTTTCTTATTGACTCACATTGGGATCTTATCGCTCCTCTCTCTATAACTGCTGCACTGAGTATCGTCATTTTGGTCTTAAAATGTTGGTATGAACCCACTCTACATGACCCTGAATTTTTTTTCCCACTATTTTGTCCATCAAAAAAACCCTATTCATAACAGAGAGCCTGGCTCCAGATTCGCTCCTGTAACCGTGGCATCGTGAGCCTCATTTGAGCGGTGCTGAACGCTGTGGGTGACGCTTAGTCCACTTTTATATACCGTCTGTGGCTCTAGGACAATAAAACATAATTATATGCAGACAGATCACATCAGTCTCATTTTGACTCCAAGACCTGCTGTTGTAATATATCTGTACTAGGGCAAAACAAATTTCACAACTCATAGACAATATATAGTATATGAATGGATATAGCTAACCCACTAGCCGCCACATTCCAAATAGGAAGTGAACATGGGGGCCCTTCCAGCTCTATTGACTCTGTTTCCAATTGACTTTACATTGAAACATTGTCACTCCTCTCTCTGTAACTGCTGCTGTGAGCTTTTTACGGTCTATGGCACAGCTACTTTAATTTCTTTTATCTGTAACTGAAAGTGAGATGGCTAACCACTCTGCCACCATTCACCTTGTATTGTAAGTCACCACTTACAGTAGTCATAAGTTGTGTACCGCTCATGTGTACAAGGCCACATACATAACCATCCTGTATAGCTCACTTGAAAATGGTTTCAGTGTTAGGTATGATCCATGTTCTCTTGTGACACATTTGAAAGTAGCCCTTTACTGTCATTTGTTAAAGCAGCAGCCCTCAGATGGCGTTGAGTATATGAAGTCCAGGTGATGGAATAAGTGTCCCACTGTAAATTGTACTGGGAGTGTACCATTCTTCAGAAACATCATTGTGGGTTCATTTCGTACACCACACAAGACAAAGCCACCCTGTAACAAATGGGGTGCAGTGCATGCTAAATGTTCCTGTCTGCGGTAATGAGACTCCATAACACTTCCCTGCACAAATGCTTTTTGTCAGAATTATATATTGTAAGGATATAATACTTTGGATAGGTGAGAGTTAAGATTATGCTTCTCTGTCATCTGTTTTTAATGAACATTTTTAAAAAAGATCAATAATGGGCCATTGACAATTTTTTTCAAAATGATTCAGATGTCTGATTTAGATACTGGAATGCAAAGTTGAAGGTTTGTCACCCAGAAAAGGAACAAAATAATGAGTTGGTTGGTAGTTACATACTTTATAATTATTAGTTCTAAATGTTTAACATAATAGAAAGAGCATTTTCTTGTTCCTGATGAGTATCTGGATAAGGATCACTGCAGGTTCTAGACAGGGGTGCAGTGGTTGAGGAATAATATTTTGTATTTGTTTAAAGATGCATTGTGTAACTTTGCTGGTTGAGGGTCCATCATCCACGTGTTTCGATGAAGATGTCATTGTTCTGCCTGGAATGTTCCACAGTATGATATAAAATAGCTCTACACTCAATTACAGGTCATTTTATAGTGCAAAAATACCTTAAAATACCTTTAAAAAACTGACACTCTGACTGTGAATGAGGTCGCCTCTCCACAGATCTGACCTGCAACTTTATATGGTTTGGTCTCAATGAAGATTTAATATCATACTGTGAAACATTCCAGACAAAGTAATAACATTTCCATGAAGAAAAGCATTTGATGAACCCTCCACAAAGGTTACACAGTGCACCTTTAACCTAAATTTATTCAGCTAGATCAATTGTAAGCCAATTATCAGAGGCTACAGCACAAGCAAGAAGAACATAGAAACAATACAAGAGAAATACACAGATACATTTTTCCCTCCTTAGACTCCATGTGCATGATGTGTGCATTTACTGTTACTGCTGTTACTGTTATGGTTTGAATAAGTAACAAACGTTTTTGTGTCGTTTGCATGTTCTCCTCATGTCTTGTTCTTGCTTTTAATGAAGATCTGGTCCCCACAATTTCTGAACAGCAGTCAATATTTATGCACAAACTACCCATATGTTCAGTAACTTCGAGTTTGAACCGGCTCATATTTTTCTTTTCTTTTTTCTATTTTCATGCACAAACACATTTGTCTCATTTTTGCACAGTTTTACATATAAAACTCATCTAAATTTTTTTGCACCATGCATGTAAAACTCATTACTGTTTCCCTTGGCACTGGTAAACACGACTTTAATAAAGTGTGTCTTACTTCAGAGTGTATACTGTCAACAAGCCAGGGAAAAATACATTAAAATAGTAATTACCCTCCAAGACAATTTTAATTAGCAATCCAATCGACATAGAAAACAGAGCAAGAAGCTGTTTTTAATTAACCTATGCAAATGACTTACTGTTTCATTATCAGAGGTTGTGTTTATTTAAGAGAACAAAGCAAATTGGACTGAAAATGGCTACTAACTACAAAATATTCATGTTTTAAAAGACCTTCAAAACACTTGATAAAAAAACGTGACTGTTTCAAGTTTAATTAACTTATTTTTCTCCACAACTTGTTTTAAATCTTTGCCAAGGTTATTCAAAAGTACAGTTTCACTATTAATTTAACAGATCAGTGTATTACTTTTTATTACAGCTCTGCTTCTGTAGAAATCCGCCGAGTGATCATTTGATGTTTTCTCTTATCTGCGACAGTCACAACACACTCCACAGTAATAATAAGTGACATCTCCAAAATGAAAGGTTCGTACCAATTTCTCTAGCGGGGACGGCGCTGTCACCTTGAAATATTTGGAGGTTACTGGGGGAGGAAACTGTAATTTTGAGCCCCACATAGTTGTAGTTCTTGAAGCTGTGACAAAATGTAGTGATTGCTATCCTAACCTGATCCCTTATTTCCGATTATGCACCGTGTTATCATATGCAACGCTTAGCCGATTCTTACCAGCTGAAATGTAATACAAATGAGCGTCTTGAGATGTGGTTTTGTAGCGACATGTCTATTGTTATATGGAACCTCCCGCGTGGAACTCAATAATGGGTTAGAGTTGCATGTGCGGCATTTATTCTCCTTCTAAAACACTGCTCAGGTTGATGCAATACTCAGCGCGAACAAAAGCGCCTTTGTTTGCCGTGGCAGGTTGAGATGTGGATGATTTTAAAGGGAAGTCGTACCAAAACAGAGGTCACTGTTACACTGTGTAGCGTTGATTGTGGTAAGGATTGTGGGAGGGATATCAGTGTATGTTAGAATTGAATTTATATTACATATCTCTTTGAGCAAAGCTGATGTGTGTGTGTATACAGAGATGGTCCTGACTTATACTCAGGTGTGACTTGTATATTACATTTTTCACACCGATAGCCTATAAACCAAATATATGAAATGTATATATATATGAAATGAAAAAATGAAAAAAATGTTTTTTTTCATTTTGGTTTTAGTGACCAATAATAATTGAGAGACATTTTCTTATTTTTGGTTCTGTATTGAAAAATTAACGAACGAATGATACATGGATTGTTGTCTGTTGGGTTGTTTTTATTACTATAACTTTTATAACTTGCCTTTCAAGATGAAATGTTGGTTCTTGATCTCTGATTTTATAAAATACATTTCCCCCAAAACTTAAAAATACGGTACTCTGATATGTCCTCCGGTTTAACTGTTGTTGGTTTTCTGGGCACACCTCACACTCAAGTAAATGAGCAAGACGCTACATTATGTATTGTTCAAAATGTATTGAAAGGTCCTGTTGCTGGGTTGCAGATGACATCACAACATTCTATAGGCCAATATTATTTAATACAGATGGGGACAACTACAATTATTATTATCAAATTAATTTGTTTTTGTAAACTTGCCCCCTATCAGAGAGTATGACATCATCACTCATGCTCATCTTTCTAGAGTCTGAAAACCACCAATATTATGCAAAATAGATTATTGTGAGCTTTAAGGTATGTTTGGATGCTGTTACCTCATCAAAAACATACCTGGAGTTGTGTTTTGGTTTATTCACACATGTTTGCCCCTTTATTATTAGTCTGTGTACATCTCCAAAGCTCAAAATCCTTTGTTCCACCTTGTAATACATGTTTTTCCCCCTGAAATGCTTGTCAAGCAGGACAATAAAGATCTGCTTATCTTTGTGCTTTGTATCCTCCTGCCAGATCTCATGACAGCACCACACATGCCTGTTCTTTGCTGATGGGTATTGGTACTGACAGTCTGCTCATTTGAACAGAATTAATAGATACATTTTATGCCATCACTTGAAGCACTGTGTTAAAAGGAGATAATCATTTTCTTAGAAGAATATGAGATGAATTGAATATTGATTTTGCTGTTAAAGATTACTGCTGTTTGCTTTGTGTGGTTGCTCCAGCCTCAGTTTTATCTAGTGTTATGAGATGTTAAAGCAAGTTAACAATTATAAATACACATCAAAGGTGATTTCAGTATACTGTAGTCAATCGATACCGCTGCAGTTAGGTCACAGTGTCTCACATACGTAATCAAATCATGTGTGATGCCAAAATGTGATATAAAATATTATATAAAATGCTGCAATGCTTGAGTGGGTTGTAATAAGAGAAATACAAATACATTCTTAGATATAGTTTTTGTGTTATGGTTGAATAAGTTTATTGGCGACAATGCCTTTCTCATTCAATGTCACTGAGCTGAACTGTTCTGCAAACTAATAGACACTGTGTCAATCTATAAAATGAAGAAATACAAGTTCAGACCCGATGTGCTAAAAAGCTAGAGATCAAATGCAACACATAAAAGTAGCTTTGACAGGGATCACTCTGACATTTGACATTTCAATAGTATTTGCCCAAAAAGCAAAATGCAATACATGACAAAACATTCTTTTTTTGAAGGATGTCAAAGTCACTACTGATCACTTATGGCTAGAAATTTAATGAAGATGCCCAACCAGACCCTATTATCCAGGCTTATGTCATCTTCTTGTCCTATAGCTAAATGAAAGTCAAGTGTAATGTAATGTGAATAATTGATTTGCTTTTCAGGTATGAATCTAGCTGCTGTATTAATGGCATAAGTGCAAGAAAGTGCTTAGTAGCTTTAAAGGTCCTATATTATGCCAAATGAATCCATAATAAAACTCCTGGTATGTTATGAGTATAACATAGCATAGATAATCACATAGATCAGAAAATAGCATAATATGGGCCCTTGAAAATGAGTGCTTTAGCTTGTTACTACGGTATGTTACTGTATATGGGAAGTTCCATTGTAGACCCAGCAAGTCCAAAAATTGCAAACATTTCTGACATAAGGGAGGGTCAGAAACTCTCCACACACATCATCGTGCATCGCTGCAGCTCTTGAAGACTGGAGTCAGTCTTAAGGATCATAGGTCTATGGGGCTAATATAAAACAGAAGTCCTTCAGAGAGTACACAGTGCTGCATTAAGCATCATTCATGAGAAAGAACCTTAAAAAATAAACAAATCAAACCGCTATGTTCACCCTTGGTTTCAATTTTGTCTTTGTCTGCCTTCCATTAGAACTTGTTTGTTAATTATAGCAGGCCAATATACTCAAATAACAAGTAACATTTCACTGCTCCATTCCAATTGATTAGATGCAAAACATAATAATGTTTGCTGTATTCCATCTGGTAAATGTAATTGGATTTTCAATTTTCTTATATGTAAACATAATTTCTGTGAGATGGGCTTGTCACTGCAGACAGCCTCTCCCATTATTATTTGACTACACTGTGTTGGAGCAGATACATACATGATAAATGAGCATCCGGATAGTAGTTGCTAGGGTAGCTTGTTTGCGTGTCTCTCCGTGCACTAAAAGGCCTCTCTTAGCAAACATGCAGGCTATGATTAGCAGCAGAAGAAATGCCACAGACGCACTTAATTACTCTTTTCACTGTTTCCATTTTAAAGACTAAAGTGGAAAGCAGAGACATCAGACTTAATTGTAAAATGTTAATGTAGAAACTCTTGATGTCAACATAGAGCTTTAGTTCTGTGATACATGATGGAAATTTAGAAGACAGGTGTAGGCTATGATTTAAGATCACGTTGGAGCAAATTATCTCCTTTTCTCTAGTAAACAGAATTCAATTTTCTTTTGTGATGGAACCTACTTGGATGACAAGGGATTGCACAGGCAGCTGGTTGGAGATTTGAATAGAATAGTGATTATTCTAATGTTTAAAGGTATTACATTACACTAAATGAATTCTCATTAGCTTTAGGCCATGTTACAACAGTGTTACCTCCTCAAAAACATACCTGGAGTTGTGTTTTCAAAATGCTCTGTTCCACCTTGTGATGTCATAGTCATAGTCGTAGTTTTCAAGTTAACAGCTGCCTTTTATCTTTAGTTCACTAGAGATAGGCAATTCCAGTTTAAAACCACAGTGGAGCACTTCCTGTATTCCCACATGACTTTACAAGGTGAAACAGATTGCTTTCAGTTTGAGAACTCTATATGGAGGAAGAAAACACAACTCTAGGTTTGTTTTTTGATGAGGAAACAACATTATAATGTAGATAGAAAATACCATAATATAGGAGTAAACCCTGCCTTTTGTTGTAGTTTAAAACATTTCTCAAATCGTGGTTGTTTGTAGTTTAATGTTATAATTAGCCATGTTCGCCATCCCATTACAAATACTATTTATTTATAATTATTTTTACTCAGGCAGCTTCCAACCATCAGTCATCCAAATACACATAAGACAAGGCATGAAGTGTGTTGCCCAATGACGCACTCCTTGGAGAGGGAATAGAACCTCCATCTCGTAACAATGTTTTTGTTTTTTTGTTGACATTTTGAAGTAGGGTTATAGACTGATTTATCTTCTTCTATGGAAATCCAATTGTTATGTTAGCTATCACAAACAATTACCTTTATATGTTGACGCCGCTGTTTCATGACATCGTTACTCATCTCATTTCCCTAGCAGTGGCATCTTTGACTGCTTTACATTGCACTCTCCCATAAACATGATAAACCATTTACTTCAATGTTTTTTCCATGCAAAATTGATGCCTCTGCAAACATTAGCTCTCATCTGCTACTTAGCCGACTGCTGGGACATTTTGCTTAACAAATTAGAAGGGTAAAGCAGAGCCATATTTCAATATCTCTAAGCCGTGAGTGTGTGCGTTTTACACAATGACCTAATTTTACTTTTTTAATTTAACTCAGATTGCAGATTGAGCGGGCTGAGACAGTAATCAATCAATTAACTGCAAGGAACAGCAGAAAAATGCAAAAGTCATTACAATTTTAGACATTGTACGTCAGTCTTTTAGTAAAATGCAACTCAATCTAGTCTTTATGCCACAGTGGTGCAAATAGAGCATTGGAGGAGAAAACATTTTACACACCCATTTACATATAACATTATTATTTTGAATGAAAAAATTTGTAACATAGTAGACCTTGATGACTTTGTACCAGATGATGCTAACCTCTCCAGGATTGCTTCTTGCTCCCCGTAATTTGTGGCACCACTCGAGCTTCTCTATCATTAGCCGCACACTTGCAGCACATTAGCACGTGTATAGCTATAAATTTGAGTTTAATGACCACAAGTTCATTACTTCATCCTTACATGCATTATGTAAAGATGTGAAGTCGCTCAGAGCCCACCACAGCAGACTGGGGCTTAAATAATGTTTGTTGTTTGTGCTAATTGCTAAAATACAAAATAGCATAGTCATACAATTGCAGTCAAATCACAGACCGTTTGCTGTGTTGCTATGCTTTATTTATTTAATCTATTGGTGTACCCAGATACACAGACAGGGTATTTTAACATTGTGAAACAGGGCTATAGACTGATTTATTTCCCTCTGTGTAAACTGAATTGTTATTGTTGATGACGCTTTTTCTTGACATTATTGCACTCTCCCATAAACATGTTAACCCAATGTTTTTTTCTTTGCAAAATAGTTTTATTTACTATTTATTGTTTATTATTTATTTAATCTATTGGTGTAAGACAAGATATATCATTTGTTCATCGGAGTAGAACCTAGTTGGTATAACCCTGAATAAAACTTAGTTCTTTTAAAATAAAACAAAAAAATAAATTGAAATGAAGGAGTTAGTCAATATAGTTTATGTGCAATCATGTGCAATTCTACAGTAAGCAAGAAATCATTTGGGCATTACATTTGGTTCATAAACAATACTGGTAATTTCATTAGAATACCATTTTAATTTTCCCTCAACTACAAGTTGTGTCAAGAACTGCTTTTGGAATTTATGCACATTGTAAAATTGTTTTGCATATCAAACCACAGGCCCAGCTTGGTAGAGATAGTGGTAGCCACTTTAGTCTGTATTATTAAGTGATTTTTTGAGTTGAATAGTAGTAGTAGTTGTACTAGTAGTAGTAGGAATAAAGTGATTAGAAACAGTCCCACAGTTTCCTTAGTAGTAGTAGTAGTAAAAATGGTTTAGACATCTCACAAATCTGTATTTCACTTGACATAAATGTTTCAACGTTTAACCTGTACTGTCTCCCCCAGTTAGCATCGTGTGCCGAGGTTAGCACTCTCCTCTATTATATCAGGTCAAATCCAGCTCCATCTTACAATGCTCAATGGATCGAGTTGCACCTTTGGGTCCCATTTCAGCATCTTGAAACGACAGAACAGTGATGATGCCAGCATAAAGAGAGGATATCGGAGAAAAATGGTAAAGTGAAATGAATACTGCTTGTGTTGTTGATCTTTACACCGTGTCACATTGTGTAGCATGCAGGCTATTGTTATCTGCAGTATTAATAGCATAGCACAAGATCCACCCGAGATCCTGGTTAATAGAGATATTGAGGGCATGAACAGCTGGACATAGTCAGCATGCATTGTGATTCCAGTAGCAGCCTTTTTCCATTGGGAACTAAATGAAGAATAGATGGTAATAAATAGCAACAGTGAGCTATGTGTATACTGATTAGTGCGCAAAACTTATGACAAAGCTGTAGTCTTGTGTTGTTTAAATTTAGCCAAATTCAAGATTCAAAAAACCTACACAATAATTAGATGTATAAATTCAGTGTCAGTCTATTGAATTCCATTAAAATGTATAGTAGTGACAAACAGCCCAGGAGACAATTTTCTTCTAAAGAAATAGGTCACAGATTCAATTACAGTCAGTGAAGCATGGACTCAATCTATCATGGCAAATTAAGTGCATTTTAGCAACCTACTTTTCTCTCACAATTTTATAGACACATTCAGTCAAGTGGAGAGATTCAGGCTGAAACAAAATTATACCAGCGATTCTCATTTTCTCGTACTAAATGTCATTTCAAAAGAGTATAAACAGAAAAATCATTCTCTCCCTCAGAAAGTGGTTAACTTTGAGGATTCTGGGGAGTTTATCTGTCCGCAAAATGAGCTTAGGTTTTTCGAAGATTCTTGGACTGCATTCATACTTGTCCTGGTTTGATCTTGGTTTGGTCCTGATGCAGTCTTGGTACTGCATATTTTAGTCCAGTTCTAGCCCAGGAGTAGTCCCAAATGTGAACTATAGGGTAATTTGATATTCCTTTTGCTGTTTGCTAATATAGTGTAATTAAAACATGCATAAAATTTAACTTAAATGTGATTGATAAGTGAAGCAAACATGTATTAAAGAGGCATTTATTAAAACTGCTCTCCATTGAGATGTTATTGCTATGCCTGAAATGTCCCACGGTATGGCATTAACTTACCCTAAACCTCTTAATACAAGGTTTCTCAAACTGTTGTAGCTCTTCTGTAGTTTGTTTCCAATCTAATCCAACTTAATTTGTAAACCACATTTTACCAACACAGTCTCCGAAGGGCTGCACAGAGCTGACACATTATAAATTAACATATTGTATCAAGTATAGCAAAATAGATAAGCAAGTGGATCACACAATTGTCATGTTGGGTTAAAAGCCAGTGAGTAAAATCTTTAAACAAGGTTTTAATTTTTATTGAATGCATTTTATACAGTTTTGTCAGCTTTTGAGTTAGTCCTATAGTTTATAACTGAAAAGAAATTCTCTAATGTATATTTCTAGTGTTTCAGTGGCATAATAAATGTATTATCTATTTACATACATTTAAATACCTCAATTAAGATTTTACATTGGAATAGTTGGAGTGTTATTAATGTGTCATTATAATTATTGAACCATGATAGTAATGTGTATACACAAATTAAAAATAGGGATGCATTGTTTCAGTCAGTTAGTATTATCTTCAGTGTTTCTTTCTTATGGCCTCTTTTGTGCACACTTCACTTCAAGATCACAGTGGCCTAGTTCCTCTATGTATTCAGGGCACACGCTGCATCTTAAAATCAAAGTCTCTGACCAATACAAAACGTAAATGTAAAAATGAAACATAAATTGACAGGTCATATGAAATGTTTGTGTGTTTCTGTTATATATAGTGGCATCTGTTTTCTGGTGACTGCCTTTGTTGTTTACTTCTGAATCCAATATTCTCTGGTGTAAATCTCGACGGCAGAAACTCAATTGAAATGCCATATCCAGTTACTTTTGGGGACAAGATCAAATGTTTTGTAAATGCGGCTCACACTCCAAAAGCAATTTCATGGAGTGGTGCCAGCCTGCGTGACACCGAGACACTGACTGAGGAGTAATTCAAACTCTTTCGATGTGTATGATAATTTTGGGAGAGTAAAGTGTGTTCATCATTTTCACAAACAATAGTCTAGCAAATTTGGAGTCAATATATTCAATTTAAACCTGCTTTCAAGAGGATTCTGCATGACTATTCAAGTGTCCTTCACTGGAAATTTTATGGAATTTTTGTCAAGCAATATCTTTATATAGACAGAACCCTTTATACTAATTAGACCTTAATTAGCATTAAGAAAGACTCCATTCATAACGAATAAATAGATTATAAAGAATGATTCAGGTTTAGTAACTAGTTAATTAAGGGGTTAGGGTTATTGAAGTCCTATTTTATGTAAAAAAGCATTGTTGTGAGCTTTAAACCATGTGAAAATCCTTTATTACTAGTCTAACTATGTCTCCAAAGCTACTTTATACCTTTAGTTCAGCAGAATGCAGGTTTGAAATCCTCCAAATGATTCTAGTGAAGGTGCATGTAGTTTAAAAACACAGTGGAGCACTTCCTGTATTACCACATGACATCACAAGGTGGAGCAGAATGTTTTCATGTTTGAATGGAACAAAACACTCCAGGTATGTTTTTGATGAGGAAACAACATTACAACATAGAACAGAAATTAGCCTAATATGGACTCTTTATCTACTAACCCTGAATAAAACTGTTAGTTCTTTTAAAATAAAACAAGAAAATAAATTGGCAAAATGAATGAGTTAGTCAATACAGTTTATGGCAATTCTACCGTAAGCTAGAAATCATTTGGGCATTACATTTGGATCATAAAATACTGGTAATTTCATTAGAATACCATTTTCATTTTCTTCTCTTACCTACATGTGTGTTTAAAATATCTGTGATTCTACCATATTTGTCATTTCATATTGTAAAATGTCCACACAGCATAATCATTAACAAGATTTACTGAACCAAGTCTACTGTTTGGTGTAATGGATGGCTCTGTGTGCTGTTGTTCCGGCCCAGTTGCATTTTAATGTAAAGAACGTGATTGAAAAATGAAGAGTCTAGTCTGCTTGAGTTTCCAGATCTAATGCAATGTAAATGTAGCAAAGTAACGCCAAGTGAATAAAGCATGTTTACGTATGCATGGGCCATTCTGTTTGGTCTCTCTTGCATGCAAAGTATTACCTAGGTAATTGATTTTGTGAGGTTCATTAGGCACAATTTGTATATCAGATGGGCTGGAAAAGAGAGTTGTTGATTAGTTAGATCTTGCTTTTGGAAATTGCCTTTTTCACACTTATTGCAGTTGTACACTAATGGGACATCCATTAGTATTTCTGCTGTAGTAATTGAGTACATTTTTTTGTATGTTTTTGAACGTTTGCATGTATTATGGAAGGCATGGACCAGTTTGATTCTATTTTTTTCTATAATGATAATAATGATAGCTGTTTCAACAAAAATATGTACTTATTTTTCAAAAGAGGGTTCTATTCAGCACAACAGATCCTTTGTCCCCACAATGTACTTCCCTTCCATAAATTTTGCCTGTCCTCCATCTTTAAAAATTTGCTCTATTGTAGCATTCCATAAAAGCAAAATGATTCATGATGTTATTCAGATGTATCTGACTGAATGGCTGCACTTACTCTCTGTTATGGTTGGTTCATTCTCCATCTCCTCTGAAGAAGCTCAAATCAGGAATCAAATGTTATGATCAAGCAGCATGTGCACATTGCATAAGAGCATTTTCAGGTTCTAAAATCACTTGTTTCAAAGGAAATTATCAAGATGCTCCGTGTATGAAAACATGTTTGTTGACACTCATCTCTGGTGGAAAGTGTGTAGCTGGGTTAAGGTCCCAATATTCAGTCATTTAGTTACTGTTCTGAAGCTACCTTTTCTGACAAGCCATTTTGATGTAAGAATTTTACCTCTTCAAGAGCCCTCAGCTCCTCAATAGTGCTTTACTAATGTTTCCAAAAGCATTAGTGCCGTGCAGCACCTGGCGCTGTAATAGTTGTGCTCCAATAGGCTAAAATAAATGGGGCTGATTGGAGGTGAAGTGGTGTAAGCATTAGCTCTGGGAGGGAGTTTGCAGCTGAAGAATTTGGTTTAAAAACATCCAAATCCTAACAGAAAACCTGCATTACTTGTCTTTTAACTACAGTATTTTTAAAGTCTCAGAATGCAGTATTTGTCTTTTCCTATGGGTTTGGACAGCTGCATATGAGCCCTCTCTGTTCTGAGCGTCCTAATGAACAGTCTGTGCTGCTGTAGCATATGTAAAGCTCAATTTGCTGGTATATGAGCCACCCTACCAGCATAATGTTCTTTTTCTGCACTTCTTAGTAAAAAGCATGACTTTGTGTCCCTATGAGACACTGCTCATAATGATCTGTGTTAGCTAAGTGTCACGCTGTTCTTAAGACTGCATTTATACAGCACATACACTTAAACAAATATCAATTCAATAAGTAACAAGCTTATAAGTTTGAAAACTTTTGGTTTTCATATTATAGTATTGATAGTGAAAATAGAAAGATTTGAGTTAACATTTGGCATAAGCACTATTTAAAGGTGCACTGTGTAACTTCATATCCATGCATGATATTTTATTGGTTTCATTTGCATGCAGTCAATACTTTTTTCCCTAGCTGGATATTCTGGAGATGCTTTTTTGATGCTGAAAAATCAGAACTTGTACCTAACTTGAGTGGAGCATAATAAGTGAGTACACCAGTTTAATATAATATTTTTATCAGTCAAAAGTTTGGACCCACTTTTTCATGACTATTTACATGGTAGATTCTCAATAAAGGCATCAAAACTATGAATGAACACTTAACACACATAACTAACAATAAGCTCAAAATAACTCCAAACATGTTTTAGATTTTTAAAGATAGCCCTACTTTGCTTTGACCACTGCTTTTACTCTTGGCATTTCTTGACCTGGCATGACACAGCTGGGAAGTGAAACTCATTTCATGTGAACTCAGGATTTGAACTGAAACAAATATGTGGTAAACTTAATGAAAAAATTCATTGAAAAAAAAGTTATAGCGTAGTTAGCGTAGTTGATAGCGTATATTATAATACACTGATTCATTGGTTTCATTGCAATGCATTAAATACATATTCTGTGTTTGGTTGACACGGCTACTGCTTTGGTGGAAACTGGACTTTAGACTGAATACACATTATTACCAAACAGACATCAGATTAGAAGCAACAGTCTTGGAAATATAGGCTTTTGATTCTACTGCACCTGTTTTCATTTTCAATTCAATCATCTCGGCAGCAAAAATATTGACTTTCCACCCTGGGAATACACTAGCTGTGCTCTGCCACGCCATCTAACCAACATCTAACATATTTATGGACTTATTGTCTTGTCCAATACACAACCATTCTCTGGAGTGGGGTATGTTACAGTGTATTAGAGGGGCTACATTACATCTGAGCATTGAAATGATATCCATTACTCCTCATGTTACCGAGATGATTAAGTCCTTAGCCGCAGCATCATGATTAGACACACATGAAATCTGCAACTTGAATTTGAGCTATTTCAGGCAGATTGTCATGTCCACTTAAATGTGCAGGTTAATGGGCTTCTCCCTAGTCTCTGGGATACAACTTGAAAGGAAGACGATTATAAGTTTGGAAGGCTAATTTCCTTGGAGATTGTGAGGGTAAAAATGCACAAGCAGCTCATGGACATGGTGACTATTTATATATTCAGAATGGGGAAACAAATTAAGCAGTGCTCACTCTAGATTATGTTAACATGACAAACTGCTGCGGTGGACCCTCTCAGTATTAGTACAAGCTAGTTTGTTATTAAAGGCCATGTACCCAATTTTTTTCCTACATATTTGAGCAAAATGTATATTGCTACACTATAAGTAGCTCTTCAGGTCAAAATAGGTCATTTAAATACTGTCTGCATCTCATTAAAAGGCATTCCTCAGGAAGTGCACGGTAGCATGTTATTTGTTGTTAGCTTTATCACGATTTTTAAGACTGTAAAAATCAGGTACAGGGCCTTTAAAGATCATATATTACGTAAAATGAACTCTTGTGAGCTTTAAGCCACATTAGAATCAAAAAAATATACCAAGAGCTGTGTTTTGTTTCATTTACACATGATTAAATAATTCTTTATTATTAGTCTGTCTACATCTCCAAAGCTCAACATGCTCTGTTCCACCTTGTGATGTCATTAAGCAGTAGTTTTCAAGTTAACAACTCCTTTGCCTTTTATTCAGATTGGCAGTTCCATCACAGAAATCATTCAAATGACTCTGATGAAGGTGTATGGAGTTTAAAAATGCAGTGGCGCACTTCCTTGTATTACCACATGACATCACAAAACACAACTCCGGGTATGTTTGTGATGAAGAAACATTATGCCATAAATCAGAACACTGTGTAATATGTGCCCTTTAAACTTGAATGACTAGTGTGCCAAAAACTACACAGGATGATGTAAAGCATTTCTGAGACTGCATTGAGGTTGCCAGGATGAAGGCACAACATAAGTGCCATAGAAATAAAGTGCAATCTGAAATAGCTGGTGTCATTTTCACTTCACTGTATCTCCCACTGAGTATCTAGGCTAATATAGGCTAATGACTGTATAGAGCTGCAGTGCCACACAACTACAGTAATTGGTGTGGAGCCTGTCAAAGAAATAGAATAATTTGCAGTTCACGGGACTGAAATGATCACTCCCATATTTTCTGTTGCATTTCTGAGACCTTCGGATTTCCCATGAGAGAAAGATTTGTTGATTTAATTGGTCAAAAAATAGACCATTTGTTGAATGATTTCTGCCCGATAAAAAACGCAAAGATCAACAATATCAATAAAGAGTATTTTGACACTGTAACATTAAGATAAGATAAGATAAGATAAGATAAGAGAAGAGAAGAGAAGAGAAGATAGGACTTTAATCTCACAGTGGAGAAATTCAACAGTCACAGTAGCTCCAGGACAGTTTACTGCAAAAAAGGGGAAAAAGTGTGATGCAATCAAGATAAACAATAATAAAAATTATGCCCTCTTATAAGTGACATTTTCGTGGTTCAGTACTTCACTATACAATATCTAGCATAAATGGTTTCTGACAAATACACAAATATGTACAAATCTATAAACAGGTCATCTTTGTTAATGTAATGCATATTATGGTATTTTCTGATCGCTGTTATATTGTTGTTTCCTCACCAAAAACATACCTAGAGTTGTGGTTTGTTTCATTTACACATGTTTAACACACTGCATATTTAGGGTCAGGGTGAGTTTTCCTCTTAAAAAGAAAACATGTTTTCCACAGTGTTTTTAAACTCCATACAGCTTAATTAAAATAATTTGGATGATGTCAGCCCTGGACTGGCCAGTCTCTACTGAACTAAAGGTAAAAGGTAGCTGCTAACTTGGAAACTACCAGTACATGACATCACAAGGTGGAGCAGATTATTTTGAGTTTTGGATATGTAAACAGACTAAAGCATACTCAGATATTCAACTTTTTGTGGTTCCATGTGAAATGTCCATATTTGAATTTGATGTTTTGGTGTTGTCTATTCAGGCTTATCACAGCTGAATCTGCACATAGGGTTGAACATTTATTTAACATGTTTATTGTTTAAAAATAAAGTCTTCAAATGTCCAAACTACTTTTAAATTTAAGATATTCACAATTTTAACCTATTATGGTTGTTAAATATTGTATAATAACAGTAATGGTAATCTTCTGAAAAACAGTAGTACAATGCTTGTGCCATAGCCTTATAGAGCATTTTCTCTATCTTTCTGACAATCACAATGTGGCTGCTCTGTGCACACCCTTTATACACACACACACACACACACACATACACACACACACACACACACACACACACACACACACACACACACACACACACACACACACACACACACACACCAACACATCCACAGAAGCCTACACTGCACCCTCCACAACAGATTTAATGGTCTCCTGAACATCGTTCAGGTCACGCTAGGGTCACAGCCAATTTATCTTAGCATTGTGCAGGAGGGAGGGGCCCTGTATGAAAAGCATCTTTCCATTAGCCCGGCCTTGTAATTGATTAGATAGTTTGTGCATGTTGGGAACAGATTGCAAAAGAGAACATAATCAAAACATGTTCTATTATGACCAGTATAGAGTCATTAGTGCAGCGAGCATGGCTTTCACACTGTTATTCATAATTTAAGTTCATGTTGTATCAATTATGCACACATTATATTTTTGTAATCATTAACATTGCAGTAATACTGTAAATATTTAATTCTTTATTGTTCTGTTAAACAGAAATATCTGTATTATTTTGTGATCTCCTCATTCATTTCATTTTTGCCTCATCAACAGTGATTTGAGGTCTAAACACTGTGCTGCACAACAGTAAGAATGTTCCTCTAATATATGACATTAAATTGTAGAACACCTTAATTTCAACATCTGGGATATTATATTCTAAGATTACCAAAAATGGCTATGGGATCGTCTTTGTGCAAATATTTCATTCAGATATAATTGAATTGTGGTATGAAAAAGAACAATCATGGTAGGCATGTAATTGAACATTGTTATCTGAGTTTGGAGTGAAAGGAATAGAATTGCATTAATTAAGTTGCAGTAACCTAATATTGAAATATGGTGAAGTGAACACAGACATTTTTAGTATGTGCTTTAGGTCCTTGTATATTCCATAAAAGCATTCTGAACTACCTTTCACAAAGAATAGCTTTTCCTCAGTCTGTCCTGGTTTTTAATGACTGGTCTATTCCCTTTTGTGAAATGCCAAATAAATTACATCTAACACATGCCAATTGGATTTAGTCATACTGCTCATTATGGCCATTAGAAGCCAATGAGGTATTACAAATATTTTATTGGCAAATTTAATGAAGCTGCACATCTCTATTTGGATTTCTCTGGTATTTACTTGGGCCAACTGGACACAGTGTGCTGTCTGAAAGCAATGTCCTCGACACATTATGAAATTAGCCTGGTTAGCTTTAACTTTAAATTCCCCTTTTATAGAGCTCATGGAGATCACTATATTTGTTTCACATTGTTGTCAGTTAATAACATGGCTGGAGTGTCATTAAAATTACAGTAATTGGTGTGGGACATGCTCTGCAATACAAATGGAATCACTTGTAGTTCGAAAGGTCAGAAAGATATTGGACGAACCAAAAAGATGTCAATGCTGGTATCAAGGCTATGATGTCACAATCTGAGGCTAGTTTACTGTAATCCACACCTCATAATGTTTGAAGAATTATACTATTTGGTCTGTCTATAAAGATGCAGTGCCCAAATATTCTGCTCCTGACATTTTCTGACATCCCTTTGTGTTTTGGAGCTTACCTACATAATAATAATTAATCAAACTAATATAGGCTAGCTTTTTTAGAACACCTATACAGTAGCCTTTTTAGAATACTTTAAGGACATTGAATGAAAGGACAAACAAACAAACAAGCAAACAACAGCATTAAAGAATAACATTAAGGAAATGCCAGTTTTGAATAGGCGACTTGAATAGCCTGTTTAAGATCTTGCGGCTTTGGATTTCTTTTCCAGTCAGCAGGTGAATATAATTGGTAAGATCAGAAAACTTTACTATCTAAACGTGGAGAAACAAGCGTCATCAGTATTTGCAATTACAAAACTAGCCTATATCTAATTGCGCTACAGTAGCCTCTTTATGTGCTGTGAGGCTTTGAGGTGCAGTAGAAAACCATTGTAAAACTGCTTTGTTAGCTTAACGGGGACCTTTATGAGTGAATCTATACTTCAATGTTGGGTAATCACAATACTGAATTAGTAAATAAATGATTTTGTGTGTCTGTGTGTCCATGTTGTTTTGCAAATAGTAAACGTGTTTACGAAACAATAGCTTAATGGCCTGATGCGCACGCTGTGGTGCGACATCAGTGCCATCTAGTGCCCAAACTAGGAAATACAATGTCCACCCATTAAAAAAAAAAAAAAAAAAAAAAAATAGAATGCAGTATATTACTACTGAGAAATATACCCTATAGACAGAAAAAAAAGAAAATCATAAAGTAGGCTAAATAATTTATAAACAATAGTACAACATAACTGTGTGTTTTGCAGATGCAATATTAAATGCATATTGAAAGGGCATAGGCGGCAGGTTATTATTACATTACATACATTAGTTAAGGCACTGGCCTGTTCATTGATGGTAGACTATAATGCAATGCCACCATCGTGTGGTCGGAACGTGTATTACAAATGAAATCATTGCACATGAAGCGTCTGAGTAACCAGCCGGAGAAAATTGAATATACAACTAAAGGCATACAGAGTTTTAAATATTATGGAACTGGTGACAAAGATACTTGCAGCAAGAAGCTTTTGACCACAAAAGCATTCATTGTTCCAATAGACCTACATAGCCTACCTAAAATAGCCTAACCCTAACCCTAATTGATTGAAATAAAGTGGTAAAATAAATGCATCTGTTTATTTGAATCTGTTTTTTAGGTAGGCACACCCACAGGTTTATATGCTTATTTATACAGAATTTATTTGAGTTTATGAGTTGTGTATCCCTGGCTAGTCTACTCAAAGGCCATGTCCTATGTTGTAGCATGAACCTGATGTAGCATTTTGTTTTTTCTTCCTATGAGATATGTTTTTTGCACTCCAGTGAAGAGGCTTAATTTATCTCAGTTAAAATTCTTTGACTTTTCAGACCCTTCAGAAGATGAAAAAAGTAATTTCACTGAACAGTGTATCTTCATCTGTAAGAAAAGTTTTGTAGTTGTAAAAGTGCTGTAGTTGCACATACATTTCTCAGTCATATATTTTACCAAATGAAACATTGATGTTCCTTCTAAAGCCTCCATTTTTCTCACTACATCTTTCACAGACAATAGCACTTTGGATGCGATTTGTTTCAGTCAAGATGTATGGTGCCATAAATATTTAAAATCAAATTTGGCAAAAAGACATAGATGGATGTGGCACCCCGGGCTGTCGAGGGAGCTGCACACTAAAGAGCAGGGACATCCAGGCTGCCTCTTCTACAGAAAATCTCATAAGCACAGCAGTCCATTTGCTCTATGAAAGAATTCTGTACAATATTTATCACCATTGGTTTTCTTTACTTTTCTATAGGCTACAATATGGAGGCAACAATTGCAACGATAATACACAGCAGGTTAAGAGAGGACATGGGCATTGCACAGCTAGGCCTGAACTACAATGAAAAGGTGCACCTGGACAAACATGAACCAATTACAGTAAACACACATTTATTCCAGGAATCAGTGAATGGATGACATTTATTTTTCCCCCTGAGAGTCTACACTCATAATTTAACAGTAATTTATCAAAACTTAAAACTCAAACTAGTTTAAGAAGTACTATGTTTTGTGTGACTGAACATAAAAGATATAGATACAGTGAATTACTCTGAAGAACACGAATGCATTTTCACCTGTTGGAATTGGACGAGCGGCTGGGATGAGAAAAATTCCTACGTTAAAAATGCACCTGAACGCGTCACTGAAATGCTCGGGGTTACTAGAGTTGCACGTTTTTAGCATTGACAGACAAGCTAACTTTTCTAATCGCAAACATCAAGAAATCAAAAGTAAGCACTTGAGAGGTGACTGCAGAAAAATGTGATTTTAAAGTTATTTTTAATGTTGTCATTTAGGCTTGATTAGGTAACTATAGCTTCCCTAGGTTTGCGATATTAATATTTGAATTAAGATTTTAAAAAAAATATATATATAGCCTAATGAACACAAATAGCAAAAAACAGTATTATTATCATGGATCTATAATGGTTATTATTTGAGTCATCCAAATTGGATAGATTTAGTTATAAAATTATAATAATTTGTAAAATTATGTTTATAAAACAGTGTCATAAAACTAATTGTGGTTGTCCAGGTAGGTTTCATCGCAAAAAAATAATAATTTCTTTCAACTAGACAAAAGTTTAACAATGGGGTCGGCAAATAAAAAATCTGCTTCTGAAACTTCACATTTGACTGATTCAGTAAATGCACTTGTCACTCACTCAGCAGGAAGGAGTCTGACCAATAGCAGGAGTGGAGTGGTTTTGACCCATGGATCTATTATGAAATGGAGCATAGAGCAGCATTAGATAGAATCCCTCTTGTAGGAAATTATCTGGCATCTCATACTTTATTTTCAAAACAACAGCAAACATAAACTGACATTATAAATGTCAACAGTCCTAAATCTGAAAAACACCCTCCATATCTTCAGCTAGGTTTCCTCTTCAATCAATGATCACATGCAAACATGCTGTTATTGGGTGTTTTTCCATACACACATAAGGCTTTGTACCCCATTAATTTAGTACATCTATTTAACTATAGGTTTCTGTATGCACCTGAGTACAGCAAGGAAAATGAAGGAAGAAAGAATTGAGAGGAGCTTTTAAGGCTGGCTAAGCCACCAACTGCTCCTGCACATCTTTTCTCTTATCTTAATAAGTAATGAGTCTGCCACAGGCTGACAATGAAGTATTTTGAAAATAGTTCTAATGTATGGCTTTGAAAGGAGTGGCGAGGCATTGATGTATGGCACAAACAGGCTCGGGAACAAGTGAAATATTAATGGGCTGTTCACCACGAGTTAATGTGGGATTTACCTGATTGCAGTGGTGTGAGATGTGAGGACTGGCACTGCTTCAGGAGAGGGCCGAGAAACGTGTATACATGTATGATGCAGGCGTGAGGATTTTTGCACAAATTATAACAGTTTAGTACACATTATTTCAAATTAGTTCACTAAAATTTAAGACTTATCTTTGTGTCATTTTCACCGTAAACTTATATGATTTTTTCTACCCTAGAATGCTGTCATTTTGTCATCCAATCTGTATAGATTTTTATTTTCTGAAAACTGATCTTGTTAGGCCACAAGGGAGCAGCAGTGTGATGGAAGAGAGTGCTCAAAAAGACCAGCAAGTCTGTCCAGCAGTGAGTTAAAAAAATAACAGTTACTTTGATCTTTATAAAAGAAAATAATAAACATACAAAATTTAAAAATTAAACTACTGTGAATGAATTAATCCTACCCTTTTGACTAAAACTGAAATACTCACTGTATTCAAATTACTAAAGTGCAGTGGCAGACCCAGAGAAGGAGGCCTAAAACAACACTGACGTACAGAATTGAAAAGTTCCGTTAGCGCTGCTGTGGCATCCCAGAATGCTTGGAAATGTCATTCAAGCCCTAAAAAGGTCAATAGTTAAAATAACGTTTGTTAGAGACGGCCCAAACTTGGCTTTGCTATCCTAAATTGCTTCCAGATTTGTTCTTTTTACCGCAAGTTAGTCACAAAATTGAGTGCAGACTTTGACACTGTTTTAGCAGAATCATACTATGGGTATGGGTAGCTGTGTAATGTTAGACATGATCCCTTTTTCATATAGTCACCACTTACTCAGTTCACAACCTAAATCTAGGTTGGGGGGTCTTAAATGTGGCTTAGAAAATGACAAATTACAAGATCATTGAGTTCATTGAGTATGGCTTAACCAAAAACTTGCGACTCATCTTTTTTTAAACATATTTTGCATTCCCTTCACAATGTTTCTCTCTGTTAGTCTAAAATATATTTACTCAAGTTATATATGTTTTAGAAAATAGGGATGCTTCAATAATGATGCTGGTTTTGGGTATCAGGTCTGACGAAATAAATATTGGAACAGGAAATTGGTTTAGGGCAGTAAAAATAAAAAAAAATATTCTAACTTCTGTTCATGGCCCAGAACATTTCTGAAGTTGTATTTTTAGCATGCTGTTCTGTAGTTCCTTTAAGAATAATACACTTTTTAAACCTGTCCTTTTGTTTGGAAGTTCCAGAAAGACACTGGCCTGGATGTGACCTGACCTGGTGTCCCCCTTCAGCCGTCTTCACCTCACACAAAGGAGGCCTTGACGGCACCACTGGCTCATATCAACCTCCAAATGTAAGTCTATTCATACAGATTTGTTGTCATTAATTTTTGGGCTTAATTTCTTGAATTCCTCCTCCTGTGCTTTCACCGGACCTACAGATATTCTTATTGAGTATAATATCCTGTCTGAGGGTTCCTTTTGCCACACTTAAACCTTTCCTCCTCCTTTCACTCCCTCTCAAACAGGCCACTACTGGTGCTGCCTGAAATGAAAAGCAAATATTAATATATGCTGGTGTTACTGTGGAATCCAAAATATGGGAGGCACAGGGAGGTGTTATGCTTACTCCATTTCATTGCACAGTGACACTTTTCCCTTCACACCTCCCTGACACCAACAGTTTGGGCTCTATACAGAAAAGTTACACTGCTGCTATATGTTTTATTTTTATCAACACATATAAAAACGGTCTTGTATGAACCAGTCTCACCCAAGTGATATATTTTTCGAGTTTTATTGCTCTTTTAATGTGATTGTAGACCAAGGACACACAGCTTTGTCCAAATGATGAAGAATAGCTTTAAGGTTGAGTCCCAAACGCTAAAGCTGGTTAGTATTGAAGAGTCTATATGAGAAGTGTTTCCCTCTGTAATTTGGACCAATGGACAAACCACATCAGGGAGCTGGCAAGTGCAGGTGGAAGGATGAGCGAGTCTGAGTAAATATGAAATAGGTGGTCAGGGGTCAGCTTAATGGAGTTAACCCAGGGCTGAGTTGGGGATCAAACATATTAGCCAATCTGTCTGTGTCTGTTCACACAACAGCTAATGGCAGTGTTCATCATCACAACGCACTGACTGCAGATGCAGCAATAAACTCATTTTATTGCGGTCTAAAAGTGGTTCACACTAATAGGTGCAAGAAAATAAATCGAGTTTTGTACTTGTAGATGCATTATGTAACTTATTGGGTAAGAGTAAGTTGCCTCTCAACTCTCCGTGGAGATGTTATTTATTTCTCTAGAATGCTCCACATGTTCCAGTGTTCCACAATATGACATTAAACATACGTAATCTTTTAAGCATTCATTTCATTATGTGTGTGTTTATGACCCATAAATACCTTGAAAAACATGTAACATTCTTACTGTGATTGTGGTCACCTCTCCTTATGTTTGATCTTTACCTTGTCCTGGTATTGTCACCTGCTTGACTCCATGGAGATGAATAAATTCAAGCAGTAAAATCTCTACAGAAACAAGTAGGTGACGGACCCCCCAAAAAGTTACATAGTGCACCTTGAATAAGGTCACACTTAACTGATAAGATAGAGGAATCTTAGCTATATTTGCCCTCTGCTGAGCAGGAGGGGAGAGAGAAAATGTTATTGCTGAAAATATCAGTGATACTGTAAATAGTGTACAGGTTTTAATAATGAATAACACTGACAGTGAATGGTTTGTCAATGTGTCATAGATCATGATCATACAATTGTATAGAAAGCCACATGTTTATACTGATGCATTTTAACCACCCAATAATAGTGGAATAACTAGTATGCTTTCTCTTTCTCACTTAAGGATGTGATCCTACTGTCAGTTCCTTGGCTTGTGAATCTGTTAATGTATTAGCATTCAGTCCAGGCGGAACACTTTGGAGCTTTACACTTGGCAAACTTTCTCCCACTGTTTTTGTAGCAGTAAGAAAGAGACTATAGAGGTCTTTAATTAGATTCATTGTAGTAAAGGTTTTTTTTTACCATAACCCCGCCTCTTTTACCCACAATACTCCTGACAGCACCTTTGAAATATGGCACTTGTTCTTGTTGGCTTTCTCCAGCTTGGCTCACCAGATTTAAAAGCATATTGGTGTTTATGCACAGGGAGCTATAATGATCCATCATACCATGTGGACGAGGGGCTAAGTCCTCTGCTCCACATAAATAAGCAGCAATTTGGCCATCTGCTTGGATTCTTTCCGTCTCCCTAGAGACCCCCATCTGCCTTTACATTATCAATTACAGTTCAGCCATGTCGCTGTGCTCCACCCACTGCCTAATAAAGAGCCAAGCGATGCCCAAACTTACACGTTGTGCTGCCACCAAGAGTTCACATGCCATGGTGCATTTAAACATGTAAACATGCAGATTTTAATTTTGGTGTAAACTGCTGTAACTATTTTTTGCAGTATTATATTATTCTTAATGTGTGTCAAACATGTATTACAGCTTTTGGGATCTGATGCTAATATATGGAGACAAATGCTCAGGACTGAGGAGTGCCTTTGTTCAGTGGTTTCCAGGAAAACCACATGTCTCTTCAGGGGAACAGGTATGTGTGGGAAGTGCATGGTGCTTCATTAATATGGAGACAGGTACTCTTTTGATGAGTTCATAAGCAGTTCAGCTGCAGCCTGGAAGTACTGCACTTTACAAGACTGTTCAAAGATCTTTGACATCTGAGAAGAGCCAGTGAAGCCAATAATCCTACTTTCAGAATGTGAGTCCTTCCACCAAGATCAATCCTAGATCGAAACATCAAATAAAATAGCAGCTTTTCTTTTTTCAAGTTTTCACATTTTACAAAAATCACTTACAAGATAGATGGTATAGGACAGGATGGCTGGAGTGTCATTGCCGCTGGGAAGAGGAAAAGGGTGAATTTCTTTCAAATAGTCAGAATATTTTCCAGCAGTTTAAGATTATAGTTAAGAGTGCAGCTTTATTGATAAGACTGTGCTTGGTGTCCGGTGGTGTGCCCAGGGACCCACAGGGAAGCAATCCACAGAAGTGGGCTTTCATGTTCCTCTATGCAAGAACAAAGCCAGGATTAAGGTTGGGCCTTTCATCCACAAAGTGGGATGAGTATTTTTTTATTTATCTTTTGGAGCACCCCAGAGGAATTCCCTGGACTAGGATGGAGCCATATCGGTAGTGCCATGTCACCTCTGGCATGTCTGATGATCCCTCACCATGGCAAATGGGGTGTGGGAAGGTGCATGTGCTGTGGTTCACTGTGGAGAATGCAGCTCTTTTTTCATTCATGCTGTGGTGTGATACTTTCTTTCAACACCCGTCAAATTCATGCTATATTGTACTATTCCTTTTTGTTCCTTTCTTGTTTCCTTATGGTCCTTATGGTTCCTGTAATGTAAACTACTGCTTTATTTGAGTAGAGACTGGTCAATCGGGCTTTATTGACGCTGTCATTTCTGGAGGCTGAAGTAAATAGCAGATATGTTGGGAATCATGTTTCATCCGTCTCTAAGGTTTATAAGTAGATTACCTTTTGTAATTCGTTTTGTTACACCAGTCAATAAGCGTCCAATGCAAATGTGGTTCATTTGTATTTGAATTGATGTCCTGTCCCCATTAACTTATGCCTCTAATGCATTCTGGTACATTAGTAAATAGACCTGCCGGATTAATCATTAGTTCATTGGGATCATTTGCCTTCCTCATGCTTAATCGAATCTCTGACATTGGTAATAAGGGCAGGCTTCACCTGCCTCCTTGGACACTCAAAAACAGGCCTGTGTTGTCTAGTCCTATTCTTCTTTTCATTTGGTTATAATTTCACAAAGCAATGCCCTGAGACTAATTTGTGCCGACTTTTTAAATTTCCATTTATAAAGTTTAAGGTGCATTTATCATCCAAATTCTACCTGTTTCTTCTCTGTTATCTTGTCTTATAATGAATGGCTTTTATGTCTAGTGAATAAAACCGCTCATTAGACCATGCAAATAATTTATTTAGTTGTAATTAATTTAAACATGGAATGAAGACTGACTCTGACTAAAATGTTAAGCACCTTTTTGTCCTACCATTTTCTTAGATACTCTGCATTCTGACCTCGACCGAAAAGCCTATAGTTACCTTCACAATGGAAGCAAGATTGTTATAATAATTATAATTCATAGTAGTAGTTCATAGCACAAACCCATTGGTAATGGTAATCCATGTGCGGTCTAGTGACAGGGATTGTCTCCTCCCTCTGGTGCAACAACAGTAAGAAGGATGAGTGGCTTCTTGCTGCATTCACAGAAGTGTTGATTTAGTCTGTGGCTTGTCCTCCAGTGGTTAAGACTAGACTCATACCGCTGACATGAATTCACTAAAGATGGAACACTTGCAGTAATTTATTTTTAAGCAAGTATTAGTTTTTATTGCATTGTTTATGCTGTTTGGAGTTTGGAGGTGTGCTGATGCATAAATAGATCTTGGTTACATTTTTGGAAGCATGATCAGGAATACCAATAGAAAAGCAGAAAAAAACACACAACTGAATTGTATAGCACAATAACTGGGGGCCATTTCCCTGGTCCACTCTGCCGAGCTCTCTAGTGCTGGCTGTCTGAACATTTCCTTATTGTGATCCAGCCAGTTAAACTACTGTATAACTGTTCTTAACCCTTACGCTGCCAAATAAGCACTTTTTGTTTTCTGACCATCTGACACATCCATCTTGTTAATGAATTTTTGGGCTGATACATTAATATGGCAGCACAGGAGCAGAAAGGGAGCAAAGCAACTCAAGGCCTCAAAAGTAAGATTAATAACTGTGTGTAGATGATCTCATAGTTAAGTGTTTCGTGTTGTATTTACACATCCGCCTGCACTGTCAGGCTTCAGCTTGTGTGGGACAAATGGGGGAGACACATCCTGACACTAATGCATCAGTGAAAATATTTGAAATGAATGATGTGAGTGCTTTTCCTGCTATTGACACAATAGTGCCCCTGCTCAATGCAAACACTGTTATTCTCCCCACCACCACATTCCATTCTCCGCCTGTTGGAAAATACAGAGGACATTTCAGGCTCTTTGATAACTAATGGTACTTAATAATGACATGTAGACATCAGTCAGTACAAACATTCATTAAAAATAGTGCTATGGTATGACTGATTAGCTCTTGACATTTTCAACATATGTGTAGTTCTAAATCTAAGCGAGATGTCAAAATGCTAGTTATTACATTTAATATGATTAATTCTTTGTTTACACTTACAGTATATCGATATTTGGAATCAGGATGTTTGAATATGCACAGAACACCTCTTTTTTAGGTCTTATAAGGCCTCTACCTGATGTTTTCCCCCACGTATCTGAGAAAAATCTGTCTTGCACCAGTACCATAGACTGTATAAAGAAGTGGACTAAGTGACGTCGCCCGTAGTGTTCAGCGCCACTCAAATGAAGCTCATAATACCAACAGTTACAGGGGAGAATTAGGAGCCAGGCTCTATATTATGAATAGGATTTTTTAAAGGAAAAATAGCAGAAAGAAAAGACCAGGATCATGTAGCACGGGTTAATACAAACATTTTAAGACCAAAATGACAAGGACTGGAAGAGTGCATTACCAGTGCTAGATGTTATTTGCTTTACCGTCATGGCAAAATTCCGCTTTTGTCTCTTAAAGTTATGAAAAGTGCTTATAAATTCATCATGGTGAATAATTTGGATGCTCGAAATGCATAAAGTAAGTGAAATATAACTTTGGATCACTGCAACATAAATATAAACTAGCTATTAACTAGTTATTCATGTGTTTATTGCTTTTATTTGAATAATTTCAGTTGAAAACACTGTCAGTTTTTTCATGTAATATTCCCATGTCCCACATCTTCCTTTTGTCCTGTGAGAATTTTCTAACCCCAGTGCCCACACCATTGACTTCTAATCTAGTTGGACTACCCTACTTTGATGTTATTTTTTTTATTGAATTTATCCTCAAAGCTTTAACTACATGGGAATAGGAAATGGGTGGTTAGTCAAAAAGAAACAGATTAGCATGTGACTTGTGTGTGATGACACAATCAACAGTCCTCCTCCATATGAGTTACAAACTTACCTAGACTGGCTTATGATATCAGCAGTACTATATTACCCATGGATTGTACTGTGTTGTTGAAGATAACGTTTGATTACATTTATAACAACAGTAACACATAAGCAGCCTCTGTCGCATCAGGAAAGCCATGGTCTCTGACATTAGAAGTTGTTGTCTGAAAATTGATTTATTAATCAAGCCCTATTCAGTGATGGTTTTGAGCAACCATCAGAGCACATTGTTGGAAAATAACCAGTTGAATGTGACCCCTGATCTCTTTATTATGGAAGTCCATAAAGACTTTCATAAATTACAGGGTTTGTGGCAGGCCAACAGTGAGTGATCATCTGCCGACATGAATGCAATTGTATGTAGCTACAATATTTGGTCCCTGTGGTATATTATTTAACAAAGTAGTGTTTTTCCCTGACATCACCAATCTATTGTATGAATCTCATGCAAGTCAGATGAAGTTATTGTCGTCACGTGCTAAAGATTTCACCTCAGAGGTTTTCTGTCACGAAATCTATGCTACTGACGGCGATGCTAGTGGGCCTGCAGACTGTTAAGCATTCTAACCAAGCAGGGAATTTTGATAAATAAGAATTGAATTTAGTTCCAGCTGTGACATGTTGATTGATCAAAAAGCTTATGGCTAAGGCCTCCCTCCTTTCCCATCTTATTTATCCTTTGTCAAATGGTTTCAAAATCAATACTAGACTTGTACACAACCTTTTCAGCTGCAGGCTCTCAGGAAGAAGGGGGGAAAGAGAGGGAGAAAGAAAAACACCTGCTCTCTGGGTGATTGTTACTAATTTTTCCTGTCAAACATTTGAACACAGAATAATTATGTGCCGTGTGGTTTCGGGGCATGGCGGATTATTGTACAATCCATTTAGATAACTTCAGAGAGCAGTGGGAAAATGAAATCGCCTCAAAGCACATAAGTCCAGGCGGGAAGGTGATCTATCAGAGACTGCAGACAATAACTCAAGTTAAAGATGCTATACTCTTCTAAAGGCGGGATTTCTCATCTTCACGAAAGGAACAAAGTCTGCAGAATTTGTGGAACTTGGTGTCTACTTTTTATGAACTTCGGCTTAAACTATAAAGAGATAAAACCGAAATCATGTAATATAATAAACAGAGACATCGGGAGTGCTACATTGTGTCCTAAGAAGTCAAATGTTTATTCGGGACAAGAATGGGTTGTCAAAAAAATCCATACCTAGATACTAATTGATATTGGTATTATTGAAACTATACTAACTTTAAATGGTATCAGTGCTGACAAATATCTCAGAAATAGAACATATCAAAGTTTTTTTTTTAGTATTTCTACCAATAACCCACATATCAGCACATCTTAACACAAATAAACTTCATCATCATCATTTTCATATTATCTGTAAGGAAATAAATGTTCAACTTCATGCAGCTGCTTTGAGCTTGTTGCTATGTAAACTCTAGCTGTTTTTACACAAAGTTAGTTGATGGTAGAGGTTATCTTCTGTGATAGTAAAACTTTTATAGCCTCTTTTGCATTGGTTACACTCATTCTTAATATATGGCCCATACCATTAAGTGTCTATGTTCTTTCAAGGAGGGGGTCTGTGGCTGACTGTGGTCTATTTTATATTGTTTTCATGTGTTTATTTTAGCGCCATTTGTTCTGTCTCCAAAAAGAAACAAAAGAGAAGAACCACTTTTGAGTAACTGTCCTCTGCTTGGCCAAAGATAAGTAACTGATCCCAGTGTTTATAAAAATACATTGACATTTATGAGGCTTTTACAGAATGCTTGCATGTAATGGAATGACATGCCCTAAATTTTAAATGTTTATTGTAACCCAAGTTGAGGGTATTCCATAATATTCCCATTAACTTGTCTGTGGCTCGGAGCACAGCTGTAACATTTAACATGGAGAAATAAGTTGCTTTCTTGTTGTTCAAATGCAATGCAAGATTTGGTTGTCTCTGGAACTAATAATAAGATGTAAAGTATTTTTTGCAAGAGTTTTATTAAAAAAAAAAAAAGATGTCCATAACTGCCAGTAACACTTGCTAGAATGGGTCTTGGTCATTCTTGTTGTAGCAATGAAATGGAGAAGGGGTTGGAACCCTTATTTAGACAGCTGGGGGATATTTTATTTGCTCTAAAATGTCAGTCATCTGTAACCATTACTGAGGAAGCTCCAGGAAGTGGCTCTCTGTGTGCTTCACAATTAGCCCGGATAGAAGGCTGGTCGGGCCACAGCTTGTTCCGCCCTGGTCAGCCCTTGTAATTATTATTGTTTCAGAAATCCATTACTGTCCAGATGATGTCGACCAAGAGTTTGTTTAAATAGGCAGACTTTTGCCAGGAGTTTATGCAGCTGCAACAGCTTGGATTTTTGTATGTACCCCTATACTCAAGTATTAAAGAAGACCTATTGTGCTTGTGTCTGCTGTATGGTTATAAACAATGACACCCGTGGATCATTATGTTAGAATTTCCAGATTTTAAATTTCAATGTTGGTCTAGAACAACTTAAAAAAAACAAGCAAACTGATTTTCTTGTTAGAAAACGGCATTGCACAATGGGAGCACACATTGCTGTAAACATCATCACAACAAAGAGTGGACATCACATTAGTGATTAAACTGATTTTTTTTCATGTTTTATTCCATTTGAAGTTTTTATATTTTGTTTATCCCTTATATTACATTTGCAGCTTAGTGTTTTCAAGATGTAGTTTTAAATTTGTTATTTTTTAATATATGCAAATAATTTCATTTTTCAGCCATCTCAGATGTTTTAAACTCTCATGTCAAGCATTCACACAAGGTAAGCTTCTATCTACAGCTGCAGTCAAAGTAAACTTCTGAAAAACCATGGAGGCTCCATAGTATAGAGCTCAAATCTATACTGTGATTGCATGAAAGTTCTAGCCCTTTGTACTATGTACAACAGTTGTACATAGAATTACCTGGCTGCTGGAGCCCAGTGGGAATGCCAGAAAGTGATTTCATTTTTCAATTAACTACTAGCAGAACTTATTCATTCACAATTAACATTTGCTTTTTTGTATATGTTGTCATAATAGGGTTCCGGCTTTCTTCTTAACCCAGGTTGTGGCTGTTAGAGTAAAGATCTTGAAATGTGCTTTCTCCATTCAAAACAACATGAGTGAAGGGCAAACTTTGTGCCAAGCTAAATTCGACTCCACTATGGGATAAACAATCCTTCACGAAATTTCTTTGTTTAATTAGAGGTGTTGATTATTCATCTGTGAGCCATTGATTATAGTGGATGTGCTGTCAGCGTCCTCATTATATCCTTGGGGAGGATAAGAGAAGAGAGCTTTGTTAAGATGCACATTGAGTCCATGATGTGTACCTCTTAGCCAAATGACATCTTCATCCATCACGCAAATTTTGGTCGTCTCAATCGCCGAGCCTTAAGCCCTCAATTATCTGCACACCTGACAGAAAGTCACTGTAACATGCACACAAGGAGCGCTTCGGACCACTTCTCCATTAATGAAAAAATAACATATCACACAATATAAATGGTGAGTGCACTTCAGAAATGCCCAGATAATTAGACTGTCCGGCAGCAGATTGATGGATGCACTGTAATTACCTTTGTGTTATTATTTCAGGGCTAGACAAAAGGAAAAAGCGGCTTCTCCCCTGCTCACATTCATTAATCTCATTAATGTGTGGAATTAATATCATTTTATCAGACATTCCAGAGCGTTTGCTGAGGTGTGCGGCGAGAGCCATGATTCAGAACTGTCACCGAGGATAGAAGCATCAATCTAATACAGAAGCTCGTACCTTTAGGACAATGTACGCAACAAATAAGTGTGTCTACTGCTAAATGTTCTATAGCGCTTCTTGTAAAATGAATGTTAATGCCCATTTAACTTATACATATCCATAAAGCCATTGTTTTTAATAATGTATAGGGAGGAACTCATATGCATCTTGCCCCCAGCTTCACACGGCCGAGAACAAATTAAAATGAATAAATAGATTAATAATACAATCTGCATGCTAAAATATAAAATATAGCTTAAAATACAACTTAAAGGTGCACTATGTAACTTTTCTGGTGGAGGGTATGCTACCTACATGTGTCCATGGAGATGCTATTGCTAGAAAGCTCCACAGTAATAAACTCATGTATTTCAATATAGCCAGTGATGTTACCAGGCTATGTTATCAGTCAGATGTGCTTTAAAGGGATGTTCTAGAATGAATACCTGATAAATAAGTAAGTTTAATGCTAAACAGTGGAATATTCTAGGTCAAGGGTTTCCAACCTGTATCTCTGGAGCTACGGGTAGCACCCCCTTTTAAGTAGCTCGCCAAGGGATTTCTGAATTATATGTATTGTGCTGAAGAAGTAAAATTTGATTAATTAAATGATTTTTACCATTGTACATGGATCATTTTGCCTAACTTTGTACACTAATAAATGGATAATGGTTTATGTTTTATAGGCATCTAACTGTACCTCATCTAAGACTTGTGGCTCTGGTATGTGCTCACTTTCTTGTGACCCCTAAAACTAGTAGCTCTCTGGCATTTTCATTTTGTAAAAGTCGCTCACCGGGGGAAAAAGGTTGGAAATCCCTGTTCTAGGTCAAGGAATAACATATGGAGACATGCCTGTTGTGTATGCTCAACCAGAAAAGATACGTAGTCCATCTTTTCTTTGGATAAGTTTGGATAAACTGACAGGCTCCAATTTGTGACAACATCTGGTGTAAAATGAATCCCAAAACATGTGCAGTAGAGATACCAAACAAGAATTACAAGATTAAAATGTAAAAAGTACTTTAATAATAAGACCATCAAAAGCAGTAATCATAGACTAGAGCAGTACCTAGAGATGGTCTCTGTCACATTAACACTTAGGCTACTGGTATGATAACATTGTGATAGGTTACAGAAATGGAGGATGTAGACCTTGACGACATTACATCTCCTAACCGAGCAGGTGGTTCAGTTTGTCGATAGGAGGAAATGGGATCTTTACACCCAATTTGAGGTGAAGTGACTCTGAGTTTACTTGTAGGATATCTCTTGACCCTCGCATAATGACTTCCAGACTGCAGGTGGTCCCACTCACAAGTGGCAGTCATAGGACTCCATAACAGATTTAACCTGCACTGTTCTGAGAGTATTTTGCTACATTGACTTTATAGAGCTTTTTACCATCTTCTGATGTTGTTCCCTCATCAAAAACAGGCTTAAATAGGTTTCATATTTCCTCCATGCATCTTTGAGTAATTTTGTGATCTATTCTGCGAGTTAGGTGTAGATCCGAGCCTATCTGAACCATCTGGATAGAGGTTCTCATTACAGTTAGTTGTCAGATTTGTGCACTGCTGAGCCCTCAAGCCTACATCATCCATGCTCTTTGCTCTCCCAAAAGAAATAAGGATGAGAATTTGTATTTTGTTGTATTTTATGGCAAAGTGGCAACACTCAGGCCTCACAGCAAGAAGGTTGCGGGTTTGATCCCCGGGTCGCCCGGGCCTTTCTGTGTGGAATTTGCATGTTCTCCCCGTGTCTGGATGGGTTTCCTCTGGGTACTCCGGTTTCCCTCATCAACATCAAAACATGCCCGCACCCCTATGAACTAACATCAAGGACCATGACGTTCACCCTCCTGTGGGCTCACCACCTGCAGGGGTTCATAGGGGGGGTCAGGTGCTATGAGGATTGGGCAGCAAGCTGCCCCCGCGACCCAGCTGGATTAAGCGAGAGAAGATGGATGGATGTATTTTATTATTCTTAACGGTCATAATACTCGACATACATTTTTTTAGCGCTGAATACACTTATTATTTAATTAAAATTAATATTCAATTTATGAGCAGTGAGTAACTCAGTCTTTTTGAAATGTTTTACTGGTGATGTTGTTGATCTTAGAGCTTAACCGCTGCAGTGGGGCCAGGTTCAGTGTGGCCAAAGGACCTCCTGAAAACTGCCATCCCAGCCCTAATTGGTGGTCATTAATCATGAGAGGCTGTCCTGCAGTCAAAAGCACAGTGTTTCTCTCTGCTCTTTGCCCTTCATGGAGAGGTCAGCATGTGGAGCTTCATAGAGGAGGGACAGTAAATGATGCTAAATATTCAATCCAAATGAAATATTGTGCTACTCGGGAAGTATAATGTAATGTTATAACAAAGAATAAAAAAAATCATTAGGCATTTAACATTAATAAAATAATTATAATAAATGTAATTTTTTCATCTAATTCTCCTGACTTGGGTCGTGTTTTAAATATGGCCACTAATGGAATCCAAACTTGAGATTGTAATAGTTTTTTTTTTATTATTATTATTAGAACAAGTGCATGCTATTTACTCTGCCTTTTAATATAATTAAGTATGTTGTTTTCTTCTCAATACACGATCACATCCAACAGCCTGTTATGAATTCAAACCCAGAGTACATCGGAAGGCGAGTATTCATGACCCCTTCCAGCTTCTATTGATTGTGCTAGCAGAAAATCCATAGGAGCTGATTTGTGAACCATTAAGTTTTGAACCCAAAGCTCATAATGTTCATATTCACGGCTTCCCTGTGTGCTGATGAGGCCGCGGGCTGGATAAAGAGGCAGGGGGTTAGGGCTTTAGCTACCTCAGGGTTAGGGGCAAGCTGTTAGCACGTACAGGGGAGGATAGAAGATCTTTAGACAAATCAATTCAACTCTATCTGGAAGATTGCCCACACATGCAATAAAACAATGAGGAAAATCAGCAGGGACAATTTGTTATTATCATATTTACATGTTCAATGTATTGTGCCTCTTAGCTTATTGACTTGTAGACAAACGATGCAAGGAAAAGTTCTAAGCTCATAGTAGTAATGTACAGTATCTTGTTTTTTAATTGTATGAAAAGTTTAGAGTTTTGGAAATATCATGATAAAACATACTGCAGGCCTACAATGGAGAGGACCCAAGAATAGTCTATAGAGTCCAAAATCTATAACAAATTTGTATTTAAAACTTTTACATTTTAAGCACTGTATTTGCTATGGTTACCCTACAAATAAAAGAAAAATAAGACATTTTACTTGTATTATTTTAACTTGCAGAGATGTAGCGTAATGTCTGTTAATTTGTGGAAATGATCTTAAAGCACTTCTTGTTCTGCATCTCTGTCAGGTGTGCTCCCAGCCACATAACTCGAGCCTTGTTCCTTCTGCCCTGGTCAGCCAGAGGTCACTTTGTACAGCTGCCTGACAGATACTGGCTGCCTGTACTGTCCATCAAAGCATCTCAATTATAGATTTCCATGGCACATACTGTATACATTACATAGCAAGGTCTCCTCAATCTTCATTACTTTTGCATATATAGGACTGGGCAACTACCATGCTATTATGGTCAAACCATGGTACGATGGTAGAATATTTAAGTCAAATGAAAAGCCATTACGTCAGAGGTGTCAAAAAAGTCATGAGAAGACATAAATCAGCCAGTCAGAAGGACACAGTATGCCCCTCACAGGCGCCACCTTTGCACTGTGTCCATGAACAAACTTTGTAGGCCGCTAGGGAAACGCTAATATGTTTTTCATACTCATTTTGATTTCATCCCACTGCAAGCCGTAAATTAAAATTGCATCTGAGTCACAGAAACCCATTGACAGTGGCTGGATGTCCTCCAGTTATACAGGTGGGCACTCTCCAAGAGGCATGCAACAGTGGGACATTTACTGCACTGAATGAGATTATTAATATGTTTCTCTGTGGCTTAGAGAAATATTAAGCTACAATTTTCAAACATGTCAACACTGCTGTATTAAGAATATACAATGGATCATAAGAATGCATTGGCAGCATTATAGTGTTGTTTCTCTTGCTGTACAAAGAAAAACAATTCTTTCATAAATACCATCTATGTGTGATATATTTTACTTTTTTCTTGATGTGTTGAGTGGCGTCCTAATCAAAAATCGATATGGCCACTTGAGTAGGCCCACAAGGTTTCTGTAGCCGGTTATGTAATCTGATAATATCAATCATAACTGTGTTAGGGGCAATCCATCTGACTTCCGCTGCACTGGGGTCAGTGAGTCTGGGAGAAGTGGGGTGGCCTCCAGGGCCATCAATTACCACTTATTATGGGGGGGCTTACTCCATGGCAGACTGTGCAGCACCCCTTCCATAAATAATATTAACAGGGCCAGTCTCATCAATCAATAGCAGCACAGTTGTATTGCCACAGCCTAATGGCAGCATCTATGGCTCGAGCCTCAATCAATGAGCATGGCTCCTGCAGACTAACACATAAGGGTAAATCTAGCTGTGTTTGAACCCTGGGGTCCTTATACCTTTCCCTGAAACTCAGTCTTCTTTATCCTGCAGGTACTGCCTGTCTCTGTACTGTCTCTTATTTACAGTGAGACCATTCCCTTTACTAAAATACTACTGTTTCTAACTGTGAAATCTATAAGAAAACATCAGGCAAACTAAAGGCAATATCTTATCTTATAAATGTATTCCTTTTTTTCATTCTGGGATGCCAGATACCCTTCCTACTACCGTGCTCTTCTTTCATTGGACATGGAACAAGCATTTGTGATTCTTTTGTAACTAAGTCTTATAATATCACATCTTTGGTTTACATAGTTTCAGATTTTATCATGGAATATTTCACATTTTTGGTTATTCAACAAATGTCTTTCTTCACTAATGTTAACCCACTTCATTCTGCTAGTAACATCGGGGTTACAGAGTTATGTTTGAACCTTGCCACCTGTCTTTGCCCTGTCTTGTGCACGCTCCTTTGCCAATGAGCATGCTCCTTTGCCAACATGCAGATGCTGTTTACTGGTGGCTGTAGTCTCTGGCTTGTTAGCAGCATGGAGCATATGCACGAGTCAGAAAAGTGTGATTCTGTCAGATTAATGAGTCATCTAATGATTCTTTTTCCACATTCCGTGTTATTTCCTGCTGTAAGAGATGTGGTGTGAAGAGGAAAATTTGAGGCACTTTTTAGTAGCCAGCACATCTTAACTTTTTGACTGGAGCCATCGTTAGTTAATTATTCTCAAATTAAAAGTGTTACTCTCTATATAGTTCTAGTCAGTAGAAGTCAGCATGTTTACTTTTCGTATTAATTCAAAGTCTGTAGCTGTAACCCAGGTGTGGAGCTGGCTACATTGGTTCAGGAGGTGATGTTGTATTAGGAGCGTAATTACGGAAGCAAATAATTAGTCCAGAGAGTGCAAACTAAGATTAATTGGCTTCATCATCTGCCTGTAACCTTAGCACTTGTGAATCATTCTCTGTTTGACCAGAACTGCCATACGAAACAGCTGAACAGATGCTATATGTCTGCCACCTTTGATTCAACATCTCTGCGTTTGAGCCATTGTTAATTGTTTTAATAATAGTCTTATCTTTTCACCTTTTCTGTGCATATCATTTGCTGCTTGCTCTGTGGTGAGTTGCCCAAGAACTCCTTTTAAGATCTCGAGTCAGGGATGTAGTCTGGTTTATCAAACTGTAGCATTAGCCTATTCTGTATAAATTAACCTTCTAACCCAAAATGTATGTTTTTATCATTTTTGTTCCATTTATTGCATCCCTTGACAAAAGAAAACCCTCTCGCTTCTAGCTCACTTTAAATGCTGGTCTGTTACTGACCTGCAGACTTCAAAGTGTGATCAAGCCTTTGTGAGACAAGGAATTCTGTAGTACAGGCAATTTGTTCAATAGGAGAAAAGGTTTAGAGTGATTTGGCCCTGATGTTCCTGTAGTTGGGCAAACCTACCTCTGCATGGACTTGGAAGGGAAAGAAAGTAACATTCGAGAGCCTAAAAGTTTACACAAAATAAGAGTATGTACACAGTAACCATAACTTTAAAATAGGACATTGTGTTTGCATAATCAATATACAATATTATATGAATTCAAGAAGAGAAACACTTGACTGATTCGAGTTCTATTTTTAGACTTTCTGCTCCTTGTCATCCTGCTATGTGATAATAACATTTGGCCAGTGAAAATGCCTGCCTGCCCTCTCTAGCCAGCACTTTCATTGTAATCATTTTGAGACAACCAAAGTCCTAACCACGCTCTTGATCAGTGCGCAGCCTGACATAAGCACTGTATTTACTCCAGTAATGGTCACAGTCGACTGAGAGCTGTCAAGTTAAGATGTATGAGCGGCTTTATAAAACGGACATAATTTCATGGTAAAGATAGGAAATGTTATTGTTGTTTGATTGTTGAAACTTTAGGGGCGACTGCTTGGGCCTTTACTCCGGATTAACATTCGATTTAAACCCAATTATTTATGTGTATGCCAGAATGATGTTTTGAAATGTGTCCCTTTTTTAAACAGTGTAAACAAAGGCGATCCATCATAACCCTTGACAGCCTTAATTACTACCAGATATACTGTAGTGTGCTAGCCAGCCTGCTCTGCTGTGTGCCATCTGTGCAGAGAAGCATTCTATATGCAGAATTTGTTGAAGTTTCTTGTTTATAGGATTTTAGAAACAGTATTACTGTTATATCACTATAAAATAACAATGTAAATAATGCAATGCAATGTGTGCAATGTAATGAAGATATGTATTCATGCTACAGAGGAATGCCACAATAAACAATGATAATATACTTATAACTACTTTATGACACTGACAAAAGAAAAAAATAAAGCAGGATGGTCGCCCAGTATTATTTTTAATACACTCTCATCAAAAAGCATGAGCTACAACAAATAAATTAAACCAATTAGAAATAGTCCTGAATGTTACCTTTCCATCCCTCTACAGCTAAAATCTTAATGTATTACATCAAAAAAATAGCAGAAAGCTCCCCATTATGCAGCAAAAATATGCACACATTTTCATATATTAAAAGGTAAGTCAATATAGTAATTATCCTGACGGGCTTATGTAATAGTCAAGGCAATTCGATCATAGCTCTAGCCTGTGTACACTTTTGTCTTTGGGCAGGGCACTACTTCCAACTTATGTATGTATGAATGTAGTGTGTTTGTGGAGTGATTAGTGGTGTTCAGTGAGACAATGTCCAAAAAACGAAATTAACTAATTGAAAAAAACATAGATGTTATCTATTATTATTAAAGGAGCCAAGATGCTATTGCTTTACCTGGAATGTTCCACTACTTGGCCTTAGCTTGCATTTGTTCACTTATAACTGTTTTATACCTTGAAAAACACGCTCACCTCCCCACAGGTCTCGACCTGCTGGTCTCTATGGAGATAATGTTTAATGCCCTACTATGGAACATTCCAGACAAGGCAAACCTCTCCACCTTACCTCATGCACCGTCAAGTGGCCCACTCCTGTATAACCGTGGTTTTCACAATTCTCTCAGTATCATATTTCTATCAAACAGTAAATAATCTGTTTCTTTTTTTTCCAGAGTGCCATCTTAGCAGATAAAAAAGGAGAAGTCCGATGACTCATGCAGCCGTCCTACCTTCTTGAGCAGGTTAGATTTTATGACCCTAGCATGTATTGACCTGTGGCTAACATCTGCTTTCTGCTTTCATAACATAATCAGCACTTGACACACGATTATAATAACCCAATACCATTTTCCAACATCTCTACAAACACATTGATTTTTGTGAACAGCTCCCCTGAACCAATTACATAAATATTGCGGCATAATTAGTTTACACATTACTAAATTACTGACAGATTAAAAGTGAAATAGCACAGTTCATACCCTGGCCGCATAACTGCCTGAGAGGAAATTAATATGGATTCAAATGGTCCTCAGAGACGTCAGCAGTAAAAGAGAAAAGCAACAATCTATACGGCCTGGCTTGCATAAGGATATCCTCTGTGTGGGCGTCCCAGGTGTAGGTTTCAGCAGAGGCATTCAGCCCAGGGTAATTAATACACTTCTTAATTAGATTTGCATATGATTATCAATAGTCTTTCTTACAGAGTTAATAGAGCAAGGCAGTGGTTATTGGTCCCCACTTTCAGCATGGTTATACTCATACAACCAATCCTACACATTGCAGTTGTCCCTGAAAGTGTATTTTATATATAATTGAAGGCATTTTTTTTTTTTTACTTATAGTAGCCACATGCTTTGGTACAGTAGGGACACCAAGATGTACCCACCTTTACCCCTGTGCCTGATGTATTATTTGTTGGTATAGTGTGTTTTATAATTGAATTTTTTCCCCATTTTTGTGTTACTACCATAATCATAATATTTTATATATATATATATATATATATATATATATATATATATATATATATATATATATATATATATATATATATATATATATATATATATATATATATATATATATATATATTTTTTTTTTTTACATGTTCAGTTCCAGATATTTTGCAGACAAATGGTAGCATCTTATAACTTTAGCTTCTGTGTTTTGAATTGTGTTCGTGGGATGACTTACTTATTGCCTAAGGAAAATGCAGGCCGTATTATTAGTCTGTCTGCATTAGCCTAGATTGTTAGCCTGCTTGATAGCGCACTAAGTTTTCAGTAGAAATGTATTGCCCTGACCTTTGCTACCGCCATTGATCCTATGTACTGAGTGGCCATTTCCCCAGAAACAAACATATATAATTGGTATTGGGTTCAGTGATGCTCTTTCACTGTCTTTGGGGATGCTTTGAAGGAATATAAATCAATTCACACTTATAGAGACAATATGGGTGCATTAGTGCTGACTGGTCATTTGAGAGGGGCTGAGAGGTAAAGAATTCAATAGGCTTTGATCAACCACAGCTAATCTATCTTCAGCAATCCTTAAGTTGTACTTTAGGCTTCATATGGCTCATCATAATGCTGCCAACAGGAGTGGTTTAGTGGAAACTGTCAAGCACCATTCACATTTGAGATATTTAAGCTTTTTGCCATCTTATGTACTGAGATTTAAATTGCTTATCTTTTATCTTTGTTTTCCTGCTCCAACATGCCACAATTGGAGCAGATCATAATTTAATGCCTGAATCCTTTCTAGATTTACAGCCTCATAAATGTCCTGCGTGCAATGGGTCAGTAAAACTAATATTGGCCCTGCAACATATCTCAGGGGTCACATGACCATATGGTTGTCTGAGGAACATAAAATCCAACTAAGCTTTATATTTAAGATTAGTAAGAAAGAACATGTAAGGGGTTATGTGTATTGTTTGACTGACAGTTATTGCTTATACATTAAAAGTTGAAATGTTTATTCTTTTGGGTGATGGCTGTGACCTCAAGTAGGATGCATACTTAAAGCAGCTTTGATTATTGGCTTAATGCATCACATCAATGTTGTATAGGCTATAAAATTAGTTGTATTGTGATATTCTGTGTTGGGCTACATGATTTGAAACAAAATTGAACTTTATATCTCTACAAACATGTTCTGAAATGCTTGCAATTCTCATATTAGTCTCTCAGATAAAACATGTGATGATTAAATGTGAACTTAGAATTGAAACCTTCTTTTAAGATTAATTCCAAATCTAATCACAAGATTATAGAAAAATTGCAATTTGATATTTTTGTAGAATTGTTTAGTCCTAAATCCGGGTCAGTTTATGAATGACTATGTCCAGGGTTTATTAGTCAGTGGGATATAGCTTTACCTGTCCACTGTTCTGCCTGACTGTTTACTCAGCTGTAGGGCCTCTGTCTCCAGTGTAAGGGCAAAAGGAACAGGTCACCAAATATTTCATTTCCCAAGTAAAACATGCACTAACTTCAGCTGAAAAAAGTGTAGCAGGTCCCAGTGATGAATGTGCAATCAGGCTGATTAAGTCATTATTAGCTGTCCGAGAAACCCACAGCGGGAAATGAGGCTAAGAATGTAAAAGGATGTTTATATGCAGCGGAATGCGCCAATGTCACTCGCTCAGTTATGAATGTGATTTGAGGAAGGGGCCTGTGTGAACTTTAACCTCTCAATATGCTCCACATGATCCTTCAGTTAATTTTCACTCATTTGTTATGTTAAATTGTACATAGTATAGTCAACAAAGAACAATTCACACTTTAGGATTGTTTTAAAACTTTATCCTTTGTTATTTATCTCTTCACAAAAAATGGCCAGCAGATGGTGCTGTAGTCTCTTTCCACTGCATCCGAGGTGCACGCGAGCGTCATGTTCTTCAGGCTCCCACAGTCACAGAGTACGCAAGAAAAAAGAAAAAAAAAATAGGGCTCCGGCTAGTTCCTGAGTTGAGGCAAATGTTTGTTGAATTAAGTGGAGATTTCCTGGTTTTCTTTTAGCAGAAAAAAAGTTCCTTTATAGGATGAGCTGCTGGTGTTCTGCAGTTACCCTCCCCCTGTGGCTCTACTGTTGCAGGTATATGTTGGTGGGCCCTGCTCTTTTGTTGTAGAGCATGGTGTTTATGGCTGATCCAGTTGCCACAAGTACACGGAATTAGAACCTCTTTTTCTCTAAGCGGACAGAGACAGAGGTTAGTATTTCAATTTCTGCTCACCACTGATATTGATTTTCTTCAACATTTGTAGTTTTTGATTATTTTTCTTAAATATTTTTTTATACTACTTAAAATGCTGAATTGTTGTACTGCTTTACTCGTTAACCCACCTGTGACTTGTCACCATTAAGCTGGTGGTATGAGGAGTGTGAGTGTGCTGGTGGGGGCTCCGGGGGGCTGAGGTAGGGGAGCGTAGCGTGTAAGCTACTGAGAGAAGGAATGTGAGAGAGCATTATTGGCCACACTTCATGTGAATGGAAAAGGGGTTAAAGAAATGACAGCATACAGTGGGTGGTAGGGCCTCAGCGCAGCCCGGGAGGAAATGGAATGAGAAAGTGCAGTCAGGCAGACCACTCATTCACCATGACAAATAGGAGAGGCCTAGGCCGAGGGGATACCTGATACCCTACAGTGGGCTGTGTGCACCTGCCCGGACTACAGGAGCACCAAAGTGGAAGTAAACCTCAGCCACTTACGTTAGTGAACACAATAGATTTAAATCAGACCGCAGCACAAGAAATTAAAACAAATAAAATATGTCACATTCACTAAATAAAACAGTCAAGGACTGGGAAGTGAAAACGCTGAAACTTAGTCAAGCTTTTTTTTTTGACAACTGTTATTTTTGATTGTGTTATAATATTTTTTTAATCTAACTTTTAGTTGAAATAATGTAGTTGTCATATATTTTGAACTAAATTGTCACAGTCACTGTGCCAGAGCATTAGTACCCATAAAGAGTTAATAGGTGCTTCAACAGGATGTCACAAGCCCGTGTCATGAGGTTTCCATCTAAATTAAATGTATCAAATTCCAGTGGTATTTTAAATCTTTGGGAACTGTTTAGAATTAGAGGGGTGCTTGTATAATCCAATAGTATGTGCGGACAGAACAAGAGCCATAGGTAGAGCCATAGTGCAGACACAGACACTCCCTGTTCACTTTTGTTGTCTCGGGTTGTCTGTGTTAGTCTATCGAATGATTCTTCTGGCCCTGTAGACACGAGTGCTGCTGCTCAGAGTGGCGTCAGGCCACAGTGCACTGTCGTCAACAAGCTTCTCTGTTTCAGCTCAGGCTCCGCTAAATCAGTAGGAAGAGCAACTTTCACTGTCTCACAAATCAAAAATAGACATTTCTATCTACTGGAAGTTTCTGCTTTAAACTCCATTTTACAATTTTTTTCTACACGAAAAATATCTTAAAAATATCTATTTATTTTGTTTCATTTTTTTTATTATTGAATGTAAATAAAAAAACTTATCAATTATAGTATTTTACACCCTCACTTTAAGATTTAATCATTTACCCAAGTTTTGTTGAACCACTTTATTTAAGATCCACGTGGACGTCACACTCAATGTGCAGAGTTTTCTTTTTGGATACAATCTGGGTTATATCTCATATTAGTCAAGAAGGATCAAATTTGCACAAACTGCCTGAGACTTGTTTCACAGAAGTACTCTAAATTAAACAAAACAATGAAACCAAATTAAACTGAAATTATATTTAATTGTATATTACATAGAATTGTTTAATAAACATTTTTAAAATAATGTTTAGTATTGAAACACAGTACATTAAAATATTTGTAAAGTCTTTTTTAAATTAAGATTTCATTCTAATTTTATGACATGTTTTTATATTATTACTTATTTATTTTTAAAACAATTTCTCAAATTTCCACATATGCATATATGTACTTATGGGCAGCCATGGTGACAACTGTTGCACTAGGGCCTATCAGGGTAAACCATATGTTTTGTATTAAAATGTGGCCTAATAAGCCTTATCGTATTTATAAATCATAAAGTGGATGATTTTTTTAAGCAGATTAGTTCATAGGGAGGTCCAATCCTCCAGCATAGCCTCCCAACACGCAGGCCAGATATGTAATCCAGATTCATAATCCAGTGATTTTTACAAGGTGTTCTACCCTCTAAATACAGGGTATTTGTGTTGATTCAATATTATTCTAATCTCTTCTAAACTGCCAGTCACTGTCTGGTTCGTGGCCATCTTGTTTATTGCCTGCTCTCGTCTCTACTGTAGGCTGGGGTAGATTCTGATGAGCCCAGTGGACTTCACGGATGATGAAGCTTTAAGGAGCACAGACCCACTTTCTGAACACTTTTATTTCCACTTAATAAAACAGAAATAACATTTAAACTGTGTCCTAAACAGCCTCCCATTATCTTCTTTCTAAAGACGGTGTAAACACCTTTTCTGCCTGTGATTAACTCCAGCTTTTTGGCTGCTGCTTTTGCCTCATTTTACCTCTGCAGCATTAGTGCGCTACTCGCCTCAGCCTTTTTGTCACTGGTATGCGTCGGAATCACATTTACTGTCAAATGAGCGTAACCTCTTATATTTAAAAAAAATAATGTGAAAAGCTCATTATGCTTGCATACATATGTTGAAGCAATTTCATTAAGCATTCAATAATGTGCTCCTCAGGTTGTAATGATGACATTTTGGTGCATGTCAGGCATACAGCAAGTCCAACAGGTGTTACCTGTGGATTACAGTTGGAATCATTAAGCTTATTGTTAATATCCTTTCTATTTTTGTTTTGTTTAATTGTAAGTGGCTTATGCCGGAGGAAGATCTCTTCAGTGCTTTGACTTGCATGTCCAATATTATTAGTTGCTATGAGTTGAGCCTGTGCAAATCTGTTAATGCATAAGAGCATAAGAGCTTCTTATGTTCCCAGCCAGGTCAAAGTGAAGACACATCAGATTAATATTTGATCATGCAGAAGGGGCCTAATCAGATTTGGGTATTCCCTTAGCTGAGTGCTCTGCAGCAATTATCATAATTGTTGCTCTAAACATGCTTGTCTTTACGGTCGGCAGTTGGGCGTGAGCATGTGCTGTGAAAGAGGGATTCCAGCACCAAACCCAATTAAAGCGGAATGGATGGCTACGCTAGCGAGTGGGAAAAGAGGTATGGGGAAGGCTGGTACAGGTTACGAGCATTCATATCACCCTTGGAACTAGACGGACAATAGAGCTGCTCAGTGCTCTGATCCTCTCTCATACGAGTCATACATTTGTCACTTCACATCACAGGTGGAAACAGGCACGAGCTGGACACTGAAGAGGCTCCACAAGTGCCCACAAACTTTGGCTTTGTGAGAACATTTTGCTTTTCATCTAGGGATTAATCTAAACAATATTAAATGTAAATTGTCTTTTATACTGAGAATGTGTAATCTAATCTAATCTATTATTGTCCAGATGTTATCAACATTTGTGATCTACTTGACAATCTAAATGCACATGGCTACACACATAGGTGTCCTACATATTTACAGAAAGTAAATACTGCTTGTAACTTTCATTTACATTTTCTCCAAACTCTTCTGGAATAGTGTCATTTTTAACAACATTTTGAGGTTATTAAATTGTCATTTCAAATGGTATTCATTTTGTAAAACAGTAAGAATTAAAATGCAAGTTCATGTAACTGGCATTAAATTGTGTCTCTGTGTGTGTTGGAGTTGCCGAAAGAATAGAAAATCTAATATTTCTTTATACTAAAACTAGTAATGAAAAAAGACTTTAAAAAATCACATAACAGGACAAAATTTGATATTTTCTGAACAGCTTTAGAATGCAGTTTTATCAGAACTAGAATACCTCATGGTAACATAGTAATATAGTACTATATAGTACTATGTGTTGAAAATGAAATTGGTGTTTTTGAAAACATGCTTATTTCAGTATTACAGTGAATAAAAATATATCAAGCCTATTGAAATCAAATTTTAGTACTGACAAAACTAGTGTGTGTAGATAATAATTCAAAAAATAAAATATAAATCTATTTATATATTTAATCTGTGTGTAAGTAACATGGCAGTTTTGCAATCAGACTTGGATGCTGTCATCAACTAACCAGTTTGTCATAAGTGTGTGAGTGTGTGTTTAGAAGTCATCTATCGTGCCTGAGGCATGGCACTGTGCAAAGAAACACCAGGAGAGTGGCTTCCTCATTAATCTACGCTGACTGGCTGGAAATTGCATCTTTGTAATGAGTATTAGGTGTGCATCTACATGAATTAAAGCTGAATGAGCCTCTGATTGATCACCTCCTCCCAAATGATGCTCTCCCTGTGATCATTATTGTTTGAAAGTGACTAAATCATATCAGGATGATTTAAAGTGTGGCCTCTCAGGGCATGGCAAGATAAAGTAAAGAAACCATGGTACGAAATTGTGTTTGCCTTTTTTGCATTTGAATGGAAATGTGAATAAATGGTCAAATTAAATGTTGAGGGCTATTCTCAAACACAAAAAGTGTAAGAAACAATGAATGATGTAATGCTGCTCTGAAATAACACTTGCAAAATCAATCAAATAGAAGTACAACTTGGAGCACAGCAAAGGTACACGGCAAGCAAAACTTCCATTAGAATTGTTAATTTGCTACTTCTCACCCTTTACACAAAGTTAAAGCTTTAACCTCTGTCATTTACACAAATAATTAAACAACATTTCATCCATATCATTTTCTCATTGTAATAATATTACGGGAACTACTTCTGTTACCACTTTTTTCTCTATTACAAACCACATAAAAGTCCTATCAGGCTAAACAGTGCCCATGTTTGAAGTTGAGGCCAAAAAGTCCAGGTGTCTTTACAAGAATTGTGGCATTTATGGTCCAAACTATATGTCTGGAGTCACCTTTATAGTGATACGAGACATCCCTGCCTGGTTTTCACTTACTTCATGAAGTAATTCATCGGTGGCAATGGTTTCAGTCCAGTTTGGTCCCAGCTATAAAATGGTGATTGTTTAGATTACCACTGGACAGGAGAATTTAAAGACAAAGCTCTCTTGAACTTTCAAAACCGTATCAGAAGTTAGTTAGTAATCGTAGTTTGCGTGGCACATGTGGAAAAAATAAGCACTATTTTAGATCAAGCCATGGAAAAAACAGCCTTGTCACCTTGTATCTCGACATATTTACTGTACCTGGACACATTAATGCTGTGCTGTAATTTCTTTCTAGTAATTATGTTGCCAAGTACCCTGTAGGGGTAATTATACTAAAAACACCCTCATTAGCAGCATCAAGATGTAAACCCCCAGAAGCCTCTGTATCAGCCCCTAGTGCACCCTTCACACTCGGCTATTCAACAAATGCTACGGCATCCACACAGTTAAAACCATAGAACTATTAAGACTGTGCTGTTATCTTATGAGTTTGTGAGTCATTAAGCAATGACCAAATGCTTTTCCTTCAAATCATGTGGCACATCCGTGCCTTGGAGGTCTTGGTGAAGCAGAATTACAAATTATATTGTAATGACTTGGCAGAGTTCTGTACTTATTGTATTAGATCCCATAAGTGTGAACAACTTGAATGTGTAATTTGCCATAGTGTAATTAGCCATATAGACATAAACCAAAGTTTTAGTGCTTTTCGTTTCCAGCAGCTTGATTAGTTCCAACCCTGAACCACTTTTCTTTAACCAGTTGGTAGCCTTGATAAACAGTAGATTATATATTTCACTGGTGATCAATTAACAGATTAATCATGAACACCCATTAACTGGGCTTGGCACAGACATTGCAGCATGTCCAGAATGAAAATAGTTTTCCATGCTCATTAGCTAGTGGCCATTGTTTGCAATTGATTTAAATGAAGAATGCCAACAATGCTACATGTTGTTCCAGTTTGGTCCAAAACAGAGGCACCCACAACTGTCAGCAATCCCTGTGTGTAGGCCACAAGTACATAGTGATGAATGTATGAGCACTATCCAGCCTGGCAGAACTAATAATTGAAGATCATTTAAAGTGAATCAAACATGGGCCAACTGTTTTGAAAACGTCTCAACCAGTGGAGTAGAAGTTAATATGGTCATCCATTATTTGAAGCTTTGTTTAGTTATGGACTTGGCTTAATGTGTACACTATTTAGTCAAAATATAAAACAAAAGGCAGGCACAAAAATGGGTGAGTTTAGCTGTGTGTGCTAAATGGACACACCATAACAAACAAGCTGAAAATACAGCAGTCCTAAGCCCTTACATTGTTTAGCAATTTGCTGTCTTTAAATTATTCAGAGGCAAGGCGTTTTTATGTCTCCAACTGTATGTTTTCCACTGACACCGGTAGCCCCACCTAATAGTTTCACTGCGTCTGCCATTTTTATGACTGACATAGCAATAAGCAGATTGTCCCGATATTTATGCCATCTGCGGCAGGAGGAGATAATTAAAGTATATAAATTAATCAGGCGCAATTAATTAGAGGCTTTATGTTTGAGGCAGTACATCTTTGCATGTATAATTTATATTTATTGATTTGTTTGGTTTCATTAGCCTATAAGATAACAGCACAAATGCATTAGAGGGGAAAATGCACAATTAGCATGCAGTGGGTTTTCGTGGTAATTGATAGATCAGCGAGCACTCACCACAGATATAAAACTGTGTAAGCTGTCATAAGCGGTTACAATCGATGACTGATATTTTGCGCCATATCTCCTGGTTGATTAATGATGTTTTTGAAAGCGGGCCCCCTCTTAATGGGAGCCTGATAGGCATGCAGAATTTACTGTTTAATCAGGGGAGAGAATTTATTGCCAGGCCAGATCCTGTTGTCGTGCGTGGTTGCTGCCGCTGGTGGAAATGTATGATTGGTCTCTGTAAGTGCTATGCTGATGTTATTTGCTCCCGTCAGCAACCAATATGGCTGCGCATTAAGAGCTTTGTGCTTCCCGGTTGATTTTTTTTCATTGACTGCGCTGCCATCGTTCATCACTGGTTGGTTTGCCTGCATTCGCTGGAGTTGCTAATGCAAGCAAACAAGTGGCAGCCAATGAAGAAGCGCTTTCTGTTTTTTGGGGTTAAACTGTCTTACAAAAATCAAGTAGGGCATCAGAATATTGAATATCATTCAGCATGTGATAGCCATGTTAAATGTGTATGAATTTATGCTGTCATTAGGGACCTACACTGTGTCAATGTCAATATGTAAAAATGTGCTTATGAAAAGGTTTTGTCACTGAACTCGATTTAAACCTCTGATCTACACCAAGCTAAACTAACTTTTTTGTTTTTTTAAACCAGAAAAGTACATAAAAGTGGAAGGATGAACCAACTCACTGGTAAAAAAAAAATTGTACTAAAATTCAAATGCTGACTTAATGGAGTATTTGGCTTGTAAAAATTGCATGCACATGCGCAGTAAGTAATTTATTTCACTTCCGCTGTAGTTTGGTCTGGGCCTAAGCCTATAATAGAAAGTGTTTGATGTGAAGTGGTAGGTGCCGTGTGGGTGACATATTTTGATGCTGGTGTCACAACATGCGTCACTGCGTCATTGATAATTCATGTGGCTGTAGCATTATAATTAGGTTGTGGTCTTTATGGGCACCACATGTTGCTCACTGGGAACAGCTTCTGTTTATTTCTAAGGATGTTGAGGTCACCCACTTTCCCTGTTATCGTTCTGCATGTTTTTACATACTTCTTAAATATGACAGAGACAGGTGCCTTGAAAATTGAACAGTTAAGATGTAAGGTATTATTGTACTGATATTCCAATTACACATGTTGTGCTGGCTTGGCCTGCAGCTGGGTGCCAGACATGCATACAGTTTTTTGTCCAGTGTCTTGGACAATTTCCTCCCATTCTGTCACTGTAAATGCTTACAGAGACACCACCCCTTGTTTAAGCTTGTATGTGCCGAAGAGGGATATGCCTTCTGGTAATTTGTGACGTATACTGCTTTGATACTGTGGTGGAAGATCTGGAAAAAAAAAAAAAAAAAAAAAACTTGACTGTTTTTTGTTGACTTTTATCTATATATCAGATAATAATAAAAAAAATAATAAAAATAATAATAATAATAATAATATATATATATATATATATATATATATATATATATATATATATATATATATATATATATATATATATATATATATATATATCAGATATATATAGCTGCATAGACAATGATCTTTTTCTCCGTTTCAGTGCAGACTACATGAAGAAATAACTGTTCTATGTCTTGTGAAGGCATTTTTAGAGAAAAAAGTAGCATATTCACAGTTTTGTGAGCCTCCACAAAATATAGCAATAAATATCATACCATGAGATGTATATTGTGAAAATATCATACAGACAGATTTGGGTATTTTTACATCCCTAATGACAATGAATGTTGTACCAAAGGACTGATCAAAGCATTTTATAATGTCAGTCTTGTTATTCTGTATAATATTGTAATATATGAGCCTCCCCATCATATTGTGAGCTTTCCCACCATACCGTAATAAATATCGTACCATGAGGTTCATACTGTGACGATATCATACCATGAGACTTGGATATCGGTACCCCTCTTAAAGAACAGTTGTGCTTTCTTCTGTATAAACTATAATAGTGGAGTAATACAATACAACTATTACAGAATTGGGGCTGTAGCAAGGTTTTATTTTAGCATCACTAAATGTCAGTTGTTGTTTTTAATAGATTTTTATCATTACTGACGTCACAAAAGATAACAGTAATTTCATTTATTGTATCATGTTCTTTATGAGCTTATTCTGTATTCCTAAAATCAGAAATTGACCAGTTGGGAATTGAATTATGCAAAAGACAGGTCTGTTGTCCCTTAAGTAACAGGAACCATTTGACCTCTCCTTCATGTGAGAGCCAGGCTGATGTAGCAGCTGGAGATGTTCAGCCCTGTACCTCAGCGATGCTATGGTGTTGGAGTAGTTTAGCGGTGGGTCGCTTGATAGCTTGACCATATTGACACTGCCGGACTGCTGCAGTTTTCAAACCCACAACAACCTATCTGATTTCCTCCACTGGCATCCCTAGAGAGGCAGTGCTTCCATTTTTCCTAACTTGTGTAGAAAGCACAGGACCTGGCTGGGAGGTCAAATCAATCTTTGCTATTTATTACATAGAAATGTGACACTGTGTCTTAAATGCCCCGTCTCCAGTGATTTAGCCTTGTGTCTGCTTTATGTCTGCTGTGTGCGTGTGTGTCTGTGCATGCCACTGAGGTGGAGAGCTCTGCTGTTTTACGACCATTGTGCCAAATTGTCTTTTTCTTCGACTTGTGTCTTGTAAACAAAGATGGGTTAATATGCTCTTTGAAGACAGTTTTATGTAAAGCTTTTAGGCCTGGCGTATGTATCATATTTACTGTAAGTACACTTCAAACACAAGTGCGGGCTAATGCAGCGGAGGGTACTCATGCACAGGTCACGTCCTAAATATGATCAGTATCTTCTTGCTTTGGAGGCTCACAGTTCTGTCTCTATTAAGCAGCTCTGACAGTGCAGGCCGATGGGACAGTGACACAATCATTAGCGCCTTTAGGGGGATCCACTGTTTCTGTGGGAAGTGCAGCTCTGTTTACTGCGTGACAATGTGATATTGTGCGGCTCATGCTGTCTTAATTGGAAACAGTCTCACCCCACAAAAGGTGCATAAGACCCTTGATTTTGTGAGGCAATCTTTCCCCTCTCCTCCCCCCGACTCCCCCCACCTCCTGCTTCCCTCTGAAGAGCAGCAAAAGCCCCCAAAGCATTTCCGTAATCCTCCGGAAGATCACGCTCTCCCACTAAATATGGTACCTGTGAACAAACAATGGATTTTTCCATAATAATAAGTTGAAGATTTCATTATGAGCGGCTAATGGGTGGATGGTCCTGGTCTCAGCAGATACACAGAGAAGCTTCCTTTTGATCAGCAGCATAGGGTTAATCCATGCTAAGAAATAATGGAGCTTTGGAGATGGGGGGGTGCAGTATTGAGCTGTGCAGAATTTACAGCCGAGAGGGCTGAGTAAAAGGATGATTTTTAGAGCCTCTCGCTGAGTATTGAAGGGAAGACTGTCTGACAAGTCATCAATGAGCCTCGACGCTGTACTAAACTAATGAAAGCTGCATTTGATCTTCTGCGAAGAGGTTCAATACCACTCCTGCTATTATTTAAGTCCTCAGCTGCACCCAGACGTGTTTTCAGATCCCAAAAATCATTAACCTGCACACTGAAGTAAACTGTGTTTGTAAGTATCGGATAAGGAGGAAATATCTAAACTGCTTATAATGTATCCCTGTTGATTGCATCCAATAGACACTTCCTGACCTGTTTAGAGTCTGTCGAAGTCTTTCTCATGCACTGCATTCACTTTGTGCTGCCTGCCATCTACATACAGCTGCTCATGTTAACTGTTACATTGGCACAGCTTTGTAATGTTTATGCTTCTCTTTGCTCCTTACATGGTCATCTTGTGTGATCATTTCAACAGCCTCTTTTTTATATTTTTGAAACGCCACTATATAGAACAGCACATTTTCGTGCTTACTTATGTCACGTTTGTAAATCAGACATCAATCTTTCTCTTTTCGATTTACCTGTAACCCCAGTTCACATTGTTTTCCGAGTCAACCAAAATCAAAACAAATTCTTTGTTGAATTTATAGTGTTATAGGCCACCCTGACTGCACTTGAGAGTGGAGCAGGATGAAAAATTTGGTCTGAGCTGATGCCAAAGAACAGGGCATGCGTCATCTACTAACATCAATGATGGGGCTGCACCGCAAGCAAAACAGCCCATCCTCGCACTTGAACTGCCGTGATTCAAGGTTATGTTAACTGAAACATGTTGAAGTAATAACATAAACACTCCGATAAAGCGGCCTTTTGAAAGATTTCTGTAATAAATCTGAGCTGAGGAGCCTGACTAAAATTTGTGATGACATTAAGCAGCCGCAGGCTAAAAGTTATCCATTAAGAGGCTGCTCACTATCTACTTGACTCCCCATCTGCTGCATTTTAAGTGGTGGATATTTATATACCAGCAAAAACAATGCAACTGATATAGCAAATGACTGGGCTGTCATCAAATTAGGACTATTTCAGTTGATTTGTTTATGTGCTAGAGGAAATTAGGGATTGTCCGATTGATAGCTGAAATTTGCCTGCATTAAGTAAAATGTAGTAAAAGATAGAAATGGGAAGTTTTCCATTTTGTAAAAAAAAAAAAAAAAACTTGTTCCTTTTAATGAAGATCATATAAGCAGACAGTAATCAGGAATTAGAAATGGAAAAATACAGAACAAAAATGGCCCGATAAAACAGGAAATTGTAGAATAAATATAACATGAAACATGAAACTCAGAAGGAGTATATGTGATTTAAAATGAAATCAAGTTATGTAAATTTTAAAGTGGAAGTGCTGATTATTCTGGAACTAGTCATGATAATGAGCAACAAACAAAAACCTATTCTATTAATACTTAATTGGATAACAGTCTCTTAAAAGACTAGAAATTAAGACCTTTCCAAACATATCCTTGATGGCAATGGGTGTCTTCTTTTCTGCATATGTAAGCAGCGTGGAGAGGCAAATCCTTATGTTAGGATGCAATGTGAGAACGACGTGACGAGAGCTGTTGGGCTATACAACCAAGAGGTCTGCTAATCCTCACATATATATTCCCCTAATTAATCCTGATTACCACTTTTTAATCGGCCTGCTCTGGAATAAAGTGACACTTCCGAATGAATTAAACTTGCTATTTGCAATTGGTGCACCGTTTCCTCCCTCCTTGGCCTCTCCGTATTGGTCCCGTGTGGCAGGCCCTGGTGTGTCTGTGGCGTGTGGTCTCACTCTGCACTAGTTAACTGCTAAATGCTTAGGTCACACCTGTGTCCTTTTATGGGCTCTGCTAAATCAGTGGGGTGTTGTTGTGAACGGAGTTACTGGTTCAAGGGCTCCTGCTGGTAAAGACATGCACACTTTATACAATGGAGATGCTGGGAATGTGCATAGGCTAAAGAATAAGGCTAACGGCCCTGAGGTTTTTAGTTTAGCTAAAAAAAAACTGTATTCTTGTAAACTGGGATAGAAACCATAACCTCTTGGTCAGGCTATTGAGTCTAATCCAATGAAACACATTTAGGTGCTGAAAAGGTAAACAGATAGATTGCTGACCTAGCTGTTACTTCCGGGTCAGCAGCGTCCGGCGTCCGAGCGCTTGAGGAGCCCCCCTGTAATGAACTGTGTCCCCCTGCGGTCGGGCCCTCTGCCTCCCTCATTTGAGTGGCTCCATCCCTGGGAGATGGGATCCTGTGAAGCAGTGATTGTTTCCACGATTAGGTGGGAAGAGTAGCCGGGACATGCTTGTGGATGGCTCCCACGGATTGGCTGCCTCAACAGAGCACCGGCCGAAAAACAATAGCCAGCTGTCGCCCGCCGGCTGATGTGCGTTTGATCAGCCAAATGAAGGCTGCTGGCATTTCTTATGGAGTGGAGATTGCTTATCGATCTATATCAAAATATTCATGCTAATCCCGGGGCAGCCGAGACTATTTTCAAGCTGGGTTAGCAATCAGAGCTGCCGGCCTGTCTGGAGCAATTCGCTGAGCTGGGAAGTCTAATCAGCTCAGGGTCCTGCAGTCAAATGCACTTTGCTGTTTAAATTTGGACCCCTGACATTGATGGAGGAGTCCAGAGAAAGGTGTTGACAAACCAAATTGTTTGTTCCAGCACTATTTTGCTAGAGATCAAGTCCAGAGTAATGTGCAGTGAATTTGTTCATTACTAGCCATGGGGAGGAGGCCCGAGGCTTGAGCCGCTGCAGGACCTGAACACATGCATGGATGGGGTGTGCATGTTGGAGCTCTGCAGCCTGGGTGAGAGGTGTCATGTGTTGGGCTGTCCCAGTGGGTTAGCCTGGCTGCGTATGAGCATCTGGAGTCCCTAAAATCGGGCAGGACTGGGAATTAGCCACAGTGTAGCTATATTTATTTTAAGATCGAGGTGGGGGATACGATAACAAAAATATGAATTATATTGCATCTCAAGTCACAATTTTTTTTGTAATCAGAAATGTCCCTGCAATTGTCTTACTAAATGGATTGGAATTTTAACCACAAAAGTAAAACATCAGTATAACCTTGAAAGATTACATAGCAGGTTTCTTTTAATACGTTTTATCAGCTTTGAAGCAGTACTCTATTAACAATACACTTCTATGTTCTGATTTGCCAACACTATTTTGATGTATTGCCAACATCTACTTTAGAATCTCTCTCTATCTCTCTCTCTCTCTGCCTTATGTACATAGCTTCCTTGATCAAAGATTATGTTTCCTTCCTTCTCTCCTTTTGGCCCCTCCTCCAAGTATGTGACGAAGGCCATTCTAAATCGCTCTCAATACGTTAATACTGTCATGCAATTATTGTGCAAAGAAATCTGTGAAGAAAAGACATTGCCAGGATGGAGAGATTATCCTGCTGCAGGGTGGAAGGGCTAATGTCTCGCCATATGGCCTAGATTGTAATGTGAAGTGTCCTGCTTCAGGGTCAATCATACATCAAGTATTAGTGTCAGGTAAGGATTAATGCTTCAAGTTGTCTCACCTCACACTCACTGTACATAGTGGGACTGTCCCACTATGATTTATGCCCCATATAAAGATTCATACATTTAGAAAAGTGTTATTTATATATTATTCATAACTGGACTGTCTGAAAGACTTGCACCAAAACGGCACTCTGCTCCTTCAGGAATGAAGGAGCACTGTAAAATCTTCTGTGGCATCTTACGAAACAAACTTAGATTTTAATTTTTTTTAGTATTATCTCTTAACTGTTCATTTAATGGTTATGTATCTGGCCATATTTAATATTTTTATTAAGCAATAAATATAATATAAGGTGTGCACATCTTAATTTACAAAAGTCAATTGGAAAAGTAAAACTAATGTACATTTTTTTTATTATATTTTATTATATTTGGATAGCTTTGTAAAATAATTTCAAAGATACAACAAAAAATATATGAACCTAAAAACTTGGAATTAAGACAGGTGACTTCCCAGGGTCTTTCACTTTCCTTAGTTGCATTAAATAGTTGCGTTTTACAGTGTATGCCTGCCTGATACACACCTATACATTTTCACAGATGGTGATTTAGCACACACTTAGCCTTGTGTTCACTGCACTCAACACTGCTTCTGTGGCCATAACCAAGATTTATATTTGACTTTCCACTCTGATATTTACACTATATGGATCTATTTTATTCCTCCATTATATACGCACACCAAAACAAGCCATAATGTGATGCTGAGTGGATATGCATAACACTATATTATTTGATAATTGCTGCAGTTAAAAGCATAGTTTTTCCTCAATGTCAGTTTATTAGTAAACACGTACAGTATTTCAAGGAAGATAATGTCCCCCAATGCATCTTTTTCAGTAGCCTTAAATGGCCCTGGCGCATACCCATCTAGCCTTTGTCACCTGGTACAGTGTTAAGCCAAGCCCTGGTGATGGCATTAACCTAGATTACTATATAAGTAATTAACTGTATAATCCCCTTCTGACTGATTAGATTTGATAGGTTGCTGTTCATTTGACACAAGTGCCTCCCTTAAAACAATTCCAACAAAGTGCAAAAATATGCTGCCTTTTGTAACCTTGACGAATGTGGCGAGGAAATAGCAAGGTGAGATGTGCGATGTTTTGTGTATTCGTGGTTCACATATGTCAAGCGGCAGGATGTAAGGTGCAGGTGTCGCCCAGGCTTGGGTGCTGCCTGTCACCTTGCGAATAAACAGCAGTTGTTGGGCTGCGGAGAGGCGGGACTTGATTCATGCGAGAGTGGCACAGCATGGCAGATGGATGTACTTTTTCATATGTGTAAATAGTCGCAGCTAGCTATTAACATACCTCCGTGCAGATGGCAAACTGTAATAAAGTACAGGCGATAAAACAAGCCTCCTCTTCCATGGCCCACGCCCAGCCCATGTTTGTTCATTTTTTACATACAGTGCAATATGTTCCATAGCACAAGGGCACAATAACTAGTGGGGGATATTTAAGAGCATTTGTTGTCCTGGAATAGCAAACAGTTTTAATGTTGCAGTAAAAGCAATTTGATCTAGTTGGGCTTCTCATAGCAAAACTTTAGATGCATTTTGGACTATATGATTAAAATTATTTTTTTGATTTTTATATGGTTTCATTTTACTAGCAGTATTCAGAAGAAGCAACAAAAAGACAGGAAAGATTCATACAAGCAGTACAACACATTGTGACATCCATAATATAACATGCTTACAAAAATATTATTAAAAATATGTGCCCTGATCAACCAACCAAGTATTGATTGAAAGTTTTTGATACAAATAAACTTGATATCTTAGGGACAATAGGGAAGTGGAAACTGAACTTCTAAATCCCTATGTCGCTTAACCACCTTTACCCACCACAAATGATTATGCATTTGTTTGGTCACTTAATTCTTACGATATTTAATATTATTTAATGTGCAGCCTTTCTTCTAAAATGTGGTGCCCAAGTGGCTGGACCCTCCAGCTGGTTCCCTTCCAACACAGTGGCAAGGGGTCCTGTGCTTCTCCAGTGACCAGAGGCAGACAGAGAGCAGCAGAGACAGACTGGTGGACGGGCAGAAGAGGTGCAGACACAGGATCATGGTGTGCAGTGTAAGTGAGGAAGAGGGGGGCAGGTTGTCCCACCCCTGTTTATGGAGGGAGAGCATGCTTTTGTGGAGCCTAAGGACTTGTCATCTGTCTGCTCCTCTGGTGTTGGTGCTGGTGGCAGCCAGCTGTCAGGGGAGCTCAGGAGAGCGGCAGGCAGGCCAGGTGAAGGCAGGGCCAGAGGCAGACGAGGACTGGAGCCAGCGCCCACTCACGGCAAATGAAGGGTGACAGGAGCGCGAGAGCCATTGATCCACTGGTCAAAGCACCCCTAAGGCTGCAACCTAATGTGCTGAAAAAAGAAACATCAGCCCCATTTGGGTCTTCAGAAGGGAGACACTGCTCAGCAGATAGACACAGCTTCTACACAACATGAAGACGATCAATAGACAGGAGGAGGGAGGTGGTCGGATCATAGCGTTTAGGTTATCTTAGTGAATAATTTAGTAATGGCAGCAACATGTGCTCATTTACTCTTGATTAATAATTCATCATGTAAAGCATGATAATATATAAAAACGATTATAGACATTTTACTCTTTAAATTTTACTATTTAAAGTAGTAACAAGACAGTAAACCACATCTTAATAGAAAATATATACAGAAAATATCTTGCGAACACAAGCTGCCTGAAGAAAAAAAAAAATTTAAAAAAACTTGCAAAACCCAGTGTGAAGCCAGCTGTAAAAAACATGGGTTTTTAGAAGCCTATATTTAATAAAATATAACAGCTTACCAAGATGTGTCAAAAACCTTCATGAAGTGTTATTCATTAAATGTGTAAGATTGATACTAATCTTTTAGTAAGGTGCCAACAGATTTTTCACTCCGAGCATATGATGTGAAATTATTTTTAACTTTTAACATTTGCTCAAGAAGAAATATTTGCATTTAAGTTATAATATTTGTATTTATTTCAGTGAATACTGAATACGGGGCCCACAACATCTTGTTATCTTTTCCTTTTATTTAGGTTGCTGTTAAATTCATGATATAGTATATTGATGAGGATAGATGCATAAGAATCTATTACTTAAATGATCAAATTTTCTTTATGTGAAAGACTAAAACAAAGGGGAAAATACAAATATATAATTTTATACTCTCCACTCTTCCACTGCAGGTCCATATCAATTAAACTTTTTTTTTTTTTTACTTTTTTTCTTGTAATAAAAAGGGCACACTAAATAAAAAAAGTAGGTGCAGGAAGAGGCAAAAGCCCCTAAAGGACTTATATTAAAGCTTCCACCTTATGACAAGATAGATTTTAAATTGTAGCAGTGCATTACTTAAAAAATACATTAATGCATCTTAAAAATTAAAAATAAATATAAAATAAATAAATAAAAATAAATTCAGACTCAGATTAAAATTCAGAAGGTTAATTTGCATACCAATCTTATGAATATTACCCTGAAGAAGCATGACCCACCTCTCCTTTTTAAGTCTAAATATTGTGTGGCTACAGGGGCTGATGCTGACACTTGATTGGCCAGTGAGAGCTGAACCAGGCGGTCGCTTGGAGCAGGGACCACTGTGGGAGAGGGAGGGGCCAGGGTGATTGATCAAGGATGCGGGCTGAGCGAGATGATTGATTGATTGAGGTTGGTTAGGTGACAAACAGTGCCGCTACTAGCCCATCAAGGTGGAGCGCTGTCACTGACAATACTGCCTGATTACTTGTGTTCTTTGCTTCCTACTTTCACCTCCCCCTTTAGACTTCCCACCTTGCATGCCCCCCTCCTCTGGGACTAAACATAAAGTCCTGTACATTGCGTAGGGCACTTTATAATCTAAATAACATAGAAGATTGATAGATTGAAGTGAGCAGTCCAAATACATAGGCTGTTTAAGCAATACACTGGAGTAGTAGTAGTTTTCTTGTTTGTGAAGACTACAAGCTACACAATTAAAGATCTGAACTCTCACATCGCTTGAAAATCTTGGAAAAATGTGTCTCTGCTCTGTAGCATACTTTATAAGGAGACACAATGTAAAATAAGAAGATTATGTATTTATTTTTATATTATATTAACACTGGAAAAGTCATTCAGCTGAAATGTACATTTTCAAATGAGAAGCCAAAAGTTCCAGGACACTTTAGTGCCAATCTCAACTTGTGTAGTCACTCAGCCCATCTGGTGAAAAATATGTTTAAATTCTTATCTGTGTTGAACCCATAGCCCTGAGCCCCTCATGCATATTCATATTACTGTTTATTTATTCTAAAATAACTAGTCACCAGCATATTTTTGACTTCACACGGATTATCAAGGTCGATTTTTACCATTTGTGACTTATTTTCAGGGCAGTCATAAAGCGTTCTGAAAAATAGGCTTTTAACGTTTCTGTAAGTTGATAAGACCTGGATGATGTAACAAAGATTTGTGAAACAATATCCATATAGTTGAACAGATCTTCTGAATAGTTTCTTTTGACTGAACCTGGTCTTGCCTTTGCGTTCGTGCATTATGTTCCCTCCATGTCTGACAGCCTTCCCTGGAGCTCTTCCGCAGTCCGTGGGCCGCCTGGCAGGTCTGCTCTGCACATTTGCTTCATGTCCCACACATTTCCTATCTGGTGGGCATCACAGGCATTTTCTTTAATTGCGAGGCGCTCTCTCTGACTGAATGCAGCTTATTTGTATGTTTGTTTGCCTCCCTGCCTGCGCTATTGGTAATCTATTCTTCCCTCTTAGCGGGAGGAAACTCGGGCAGCTAGTGTCTGGATTCATTGAACTGGCAACAGGGTTAGTGCATTATCATGCTGTGTTAGATGTGGAGACATACTTGGCTGGCTCTCCCTGATTGGAAGTAAAAGATCCAATAGTTCAACTTTTTGTGAGTAGTTTGAAGAAACGGTACATTTTAAAACTAATAAAGCATTTGACCCTTTGAAGAAAATAACTTGATACAGTGCCCCACCTCTTAATAGGAGAGATTATGTTTTCTTATCCCTTACAGGAAAAAAACACGGTTAATCTGTGGAGATCACGTACACCACAAGCAGATTTAGTTATTAATCTGTTTCTAAATAACAGATTGACATGTCAACATGTGTTATTCTTTACTATTTACTGCAAGCAATTTATACAGTGACTGTCAAAAGGTGAAACCATTTGCAATTCTAAAGAGCAGGCTATCTTATTTTATATATAAGACAAAAATGTAATAAATCCAAGTTGGCAGTTTTCTTGAAAAAGACCTTGAGTGGAAAATATATCTATAAACACATGACATTACTTGAAGGAGAAATTATATAATATCTTTAAACTCTGAAAGCGATCCATCCATAAAACCAAATGTTTATGACTTAAAACATCCTTTTAGCAGTTCTTTAAAATGGTCAATTACATCAAAAGCCAAATATACATCAGCACTCAATGTTACAAGTCATAACTATATGCAAATAATACAATGCTTTAATGTACTACTAAATCAAAGGGAAAAAAGTGATCCATATTTTTGAAAAATGTGGTTTATTTAATACAATTCTGGAGTAGAGATGTCACTTTTTGAGTAAATATAGTTACTGCTATACAATACTGCGAGTATAATATATAATTTCCTTTACCTTTTTAGACAGACTAAAATTAAACCACAGAACCCCAGAGTCCACCATACTAAGTATGGTAAGTACCACCTGGTAAGTACCATGCGAACTGCAATATAATCCTGCAGAAAATAACATAACTACACTATAAATACAGTATTTCTTCTTCAAATCCCACAAAATAGCTGTAAAACCACAGGTGACCAGTGCCTTTGACCCAAATTTATCAGGCGAGAAAATCCAGAAACAAAAATGTAATCCTTTGGACTTTAACTTACATGTGCTTTCTTCTCTCCCTGAATAGCCCACATGTACTGTATTTAACAGAACTGCTAAGAGCAGTCCTTATCCTTATGCTGTATTATAGAGCAACTCTACACCATCTTGCCATCAGATTAATACCACTCCATGCTGGGATCCCCTTGCACATCACGCTAGCTCAGACAAGTGTGAAATATGTTTGTTAAGTGTATAATTATGACATCTGTTACACGGCACGGCAGCTCTTCACACATTATTAACCCAAAGACTAACAGGTTCAAGTACAGTATGCTCTCACGCCATGATAGAAGCTTTAATTGAAATATGGCCGCTGTGTAATGATGATTAAATTAAACCGGGAGATAATCGTCTGACACAAAGATAATTGAGTTGCAATCCGCTGGCGATGAAGAATAGTTCATGCAGAGTGAAAAAAAAAAACGTAATAACTGCAGGCTTTTGCTAGAGAGGAGAGAATTTTTTTTTTCTCCGATAGGGACATAAATTCTGCAGCCAGATTAGAACGTTGATTAATCAGAGTGGTAATCCACAATTTGAGAGGAATCAGATGACATATGTGTGCTTTATGCAATTTACTTTTCCCTCACAGCCTGGCAATTTTTAGTTTCTTTTATTTTTTTATTTAGAGATCTCTTATCCAAGCGCGCAAGATGACTTGATGACGGATCCGATTGCGGGGGGAAGAGAACTTGGCAGAGCACTTCCCTCTCGCTCCCTTTAAATAGTGCAGGAGAGGAGAGTGCATGCGCCGCTCCAAACATATGGTCCGTGGTGGGTGCCTGGGCTGCTTCAAAAGGGATTAGAGCTTGTAGGTTGACGTGTCTCCCTGTCAGTCGTGGCACCCTGCTGGACTTCCAAGTCTCCCAGCACCGAGACGCACTCAAACAATCCAAACCTCATTTTCACATCCATTCATGACGCCTAACAAAGTGGGTCTGCAGTGGGCACAGTCTGGTGTAGGTGGATGTGTTTGAAACTTCAAAAACCCAAAGAAAAGTTAGTAAGTCTGTTTGCGTCGCTTTATGTTTTATGTACATTATTTTATTCATTCCCTGACAATTCAACAGGCAAAAAAAATATGTATGAAAAATAACTATTTTCTAGCTAAGATTGTATATTAAAGAAATTAATAAAAAGTGAAAAGTCTAATGTAGTTAACCTTAAACCTGGCTTGTTTGCATGAAGGCTTGTTTTAATTACTTCCGCCACTGTTTAAGGCATACATGCTCAACACCCCTCACATTATTACCAAGTCAAGCTTTGTGTCCACATCAGCTTCTGCTTCACCTTTTCCTGTATGTTTGAAACTGAGCAAATTGAAAAATATAGATTTTTTTTGGAGCCATTGAGGTTAAAGGTCAGTTGGTTTTCAGAGACCCAGAGGCCTATTTTAGGGAGGTGAATAATTTAAACTGAGCACACAGAGGTGTAGCATTACAGCATGAGGTGAATAGGAACGAAAAAGGGCAAATTACCCAGGCCAAAGGGCACAAAGGCGAATCATCCATAATTACAGGTTACCATGGAGTCTGACGCACAAACAAAAAACTGACAATCAAGTAGCAACGGGGCCAGTTGTTAAAAGGCAGCTATGAACTAATTGAGGTGTAACTTGCCATTAACTAAACTATTTCTGTCAAAACACTTGAAAACAGGGGAAAATTGTGGATTTTTAATGAATTAGATTTTTGTACTTTTATATTACAGCTCTATACATACCGATTTCACCCATACCATTTTTACAACAGCTCTTATTATTACACATATAGATTGGGGAGACAAGAAGATTATAGAATAGCTCTAACACATGGTCAATAATGGTCACTTCTCAAGCTGATAATAACGGCTCATCAAAAAGAAGAAAAAAAGATGTTATCAGAGATTTGACCGTGCTATTGATGTCAGTGTCATTATCTCCAGCTTGGTCCTGATTTAGAACAATGACTATTTTAGGTACTATTTCCTTTTCCCTTTAGCGGGCTGCATGTGGCAAACATTAGACGCCATACCATTAAGACCAATATCTCAAACTTTATCTTGAGTCATGGGATATTTCATTTATTTACTCTTCGGCGCTTATCCATTCACGGGTCACTTGCTGTTGCTGTGGCTTTGTGTCAAGTCAAAAAAAACTTGTAAAGAAAATTTTCACCTTGTTTACATCCAGTAGGGTTGCTCAATTGTGGGAACAGTCATTCACAATTATTTGGGTCAAAAACATTTTTATTTAACAAAAAATATATACTTAAGTGAACCTGCTGGGGGAAAATATTTGTAATATCACTGTAAGTAATATTTTGTGATTCATGTTAGATTTCCTGGCTTAACTCCAAATCTCCAAGAACTTTTTTTTATTTTTTTTTATTTCTAATTGCACAGCCCTAACATGCACCAAAATATGTGAGGACTAAACCAAATCAAAACCATTCATAAAACAAACTTACTAAAGGTACTAACCATTCTACAATTTTAAAATCAAGTTCTGTTCAAATATATAAATTCAGTTATGTTACTGTAGTCGTAAAAACAAGTAAAGTGTATTTAAAAGAAAAGTGCTGATTGGATGAGCACAACTGTAGCCCTGCCTCTTCGTGCATATTTTGGTTGGCCAATGGCATAGAGTGTACAGGGAGCAGGCTGGGGTATGTGTTTTGTAGCTCAGTGGGTCAGAGGAGGAGCCAGGAGAACCCAAAATGTTGTTCCCAGAAGTGAGCGGTGTCGAGGCGGGGCGAGAGCAGGCTCACCAAAGCCTCTGCTCCCTCAGCTGCTGGGAACGATGGAGATACCGACAAATCAGTGTTTGTTCAGCCACTCCACAAATATCCCCTCTCCAGATTGCGGCAAGCGGAGGAAACGGCACTTGACTGGGGGATTCTGAAATGATTATTGGTGGCAGTGTCCTTCTGGGGCTGCTTTTCTAAATGTGCCAATAAATTTCACATGTCCAGCTTTGTTTTGCTTTCATTAGGCCTCTAATCTGCGTCCCTGGGCCAGGCCGATTCTGCCATGAGTGAACCTTCTGTTTTCTCTGGAGCCTGTGATTAATGGCTGGACATCATCATTACCAATGTGCAGCCCGGCAGTTACATATCTGCCTGTGTTGACACAATAGCAAAACAAAGCAGCACTATGTGAGCCTAAATGTTTTTCATGTGATGTGTGTTTTTGCAATGGGTGCTTCCATGCTGAATAACAAGATTACTATTTCGCTGGATAAACATTTGGCCACATCTTTTTGTGTCATTTGCCACTTATAACCAACAGTGCAGCAATTCTCTACTCCATCCGTTTTATGACAACGGCAATTACTGAAAATTTATAGGCAGAATGTTGCAGTTAAGAATCTTCTATCTTAATATCAGTGACATCTCAAACATGCAGGAAGGATGGCTAATGGACTCTGACCTGCCAACAACCCCACATATTACACAAAACAGGCATTGTTCATCTTTGCTTTTTAATACTCCGATGTCCGCAGCAGCCAGCTATTAAGTTGACATTTACAGTAGTTTTATCGACTCTTGAGTGCATTGATTCATAACAGATATGTCTGCAGCCATCTTCCAGGGTATTAGTCACCAATCTTTCCGTCTTCATGATATCATATTTTCCTCTTTGTCTCACCTTTTTGCCCCAGGCATGGAGACATATTCAGGCCCGACGCAGCAAAGAGCCATAAACTCCACCTTATGCTGCATTGTACATCCCACTGAGCAGAATGGGTTTAACATGGCTAACAGATGATGCATGCTGTCTGCCGGGCCAGTGTTTAAAGAGCTGACAATGCCGGGTGGGGACACACACTTGGCCTTCTCTTCTGTTCAGGTGTAGATGCACAATAGTGACAGGTGCTCTTCTTCTCAAGTCTCAAACTGACAGTTGTCAAGGGACTAATATACTGCTGGATTTTTTTTATTCAAAGGAGTAAAACAATGAGTGACATATGTCTTCTAACATGTAATCCTGATAGTAGCAAGTAACTCGATCCATTTGAATGTACTAACTTATCTGATCTATCTGAACACCATCAATGGAAGAATGAAAAATGGCTTTTGGGGTTTGTTTTAAAGTTAATGCAGAAGTTAATGCCATCTTCACAACTGTCATCTGTATTTGGATTAGGAAAGAAAATGGTATTTGAATATTTGTGGATCCACAATGAAGCAAAATAATACACATGAAATCATTTCTTAAGCATCCTTATACATGTATATACACCTTTCAGGATGTTCTTTATGAGAAATCTATGGATTAACTTTGACAATTTTCACAATCTTGGCATTTTTTTCTTCCTCAGTGTTATGTTTTCATACACAGCAGAGCACTTCCCTAGCAGGGGAATTATCTTGTTATTTCTGTATTAAACACATTACTGATCCAATAAATGGTCACCACCTGTTAAAACGGTCAGTGCCCTGTTAGGGTCATTTTTTGATTGGCCACATTGTATGGTCCGAACACGACACATGCCCTCTGAGGTAACTTTAAAAATGTTCAGGAAGTTTGGTTCACCCTTTACAGCCCAGGACATTTCCTACTACAGGAGTTAAGCACTCAGGACAGGAAACCATTTGCTGTGGCTGTAAGATCTCTTTAATGACTGTCTAACTAGAAACATGCCGGTCTAATTCAGAGCCTGGAGCCAGCAGGAATGGCCTTGCATTGAGGTGCTGTTAGAATATTTACTGCTTCTTCGATGGGAGTCTTTTTGACACTGCTGTAATAAAATTTACAAGGAATCCCTTTTTAGAGTGATGCAAAGGCAAAGTGTGGTCAAGAGTTGGAGAAACATGCTCTAAAGAAGGAGTCGACCATTAGAGTTATCAAGTGCACAGTGAACTGAGAACTGCAGATAACTGCAGACATTTCAGCCTTGTTTGGCCCCATTTCTCCTGAAAGTTGCACGGAGGCTCATGGTCCACATCTGACTTTGCCGTCTATCAGATGTCATTGTTCGTGAGATACTGTATCTGTCAGAGCTGTCCTTGATTTAAAAACAACACATTCTGATAGTGGAGTCAATATCTCACTTTTACGTCTTTGATGTCAACTGTTTTTGTTTAGTTTTTTGTTTTGTTTTTTTGAGTCAGCTTTATTGTCACATATTGGGGTTTGGAGCTTTGACTTGTTGATGTTTGACTTGAAGTTTGACTGCTTATAGATTAGCCTATTATTTGTGTGTAACACATGTGCTGTGTGTGGGTGTCCCTGCTCCTCTGTGCTGCCTCTCACTGCTCCTGCTGCTGGAGGAAATGAGCTGAGACCACCAGAGGTGATCAGGCATGTGTGAGCACACACACATGATTGGCTTATTCCAATAGGCACTGACCAGGCCTGTTCACTGACCCACCAATCATCAGCCCCAAACTTTGTTTAATAAGCAGTGCTTTCCTAAAGTGCCACCATGTCTGGACAAACTGACACACTTCACTTTGACTGTAGCCCCTCCACCAGTGCATTCTTCTAGTGTGCATTTACACAAATGTAGTCAAACCCAATTAGACGAGAGTGAGAGCAGCACAGGAGAGGCGCTGCTAATAGTAACTTTGTTCAGCTGGTTCCTGCTGTGACCAGCCCTCATTGAAATGAGCTGCTTGATAACCTCAGAAATACGATCCATGGGAGAGGGGAGCAGTCCCAGGCCCAAGGGGGCGAGTCTGTGCTCCAGCCCAAAGGAGCATCTTTAACATGTGTGCTCCCCGCTGCAGATATGGCCCAGATATGAGACCACAGACGAGAGGAAAGGAAGTGGTTGAGTTACTTAACAAATATTACACTATGCAATGTGTTCACATTTGTCACTTAAGAATGTCCTGCAATTGGTTAAAGAACGTTGGCACTCAGACAGATACTTCACAGCAACTTTTACTCTAAAGCAAATGTAGATTTTTGTTCTGTCTACCTTATTTCTCATGAGCATAGTAGAGACCCAGATACTGTTAGTGACATTTCAGTATTTGTTCCAATCAGTGCTTCACAAACACCAATACAAGTTTGTAGTAGAATTACAAAACATTTAATACTTTGGCAAAATCAAACTTATGTCAGAAATAGAAAAAAATACAACAACAGTTAAAAAACAATTAGCATTGGTTACGGCTGAATAATTTTATTTTGTAGAAATCTATTTTGATAAGATCTCAGGCAGGAAGGAGCTCTGTATTGAGTTTTGTGGCAGGCCTAATTTTTACTCAATATTTTTCACAGCTGATCTCTGCGCGCCGCTGCAGAGCTGCTCCGGGCAGATGGCCCTTTGTCATTGGAAAAATAAAAAGCCAATAAACATGGTAATTATATCAAATGCAGTCTATTGTTGACAGGATGTAGCAGGGGGCTGTCCTTCGCTCTAGTCTTGGTCTAAAACATGCACCATCACTATGAATCCAGTGCATTCATTTATTTTTTGAAATGGCTCTCCTATGCATTTGTTGTAGATAAGTGTAATATTGTGAAAGAAATACAAAACGACTCAGTTTGTAAACCCAGAATTACATTTGATAACATGTGTCTGTGTTGCAGATTGCAGAGTGGACTTGTGTGATTGGCTATTATAGGGTTCATGAGGCAATGTTTGGGATAACTGAGAGAATGCACAGGTCCAGTAGCCTATTCTTCTCAATTCTGCCAACAGCCTGTCACTGGCTGTGTAAGAGCTGTCATTTACACCACCATACAGTTAGGGTGAGCTCTGATAGTCAACAGAAAAAAGGCAGAAAAACACTCCACTGTGAGGTACATCAGATAGAAACATCCTTCAAATAAAGCATGTGTTAAGGACACAAACACAAAAGTATCTGTGGATCAGAACTTTATATATATATTTGTTGTGTAACACCTCTGCTTGTTCTGTCAGGGGCACAGATGTGGGGGTCTGAGCAGAGGGGTTCACGCTCTGACCCTATTATGCAGTGCACTGAGGGTGCTTTTGTGGGTGCTGAGACCACACTCTAAGTGCCTCTTTATTTTGACTCTCATTACACGCTCCAGTCCCTCAGCAGATACTGCTGTATGTGTGAGGAAAATATTTGAATGTCCCTGAGAGGAAGTTAAACATGTTGTGGTCAGACCTGTGGGGATCAGTGAAGTCTCTGTCTGTTACCGTTGAACATCCCATCTGAATTATTCAGGCTCTTTTAGACATTATCGTCAGATCTGATTACAATTATGTATATGAGTGGCCTTTAGGTTGGTAGCATGTCTTTATAATCAAATTAGTCTGTATAACATAAGGCCAGGCAGCTGTGTGAGCAGATAGTGTCTGCCCAAGAAAAAGATGACTATAAAACCCAATAAATACACATGAATATTGTGTTTGAATGTACACGTAACTACACTTAGACTGTGAGTAACGTTGCAGTTGTACACTGTGAGGTCTCTTCAGTGTTCTGTCAGTCACACACCTCATTTATAAATGAGTGAGAATATGTAATGGCTTATTTTTAGTCTGCTTTAACAGCCAACCTGTGAATGTTGTTGCTCACTTTTTATACTCTTTAAAACATTGCAGCATAAGAATTATTTTTGTCAGTTTTGGAAAGAAATGAATTGAATTGTCCATATAATGTCTGAACTATGTCAAATTGCAGCCATACTATTTTCAGCATGATGTTGAATAACTTTTATGAAAGCTACAGGCCCCATTCCTCTTTGTGTTCAAAGCTGTTTAATTTGGTGTGTCCTGTTAAAGTGGATGTATGTGTGGATCTGTCTGCAGAGGACTGCTGTCAGTTCACATGATGAATAAATCGGTTTCACATCACTCTGATGCTGAGCAACTATAATTGGATTATTTGCAGTACACAGGGGCACATGGGGTCTGACAGGGCTAGCCCCAGGTGGGCCCTCTCTGCCTCTGGACTCTGACCCACAGTCAATACCCCTCTGCTGGGCTGCTTATCCCACTTAACACTGGGATGCCCAGAGCAGGGCACACTCTGTCTGGGACTCACACTTTGTATTTGTTCTAGTTTGGACACTTTAGTTCAGTTAATTTAAATCATATAATTTGACTTAGTCACCAATTTCCTCTCAGGATGTTGGATTGTGGATTCATTATATTTCTGCGAATTGAACATAAATATTATTTAGTTTAACAAGTGCAGTCCTTTAGAGTTAATACTATTAACTGCTGCATATGCAGATGATTCAGAAGAAACCGAGATACAATTGTTAACTCCCCCAGCCGACAGACTGTGGTAGGTGTGAATTTATGCCCACTGCACGTGGCTGCCTTTGAACAAAGTCTTGGCAGAGGACTGATTCATTTTGTCATGAAGCATTTCCGTTTTATTTTAGCCAATAAAAGTTTACTAGAGGAGAATTTTTTAACATTGGATTAATATGTAAATTTTCTACAAGGGCCCTCTTCAGTTATTGCTTATATGATGCTTTTATGAGTTTGATTTTGAAAATGAACAGCGCTTTTGCAGATGAAATGTAACTTATTACTGAGATTTAGTTGTGACCTCTGTAGAGTACAGATGGAGAGATCTTGTAAATTCCTTCTCGTCAGTTCAGGTTCAGCTATTTCCTTTCTTCATTATAAGGCTATGGTCATTGTCATCTAAAAGTTTATAAATATATGGTATACACATAGTTTCCGAAAATCTCAGTCTTGGTCCAAGGTTGGATTAGACTCTAGACACTAAATTGCTGGATAAGGCCATTGCCTTGGTGGGGGTCTAACCTTCTTCATTCAATGCTAGTGAAGCCTTCTACAGTTCTGTTTACATTTGTACCATCTGATGAACAAAGTGCATGACCATCTTTGTTACATAGTGCATAAATTCTCTGGAAAATTCCGCAAGATTGTTTTTTATTAGGCTAAAGTTCCCATGGAGCTGCACAGCTAATAAAAAGCCAACCAGATAAAAGCACAGGGAGGATTAGGAAGAGATGAAAGCTGTAAAATGTTCCATATTATCTTGTGAAAAGCCATGTTCTTCGCTTCTCTCTTATTACATGTACCTTAATTATTCTGAAGGACAGAACTAAAGTTGGAGTCATTTAAACTTTCGGTAAGTCATCTGAGGGTGCTTGAAGCTATTAGCTGTTTTTAAAAAAGTATGAATAGAAATGGTGCAAAAAGTACTAAAAAACAGGGCTTTTTTTGTCTGTCTCCTACAATACTGATTATATTTTGTAATAGTAACGGATATTATCTGCATGCTCTGGATTCTAACTCAAGTCTAGTTTCAATATTAAAGCTTCTAGTAAAAGGGTTAATGCTCGAAAATTTGTATTTGAGTTCAGTTATAGAGTTTATCTTTCAACTCTCAAAATAATAATTTATAATCTCTTAAAGCTTCATAGATAAAGAAATTTGACATTTTTTGTCCTTTTGTTGTTTTAATAAAAAAAGAAACTTAAGGTTTAATTAGAAAGGGTTCTAGTTAGAATAAGAAATTCTTATTTATGTTTTGAATGCTCCTTCAATCTTTGTACCAAATACTGAGTAGGTTTTAACAAAGCATATTGTTTTGCAGAGACAAGCGGTCCCCCCTTCTTGCCATTGCGTGTCTAAGGATCACACCACAAGTCAGACACTCATAAAAATGGAAGGCAAAGAGACATCGGAATATTTAAACCCTGCAAAGATAAACAAACGGAGGTATTCATTGCACGTTTTACAAGCTGTCCAAAGAATTCTGTCCTCGGGAGATTTTTTTGATGCGACATTTAGACTTGGATCACTTTGCATCATAAAGCATAAAAGCATCTGTACACTTTTATACAAGCCGGACAGAGTTACAATAAATAAATGGTTAAATAAATGGCTTTTTTACTTTGGTCAGTGCATGGATCAGTTTTCACTATTTGAACCATCTGTGTCTACCCTTTCACGCTGCTCTCTGAAGCACAGATGCTGCTTTTGTGGCCACCCCTCCAAATCTTAATAAGCAGTTAAAATATTTACCAAGGTGGATTTTTCTCTCCCCACCAACCGCCGTTTCCTGCCTGTTTCTCTCTTTTTTATTAGCATTATTATTATTTACACCTTTTCACAGGCAAAAATGGAGATGTCCACTAAATGTGATTGATTGAGCTTAAAAATGGGCATTATTACCATTAAGCCCCACATGTCAGCTGCTGCTTTTGTGCTGGCTGTATTTCTAAGCTAACCAGTGATCCATGAGTGCTGACTGGGAGGGGGGAAGAATGTAATGCTCTGAAAGAAATGCCCATTTCTCTATGGATCCCCTCACTTGATTAAAAATACAGCTGCAGACGCCACTATACAAGGAGTCAAAGAAAGACGACGAAGAAGAAAGGGGGGAGTGAGGCAGGGAGCAACAAGGGGAAACATCCATGGGCTAAGAAAAGGAATGTTGGCTAAATTTGTAAAAGTAGTCAAAAAGTGGGCAGAAAGACAAACTGTGGCATATGGCACAAGAACATTCTGGCAACACTGAAAATAGGGGATTCATTTGTTGTTACACTTAAAAAGGGGGTGATGTTGGATTTTTTTTCCTTTATCTTACAAAGTGACGTGTTGTATTCTCACCTTTAACCACTAGATCCACGTTACTTCTGTCTGATAGAGCCTGTTTGTGTGCCAGGTTTGGGGTGACAGAGGAAGATCAGAGAAAACAAGTGAGTCTAAACAAAGGCCAGGTGAGAGGAAATGGGCACAGGTTTCACATCTGCCATCTACTGGGAAGAAATGCTCTGTTTAAGTTTTTTTTTTTTTTTATTTAACTTTATGCATTTTTTTTAAGTTTTAGTTTTAAGTTTTGCAGCTTCTTGTAACAAAGTTGATTAAGGTTTGAAATTAAGATGAACCTGGGTATTGGTTTAGACTCGAGTCTTGAGTGGTGAAAAATCACAGTGGTTCTAGTCAAGTGCAGAAATACCTTTGAGTTCTATTTAGAAGCTACAATGCATCAAATAAATACATATGAACTGTATGTCTGTGAAATCCATAAGTCAGAGAATTAATCACCAGAGTTTATGACTATTCTTTTGTGAACACCCCTGACGTCACAGCTGTACAGTGGTATATATTTATGTGTTTGGCAGATATGACTAAGACTAAGCCCAGGGGAGATCTAAACAGTAACCTCAAAACTGAGTGATCCTCTGACTCATTACAGTCGCACGCTGCTGTTTGGATTATGTTTCCTGTAAAGCAAACTATCTAAAAAATATTGTAAAAATAAGCCAAACCAAAGGACGGAAGTTTCAGTTTACTTCCTGTTTCACAAAATATGTTTTGTGGAATTGTTAAAGGCAGGAAATGATAATCTTACCACATTTCCAAAACATTTCATGACTGAGAAAAATAACCTTGGAGTATGCGACCACTACTCTTATATTACACACACATTTGCAAGATAAAGATTTCAGGTACTAGGATAAAAAAAAATGACATGGGATTCTCACCTCTCCACAGATCTGACCTGTAACTTGGCCAGGTGCTTATCTCCCTGGAGATAGATAAGAGTTATGCCATTCTGTGATTTTCTAAGCAAAAAAATAAAATATCCTTGGATACCACAAGTAATGAACACTCATCCAGAAAGGTAGATTGAATTAAAAATAAAAGTTTTAAGTCAATGAATATAAACAATTTAGATGGAAAATTTGAGAAAACACATTTATATAAACTAATGAGTATAAACTGTTATTGTGTCTTCAGACAGACACTTGCCTAGTGTGAATGTGTTATTGACAGTTGAGATGCAAAATGGCAAATGTTAGTATTAGTATCTTAAAACCACAGATAATGAATAATGCAATGTTCTACATTCATATTTTACTTTACATATAGCCCTTACATCTATTACCTCTTATACAGTTGCTTGGTGTACAGGTGCTGTGTCTGACTCCTGGGTCCCATCACACTCACTGAAGTCTGTAAAACATCACAGTGTCAACTTTATCACCTGTTACACTGAGCTGATTCTGTAGTGTTAGAGGAAAAGAGACAGCCCTCCACCAGCGACAGCTAGTGACAGTGGCCATTGGGTCCCTAACCTTTCCATTGCATCTCATCAGTCATCTCTGAGCCTACAGCCTACATGATCATTTGATAAACTTGTGCAGTCCATCCACGTTCACCATTGTTTGCTAGATTTCCAGTGTTTTCATATTGCCCTGGTTGGATGTTATATATTATTATATATTTTTTGAAATACATGACCTCCCATGTGTGAAAGAGGTAGTGCTCCCTGGGATCACTCGTATCTGTGGATCCCTGATACTACTGACGGGCATATTGACCCTATTCTACTTTATTTTATTCTATTTTATTTTATTTTTATTTTGCTATTAACTGCTTCCTCTTATTTATTTTTTTATATTTGCCTAAATATATGAGTTATACAAGAAAAATTATATATGTTCACACATAAACCAAATGTTGAAATTATATGACTGAACCATTTTGAGCACATGTCAGAAGCCAGGTGAAGTTCAACTGCACCAAAAGTTTTGATACAAGTTGTAGGTTTGAATAATTACCCATTGTATTGAATATAATCCCAGTCCGCAAATTTACACTGACACTGGCCTGATGTGTTTGCCCCCGACTGTCACCACAAAATAAGTCATCTGCTTTGGTCCCATTATCTCCTCCTCAGACCATTCTCACTCACTTCCTATTCTTAGTGTTGCTAGTGTTCTTAGTTTGTTGTGTGCTGACCCCCCTCTTTTATAGCCGTGCACCGTTTGTTTTATTTATCTGACAGGCGTCCCCCCGTATTGTCCCGGGTTATCAGCGCCCTCCTGCAGATCACGTTACTGCCTGTGCGAGGCTCTGACCCATCTCCGGGTTCACCTCTAAATCTGATTCTTATCATTACCTCTGTGATAAATAGGCGAGGCTTAGGAGGAGATTACCGCGCCTGTCCTGTTCCCCTTTTTCCCACTGTCGACGATCCTGTGTGCCCGGCCCCAGAGCTGTCATCTAGGTATAAGTGAGCAGGAAGCCCGATGTTCCAGTCTGTTCCTTTAAAGATTTGGTGACTTTAGAACAAAAAATAAAAAGGGTCTCGCCATGTTCCCATGTGAACGGTCTCTTATCTCCGGTGGGCGTCCTTAAAACCCTCTTCTCAGCCTGCTGCTCTCCTCGGAGGTTTAGTCAGCACAACGTCACACTGACAACTGAGTTTGCCCATCGATTTTTCACACGCTTCTTATCTGCAGCAATAGTTTCACAAAGTTTTTTTTTTTTTTTTGCTTGGAAGTGTCATTTTAGGTGTACTTCCACACCTGCTGTTCAGGCTTTCTGACTCTTTAGAAATAATAAATGACAATTTCCATTCACTCATCTGCATTACTACTTGAAAAAATAAGTACAATATTTTAACAATATAATCTATAACAAGTTCTGCTCATTTTAATTACAAAAGATTATTCATTTCACAACCTACTAGTTGCAAAATATGCCACCATAAATTCTCAAAAACTACATATTTCAAAAAAATTTCAAACAACACATTTTAACATGTATTTATTTTTCCTAGATTTTACACATTTATCTATGTGGAATAAATCAATTTGATTACATGCATTTATATCTTAAATTTCTCATCTCATTTCCAGCAGTGGGTGAGTCAGTGGTCATGTGACATTGTGGTCGACCGGCTTTGATTGATGATCACTAACAGCCAATCCTGCTTGACCACCATAGGGAAATATGGAATTCATTATTTAGTTTCCCTTGTGGGGTCAAAGGTTAAACTGAAACAATGATAAAATGGGGGAGCCATTTGCCTTTGGGATGGGCTTATGGGATGTGCATGAGAGAAAAAAAAGAGCTCCACGCTAACATGAGCAGCTGGCTCCTCTCACCTATATCATGTGGACAGCTTTAATGGCTGCAGACTGAAGGAAGTGCATGACCGGGTGATGGAGGACACTAATGTTAGTCCTGGGTCACAATATCTAACCCAGGCTCATGGTTTTATGTAAACATTTCTGAAGATGCATGCATTTGACTAAATCCATCATTGTGAGCATCTGCAGCTGCTGCACCAAACTGAACATGGTGATCACACTGGTGGTCACCTCACATGTCAATCAGTTTGAAATTTGAAGAAAGACTAATTCATTTCAGTCTATAAAATGTTACTTAGTAATTAATGGCACATACATAGATACGGAGCATTTGTATACAGTAAAAGTGTTCTACTGTAAAAGTGACTGCCATAGCTTGCGGTTAATAAAAATGGTAATAAATGTAACATTTCTATTTCTCAGTGCTTACAATGCTCAAATCTTTTGGATGGTTAATCACACACAAAAAGAATGTAGTCACAGATAACATTTTTACAGCTAATATTTACTGTTTTACCTGATATGAATCATCAATTCATTTATTTCTGCCTGACCCTGTGACCTCTCCAGCCACCCTAATTATTAGCCAAAATGACGAATTTGATCTCCGTCAAAAGCAGCCAGTTCAAAAGACGTCCATTCTTTCTCCATCATGTTTGGGCAGCCAGTTAACAAGAGCAGACTGGTGCATTAATGATGATAGATTCCACACCCAGGGCCTTTGGAGAACAATCACTCCCAGAATGCCATGCAAGATACTGACCCCCTGACCTGTCTCAGGCAACACAGCAAAGGAAATCTATAAGCAGATTTGGAGCCAGAGGTGACCAGTGGCCGGAGTGATCAGGGAGCAGTGCTGTTTGCTGGACAAACAGGCTGTGTCACCCAAGCCTCCGTGCTGCAGGAAAATCCCATTCAGAGGCCTCACATATTCTGACCATGTAAACCTGAGGTGCTGTAAAATATGCTAATCTTTTCAGAACCTAATGAAGCACAATCTCATTTCACAACAAGTAGAATTTTGTTGCAAAGACACAGTTGAATTGTGTCTCTTGGTATTACTCTGTGGGAAACTTGTCATCTTTGAACTCTGAGGGGGTTCCTCCCTGCACCTCAGCAACCATTGTTCTTTTCCGTTTTAGTTTGCCAGAAGAATCCCTATTCAACAACACAACAGCAACACATACTGTACAATTGCAGGTATTCTTAATACAAAAATTATCAAATGTTTTTAATGTGTTCATTTTGAACTACTGGCACTATAATACTTTGTGAAATGTGTTCATGTGCTAAGAAGTCAACTGCAGGACACTGCAGAATAAAAAACACTGAATGCAGTGGAGCGTGATGCATCTGAAGACCTCAGTGATGCGCAGTAAAGCTAACAAAGCCGCCACCTCTGACAGATAACCCACTTTGTGTGCAGCACTTGTAATTTTCCCAAACACCTGCCTTGACTTAACTATCAGCTGGTTCCTGTCGCTTTTTTACACTTTACCTAAATAGGTTGGCAGTCTTTACAAGCAGGGCGATAATCCTACTTTTTATTGCTGCTAAGAAGGCTACCTTCGCTGGCAAATGGAGGAACAAATGGCCATGCCTATGTCTTCTGCTACAAGCTGCGAGTCAATTATACTCGCAGGAAAAAAATTACACTACACAGTTCAAACATCATTCACAGAATCATTGGTAGTAGTATGCTCTCATGTTACCTTTTACTCTTGAGCGAGCTGTTGTGATAAAACAGAATGATTAATTCAGTGACCATGACATAAAGTTGCTGTCATGGTGCCCAGAGCAGGTCTGTGCATGTTTTGATATTGATTAATCTTGTCCTTATCTGTGGGTAAGGACAGGTGTCAGCCGGGGCTTCATGTGAAATTCTAAATGGGACCTTTCATAAAAGTCCATGAGGTGCAAACATTTAGAATTCAAGGACAAATTGTTTTCCTAGAAAAAAAAAAAAACTATTGGAACGATCTGTTCATCATTGAGTAAACACACATCATTATTTACATTCAGAAGAACTCAGTGGACGCTGGCTTGTGTCAGGGCACTGGGCTTAAAGCATGCAGTGGTCAGAGGGGGTGAGTGGGCGCATTCATGGTGGATAACCTCTGGTAGATTATTTCATAGCTCTCAAGGCCACTGTCCAGAGAAACAAACACATGGAAGTACGCAGTTGGAGGTAATTTCCCAGAAGAGTTCTTCTAACTGTGAGAAAACAGGTCAATAATAACAGTTCATGGGATGCTGATCAACTAAAGCAATAACAGATTTGAATTTGCCCTTTTGCCACTTTTCATTTTTGCATTGATGACTCGTGCAGTTTCTGAGAAATGAGAGGGATGAATCAGCATGAATATGGGAACCATAATAATTGACTCATGACCTCATTCATTCATGCTTTATGTTTTTTACAGTGACTCACAGCATAGACCCTCAAGATTTCCTGTATGATATAGTGAATCATATGAGCTGTCTGCAAACGAGAACTTGGGGAGAAGAAAGCACTGAACAGTCTGTTCTGTTGAAAGCTTTAGATCTATAGTCCATATGTATGTTTGTGTCAGATAGCTGCTCCTTGTCCACTGCGATGGCATCTGTGTGCTGAAGTGGAGGGACTTAGTGATTAAAGCGGACAGGTGTTCTTGGTCCTTGGAGGAATAAAGAAAGGGAAGCATCAATGGCAACATGCAGCCATCATGGAGGAACATCCATAAAATAGATCATGGCACGGAGAAAATGGATCAGGGCTCGAGGCAAGAAGAATCCAATCCATCGAGTGGCAAAGCACTGCTGGCTGCTAAACCCAAGTCAGCTGTACGAGACCTTTTACTTTACTAGGCTTAAGGATCCCATGAGAAAACAAACAAAACAAATCTGACAGCTTTGTGGTAGGTGGAAAAGAGACACATACTGTAGCATATGATGTACCCAATGTAAATATGTATTGCAGTTGTATTTGTGTAAATCCAACCTTAACTTGATGATATTCTGGAGCTTAAAATATCTTCCTTTGCTCATAGTGTCAAGCTCCATTTGAAGTACAAGCACTCCCACACTGACAAAATTACTTCCTATTGTGTAAAATGCAACAATTGTGCGCAGCAAGCAAGCTGTCAGAGTGAAATTAGCATGTTCCTCTCTGATTCTTGGCACTGGTGTCCCACAGGGCCGTGACTGAAGCACAAGTGTTTGCCTATAATTTTATCATATTACAGTGTGTCATCCTGACAGCCGGCTGGTGTCATCATGGGAGAGCTAATTGAATTTGCTGGCTGAGTGCGCTGCTGCAGCGCTGCTCGGGCACTCTTTCTGTGAGGGAAGTGAATGGACTGGAGAATCGTGTCAGAGGCACAGAGGAACAGCCTGGAGCCGCAAATATCAGACTATTGCTGAATGTAACACCGCGACAACACACCACATCACTACTGCTCCGACTCCAGGTCCCATTTATCTCTCTCACTGTCACACAGAGCAGCAAACACTCAGTTTTAAACCAAGCATATAATAACATTGGACTCTTTGCTTTAAAGCTTTGACATGGTTTATTCTTGGTCTTTCGTAAGCTCTTTAGAATACATTTGGACCACCTTCATTGTTTTGTTATTTTTTATTGCTTTTCTGTTCTCAATAAAACAAAATAAAAAATAAAAAAAATTAGTTTGTCTCTTTAAGACCCTCTTTTGTGCTGGTCCCACCCACTTGCATACATATTACTAAGTCAGCACTGGACTGAGCCTAATTAGCAAGTTAGCAACTGTTAGTGCTTCTTGAAGAAAATGTGTTTTCCTCTCCCATTTATGTTGATATAGAGCGAATTGCATTTTTAGCACTTCAGGAGAAATATTCAAACATGCTTGAATGAAGCAAAATACAACAATCTTTAAACAAAAATAACACAAGAGAAGTTTCAAGGTGGCACAGTGGGACTCCTTTAATACTGTAAATATTCTTTTGTGCAGTAGTCCTGAAGACAGACCCGGCTCTGGCACCACTAAAGAGTGCATTATTCACCACTGTGTGTGCTCTTCTCACTGAGGAATAGACTAAACTGAAAGTGGAATAAAGTGGTCTGAGTTTTCTCAAGCATTACTCAGATTCATTATGTGCATAACTAATAGCATTCCTTCTGTACACTAAATGCCATGTCTACTCTCCCCTCCCAAAAGCAATAGGGACAAACTTACATTGTCCCTATTGTCACTTGTACATTTTGAACTAATGACACATTTTTTTTTTTTACATGAGAAGATTTTGTTAAATAAGTTTTACATTAAAGACATTAAAAACAAGATGAATTCTGACTACTCACTCCCACCATGCACATAAGTCCTGCACATAGGCACACTTGGGCATGTTTAGTGCAAATGTAATTACTGCCTGTATAAGCGGGCAGCTTCTTAAAGGAGCCCTTCTCCACGGTGCTCCCTTCAATACCTGATGATGTCATGGCCCTTTGTGGGGTCGCACAAACTCCTCAAATCAACTGCCACTCATGACCTTTTCTTTCAGTCTGCTCCCTCTCCCCTTTGCCCAATTCTTTCTTCCTCTTTTCTTGTGTGCGCTTCATAACTGAGGTTCCCTTTATGGGTTGATCAAGCGGCCTCCCTCCCATTGGCTCGCTCTGCTTTTGGAGCTGCTTTATGAGAAATGCATGCCCCTGCTTAAACGTATTGATACTTCCCATAGATAACACAGTCTTTTGTGTTCCTTCCCAGCTGAAGTTGAAAAAGTTCTCCAAAATGAAGAAAGAGGCTGAGCATACGTTATTGTGCCCACAGTGCCACCTTCAAACGCATGTGACAGTGGACATATTGCAGTTTGAGAGAGAGCAATGCTGTTTAGAGAAATTCACCGTTTTATTGCCACTCTCAGTGGCAGAAAGGAATGTAATCTGGCAAACAAATGTTGTGACAGACAGCTTGTCTGGAGGCTTTATAGTCCGTCTGTACGGCTGCTGCTTGGTTTTACCAGCACACCAAACTCTTTTAATAGTCCAACTGTACATTTACTGGAGATACTTAAATATAACGAACTTTAGTCAAGTTTACACCAAACCAGTATTTTTCCATTGTTTTATATGACCTCAGTGGATGACACATTAAATGGTTATTTATTAACTTTGTCTAATGGATCAGTGGACAGATTTCCCAGATATATTTAGTGTATCACTCACAATGTTTGTTTTTCTGGCTTCTGGGAAAATCTCTATTTATTTAACAGTCCCGGCTGTAAATCATAATGAGTAATAATATTTCTAAACATCTGAAAAATGCCCCAAATATCTTACAAAATATATTTCAGTCGTTGAAGCAGTTGAGACAATCCACCAACTCTCCAGAGACCCATTTGCTCCTTTTCACACTTTTATGTAAGACATGCTCTTTTGTTTACAGGTTGCTACGCAGCACTGACTAGCTCCTCTTTTTCTTTCTGCCTCATTTCACTTGTCATACAAACCTATGGGACAATAGAAAATGAATGAGTCCAGGCTGGAGCGCTGTAAATACATGCAGGTTGGCTCCCCCACTGGGACTTTTCAGTAGCATACATACAGTTTATGTCTAATTATGGTTGTCAGTGTGGGAGAGGGAAGGGGAGGCATTCATTTGTCCTTTGGCCTGGTTTTCTATCTCCTTCATAGTGTTCCCTGCGTGTTTCTCGTCCAAGTGATTACAGCACACTTAAATGCCTAATTGGCTTTAGTCCTTATTAGCAATACAATTATACAGGCCTTGGGATTCTCATGTGTGCAGCCATCTGTAGACAAGAGGACACCATTCACATCTATCCATAATTCAACCTAGAGTTATTATTCAACTGGCAATCTCTTTGTGAGTTGTGCGTGCCTTATCCCAGTGTGCAGGGCCCCTCTGCTGTCTTTCATCATTACCTAACCTTTGTGTTTTGTCAGGGCAACCTCACTGATAACACCTAATGTAAAACATGTTCTCTACACAAGGCTTCATTACCAATTTGTCTCTATGACAATGTATTCAAATACAACTCACTGTAAGATGGGTGATATATCAATCAATCAATCAAACTTTATTTATAGAGCGCTTTTCATACAGAAAATGCAATACAAAACGCATATAAGCGATATATCATTTCCACTATGTGTATTGGCAATATCGTAGGGGTTTCTATCAGTAATGGTCTGATATTAAAAATGTAGTCAATGTAGGGCACAGAAATTTTTCTAAGCTAAGCTAATACATTTTGTAATTTTGTGTCAAATTAATTGTGAACTTTTTACACCGGTAACTTGGGGCTCTTTGCTTTAGGTTCTAATCTAACATCTAAATACCTGTATTGGCAAAAATTATCAGCATCAGTAGCAAATCTCATATCAGATAAACCATATCGAAATATAAATCTATTTTTATGGTTTGAAACTTCATGAGGCCAAACTGGAAACACATCAAATTTCTGCCATTGCGAGTATACAGGTATAAAGCAGTAAATGTGAAGTTTTCTTCCCACTGTGTTCTGACTTGTGACATCCAGGAAGTGCCCCCTGTTAGAAGGAGGTCCAAGGGACCTGAACTCTGACGTGATGAATGAACTCCACCTGCTACGTTAGAGTACAGAGGTGAAGAGCTTTATTATCTGCAGCCATATCTACCCTTGGAACAGGCTGTGTGTATGTGAGCCCTTGGTCCTTCTCTGCTGTAATAAGACTGCTCTCTGATAGGATCTAATGACAAGGCAGACGCCCCAGTTCCTGATGCCATTATCAAAAGTGGCCTCATCAATCAGGCTGTGCTGTGACGAGGATGTGAGTGTGATGACAGGACCCGGTCTGATGAGAGGCTGCTCCAGGAGGAGGTGGACCACACTGATGGCTGAATTGTGGGCTGTGGAGACTGCAGACAGGAAGAGGCGGGGCTATAACGGACAGGACCACCTTGTTACCCCTGGTGACCTGTATAACTACAGGGTCACCACGGGTGTGTTCCCAGACACCAGTCATCCCTCAGTTGCAATAATATATCTTCTGGAAAGTGCTTTGTAAAATGCTGAATTGCTTTCCCTGCTGTTGTGGCTGTAGATATGTATTAATGATGCAACACCACAGCTTTGCTTTTGCTTAACATGTTTTATGAAATCAGGGGGAGCACAGAGGAACTGGTTAGCACACTAGTGTTTTTTGTGTATGCCTGAATAGTTTGAACAGTTGAGTAACTTCATAATCCTTCAGTTTAAGGACATATTGCATCTGTACTCAAAAGAACACTTGTTACTCAAGCACAGGAAATTTTCAACATCTGAATGAGCTGTGGAGTTGTGGAGGAAGGGGCTGAGTTTATGCTCACATGGATTAACATGTTTGGAAATTCTAACTCTCTCCATCTGACATCTTTGTGTGAGAAGAAAAGCAGAGAACCTTTGACAACGACATTTTTTCACATGATCAGGGCTGGATGAAAAAGTGCCTTTGAAAGGCAGTGAAGCCCAGGAAAATTGTTTGTTGACCACACAACAACCATTGCAGTGCGGGTGACAGGCCTGTGCGGCCTGAGGAATTCCTTTGGGAAACAGATTAATAGTTAATTTTCATGGAGGCTCCACTGGGAATAAAGTGGGGATAAAGGTGGAGGAAACAAAGCTGCCGTTTGTGGAATACATACAGTTTTTTTTTTTTTCAAATAATTAGTAAAACATTTAATGTGGGCAAACCACTTTTTTCTGTCTATACTTCTCTACCCGTCCCATCCCATCTTGTGATCCTTTATCTGGGAAATGCTGAGGAAACAACGGCCTTTGTTTCAGAAATATTTTGCATTGCTGAGTATATCAGTTTAGCAAGGAATTAAAACAACTGTTGATACTGGCATTTAAGTGACCCATCATGAGCAGAGGATTCAATGCAAAGGTATTACTTTATTGTACATCTTACCTTATCTATATGCAATGTATAGTTTTTTATAAATAATATTTGATTGTGATTTTGCACTTGGAAGGACAATCTGTGAAAGCTCTGAGACAGCACAGTGGCGCTCGCTCTTGGTTTTCATTTGGCAGCGGAGCATTAGTCCTTGTTTGTTACAGGTGACACACTTTATAGCCTTGGGAACATGCTCAACTAACACTAACAAATCACTCAGGGCTCCGGAGCTAATCCTTCAGCAACTACAGTGCTCTACAAACTTTTGTCTTTTCCCAAACTTTTGTAGAGCTAATTGTTCTAAGTGCAGGTATCAATCAGACTTGTTGCCATTTACAGTACATTATCTGCTGCATTAGCCCTGTTGAATGATGGGAGTGCTGGTGGAGCCACTGTAAACACAAGCTCCATGTGTGTAGTCCTTTTTAGCCTGTATCTATGCGTGCCCACACCTCCGATCCGAAGGGGCTGCCCTTCCATAGATCAAGCCTCAGTAATGGCATATGATGCAGCGCCGACCTCAAAATGAGCCATGTAAAAGAGTGACACTATTGATTGTGCCCATTGCGCGGCGTGACCTGCAAACACCTGGGATTTTAACGGCACGCTTACTTTTTCATGGTTGTGGGAATAAATCACACGGGAGCCAAGCCAGGCCGAGTTGGGGCCCGCACTGAGGCAGAGCGCTCCATCACATTTTATATTGTGTTAATAATGTCAGCTGTATGTGGGAGAGAGGGCCCACGTGCATTCATCACAGAGCAAGGTGCGGGGGACACAGTAGTGGCCGGGTGTGGGGCTGAGACAGACGCCTCCATTGAGCTCTCTGTCATTCCTACACACACACACAAACACACACACACACACAAGGATCTATATAAGCTCCGTGCGACGCTGCATACAATCTGTCTGCAGCTCTGCCTGGGAAAAGCCGCTCTCAATAGCACTAGATTTGAGCCCAGCAAACATTCGTCAAGACATATGCTTTTATTCTTGCCATCAGAGAGGTTAATGGGATTAATTCGTAATTTCAATCATTCTTAAATGTAGACATAAATAATTCATATACTCAACCACAAGCTAGTCTTTGCATTAATTCTATAGTCATTTTCAGTTCATTTTACTTGATGGATGGTGAACGAAAGCAAAACCATAATGGAATTTGTTATAGGAATGAGACAGTTGTGGCTTGTGAGCAGAGAGACCAGACATAATGGTGTTACCACTGCTCCTCTCAGCAGATCATCAGTGGAAGTACCTTGTGCTAAGGTTATTCCAGAACATCTTCTCAGAAACACATTTAATCTGGTTAGCAAGAATTAACCTCAAGACTTAGCTTTGATCAGTTGGGCTTCCTCTCTGACTTACGTCTACATACTATAAACATATTTTAATAGCACATTATATTAATAATGCTAATTAATTATGGCAACTAATCGTGCATTTTTATGATTGCAGCTTTAATAAGTTTGACTTTATCTTACATTTTCAGGATGCTGTGGTTTGTAAGCGTGCAGTTGTGTTCTATTGTTGGTAGTTGTTTTAAATTATCATGACTTTTTACATTTTTTAATGTTTTTTTTTTTTTATTAATTACATAAAAAGTCTTCACGAAGTCAAATGTTCATTGTGGTGAATAGCAGATGAGAGAATAGCATTTCACAATTAATACAACATTTTGCAGCGATAACATGTAATCCACAAGCAGCCATCCCTGCAGGCACTTAAAGACTTTGACCCCGTGCACTCCCCAGCAATGTGGTTAATGCAGATTACAATGGTCCGGTACAGCTGCTCCCACCTCTTTCAGTACAGCCCACTATCATTTAACAGGACACCCCACTGGGTTCTCCTCATCTCCTCAAGAGAAATTTGGAGAAAAGATTAAGAAAAATATTCATCTATTACATGGGAAAGAGGTGACGTGATTTGTAGACTGGGCTTTGGCACTATCATGCTTTTTAAATATTGGCCTAATTTGAAAACCATAATAGGAAATGGTCCGTTTGAAGAAAATTCATGTTCCTTTGACATCATCATAATCATTGAGATTATTTTATCTCAAGTTTATCTTAATGGGAGTTAGTAGCTAATCAGATTTTGAAATATACCAAGGCACTAGTCCTGTCTTGCAATGGTAGCGATTGAGTGCCCAGACAAAGGTTTATGATTTTTTTTTTTTTTTTAGCTATCTTAAAATTATTTATTTATTTTTAGATGTCTTACAATTGTTATCCTTGACAAGACTAGTTTTTTATTCACAGTTAGAAGCTTTCTCTAAAACTAGAACAGGCTATTTTGGGACAACCTCTCAGTTCCCAGATTTTTTTTGTCCTGTCAGTAAATTGCTGTGAGTATTGAATATTTTCCCTCTAAACTAATTGACCAGTATGGCGAGAGGCTCTGAATTAGGCAAATGGGACGGGGATGTGAAGTTGGAACTTGATTTATTACTTTGAATGCATCTCAAATCAATGGGTGCACTACCCCAAAAACACCACTGCATTTCCCCCAGCTGAAATCATTGTTATACTTCAAGAAAGGAGAGATTATGCAGGCTTAATGAGCTTCAGCGGCTGAATGTGTTTGCACACTATTCAGGGCTGAAATCATATTTAATGCCTGACACTCAGTTCATGGCAGGCCCTCCTTTTTCTCAGTGGCAGGTCACCTTTCGTCAGCAGCTAGACCCCTTTCAGATGGGAGGGCCATAGATAGGCTTGGAGATGGGCTGAAAAGGGAGCATGCATGAGAAATGGAATGGGAGAAAAGCGTCTGATTTGCACACATCACTACAGCCCCGGTTTTGGCTCTAGGCCTTAAAGCTGACCTCACTGTGCCAGACCTGCTTTTGTTTCCTGCACTAATTTCATTTTAGTCGCGACAGAGCAGTTGCCTTGGCTTCTATCCGTTGAAAAATGTCACAGATTTCTAATAAATTAACATGGTGGTATTCTTCTGTTGCAGAGCAGTTTGTCTCTTTGACTCGGAGTAAGTCCACAGTTATATTATATGTTGCATTCATTTGCAAATCAAGCCCCTTTACAATGAATTGCTAAGTGATAATGGAAGGAAAGTATAGAGCTATAACTTGGCTGGCCCATGACAGCTGTGCCCTAAATTCTTGTTTTCACTGTGGGTTTCTTTTTGCCTTTTGTCTCTGCACTATTTCTGTGTGTTCCTGCAATTCAAAAAGTTTAGATGCAGTGTAAAACAAAAATATGCTATGATCTGCACATTTCTTAACTCTTAATTGAACTATATGTACAGTATATTCAATTGGCATCAAACTTTAAAAAATAAAAATAAAAAAATCTTAAAAATTAAAAGAAATATTGTCATGATTGTTCTTCTGCCTTCATAACCCAGCATTCAATACAGTGAGGAAAACGTTTATATGGTCAATGTTGTGACTATAGATCACAAATGTGTCACTGGTGATTTAGGTGTATGTTATGGAGAAAGTGACCTGAAATTGATAGGGATACAGTTCCTGGATTGCTTATGTTTTGTCTAGTGCTTGGAATTGTCATCCTTGCTTGTTGTTGAACAAACATATTCATTTTATAAACTAATCAATGTTACCACTGTAATTTGACCCATTGTCAATACTTATGCTCTATTAGGAACAGTGCTTTACCACAGCCGGTTATGAGATTAACAGTCATTCACAGACAAATGAAGAGAGGCAGCCTTTATTCCATTTTAATAAGCGCTCAATCCACACTATTGACTATTTACTGCTAATATCACCAGGATCAATATGTGTCCGCTGCTCATGTCAGTATGAATCCAATTATAGCAAAGGCTAAAGAGAAGCATTACCAGAGAAATTACAGTTTTTCTTAATGAGTCAACACCTGCATAAAATTTGTTACAGTGAAAAAAAATTATATGGTGCAAATATTTGTATAAAGGACAAAATTATTAGCGTTTGTGAAGATAATAATACAGATTTTAAAAATATATTTTGCTCATGATTTTTGGCACAGAACTGTATGTCAACATAAAAATCATTGATTATATGTCAATTTGTGCAACTAAACTCTTATTAGCTTTGATCCATATGCGATCAATTGTTAAGCACTTTTAATCCTGCTGCATCGCCTTGTCAGTACAAAAATATTCTCCTCCATTCCTCACAAGACTTGTGTTCAATCCCCCATAAGTCCCTCTAATCAGCAGGTTACACATAGGGCTGTTTGGTTTTTCAGATCATCTCTGGTTAGAGGAGGGAGAAGCAGACACAGACATCATTACTTTGTAATAAAGCATCCATATGGTAAATGTTGAGCTGGTGCAAATCCCCACAGCTTAGCAGCACAGCACCCTGGCAGGCAAGGTCAGCAGCACAGGCGTCAGACTTAAGCATATGTTTATTTTTCGACAAACTTCATCTCTACTTTTATGGCAGGGACAGGAGGTACACGGGTTACGTGGTGTTTACCTGTTGTGGACAGATATTGATCCTGTTCGTATGATGCGGATTATGTGATAATGTTATTGTAGTTTGTTAATCCTCAGATCCAACAGTCTGTTAGGGAAGTGCCAAAGCATGGGTGACACAAGCTGGAACTTTGGGCTGTTCATGTCATGCTGTGACAGACTCCAAACTCTTTGTCATCACATGGTGCCCCAAGGAAATTGCACCTGTTTGTAACACAGCTCACCTTTGCTCATAGGTGTTAACATGCTCGTCTGAAAAGTGAGAAGCACTTTCAAGTAAAACACAACTTCTGTGTACACTCATGAGTGGTAAAAGAAAAGTAATGAACATTTACAGTTATCCATTGATCTGTTAATATGTTGTAATATGTATGTAAAAAATATGAGCCACCCAATGTACAGACCTTCTCCAGGTGTTCCGCTCAGATTACCCGTCTTTTCCAACACCTGCAACAACAGTTCAGGTTTCAGCTGTTTTCCACTTTCATTTTACCACAGTTGTTTTTCTGTTTTCTTATATATCATGGACATCATTTTTGTTTCACTTCAATTTCTAAACACAAAATAGATGAAATCTCAAATAATTGCTGATAATTTTAAGATATTAGAACATTAAATGAGCTTCCATGATGAAAGCTATTGTGGTTTCTCCATCATTTCCTAGTGTAATGTCTTGTCTATAAAACTTATTGGTAAAAAATCAATGACAGAACAGGGAAATGGCAAAGCTCACACATTTATGTTAAGTTATATTTAGTTTAAAAATGAACTTCTCACTTTTGTAAATATAGTAACAAAATATATATTTTTTGGGATATAATGTATTTGTTGCATGATTGTGTAAACACACAGTAATATGCACTGAGGATGAATTGGGAATGACCCCACAGAGAATAGGACATTTTAGGAAGAATATCTAAGATTTTCAGTATTGATCTATTAAAATATACCCATATATACCCTGCTATTACCAATAGTTATTGGAACCAATATTTTGTCCTTTGTTTAAAGTTGTACACAGTGTACTTTGTTTTATCCTCCAGTCTGACATCTTGCATATTAGCAGCTCCTTTAAAAGAAGCAGTAGTCACCTCGGTCCTGAAGCCTCTGCCCCCTAATTACAGAGCAGCTGTAATTACAGAACCTGGCTGGAGAGAACAAGAGGAAAACCTAAATCCAGTCATGGTAAATATACATGCCTGCCCTCAGATGATACCTGCTTTTTCTGTTTTCAGAGCAGAAAGGTGCAAATAATCCCATCAAAGTGAACAATGGCTCCACACCTGCCTTCTGTCCCTCCACCCAATTACATGCAGCTAAACATGAGGTGTGGTGTAATGTGTTCAACAGGGACTTATCCATATGTCCCAATGCTTCACATTAGAGTTGCAAAATGTAATGATAGATTTGTGACAGTTTATGTTTGTCTATCAGTAAATTTATATGAAACTTTAAAACTGTATTTCAAGAAATATTAAGGAAGTGTTTAGAAGTTTATGCTTTAGATATCCAAAAGGAATTCTAACTACTGATTCATGTGTATACTAAATGCAAATACTTGTATTTATTATTTTTATTGTAAGGCCATTTAAGATTATGTTTAACTTGTAAACTAACTAAAATATAACTTGGCATACAAATAAACATAAATGAGCTTTTATCAATTAACTCCAAGTATTATATTATTCATAAGTTGGTCCATTTGCATCCCATGGAGGAGTTTTAATGAGATGACCTCTGGGGTCAGAGGTTAAGCTCTCTTCAGTTGAGTTGTCAGCACAGCAGAGCCATTGTGTAGACGAGAGCAGTCAGTGTGGGCGTCCCCGTGTGCACACGTATCTCTGTGCACATGTGTTTGGGTGTGCGTACTGAGGCGTGAGGGAGCCACTCAATGTGCTCATACTTGTAAAGATGAACCACTGAACTTTGATGCTGCCCCGAAATATGAATGATTCCATTATTACCATCCCAGTGAATCCTTCAAGCCAGACTACTCTTAACAATTTAAGCATTCCTAAAACACATTAAAAAGCAATGCTAAATTTGGAACATCAAGACCAGTGGTGGAAATAAGATGAAAGATGACCTAACTGACTAGTAGTCTAAACATACTGGTAATCAGTTACAAGTAGGTACTGTTATTTATACTGTAAACTGATAACAGTTTTTTTTATAAACAAGTTATTTTCTTTTCTTTTTTATAATGTCACTTTTACAAATGGTAAACAGCTCTCCAATCTCAAGTCAGATCTGCTTATAATATTTTATTTCTTTACTCTAAAAACTTCTCTCATCTAAATACTTTATTACTCTTTCTTCTCTTCCCAGGTACAACTCCTATTCATGCACTGATGCCTGCGTTTCCAGGTTTCCTTAGATTCATGCCCCCACTCTCCATTAGAACTTGCTTAGAGTTTAAGTCACTTTTTATTGAAGGCTCTTTTACGCTTCTGCGTTTGAAGTGTGGACCTCTCTCTTGTCATTTCCTGTGTGGAGCACTTGCCACTTACGATGTGTGTAATTAAGCTCTGAGCTGAGGGTTGTGGAGTGGTCGCTCACACAACTGTTTAATGCCACAGTCCAATACAACAGCTCTATAATGTATAATGTACCAGGGCCAGCACCTGTAGCATATGACTAATGTTACATACAGGTACACTTGGCACTATGTTATACCTGTTTATGTGTATCTTAACTTATGTGTACTTGTTATTATGTGTAGTGATATTCTATACAGTTACAGAATACAGTTCTAAAACAAGGTCAAAAAGATAGCCATGCAAATCCAGGCAAAATAAGATGTTTGCTAACTTGGATACTCTTAAAAATGTGCCTCTTTCATGAGGGTGACATAAAATAGATATTGACATGGCTTATGTGCATTCAACATATGTTCTGTAACATGCAGGGCTCCTTTAGACTTTAAAATTGTTTACCTTGTGCCCATTTAGAACTTTAATTAGTTGAACTCACTCATTTCAAATAATTGTCTTGTTTGATTGTATACTCTTGTTGTGTCTGCTTTATTGTTGATTACTATACTACTTGATGAGCAAATAATAGTTCATATAAAGTGCAGTGTTTATTCAATCTGCCCCATCAAGATTCCATCACGGTACAAATACTCATTGTTTCCTCTGGTAGTGATTGATGAGTTTTTGGCACATTAATTTCATAGCTCTATAACTTTAAAACTGAAGCCTGAGGGATGTAGGCTGTCACAACTGGAGTAAAACCTAGGACTTGTGCTTATTTATTTAAGTGTTCACAAAACAATTTTATTTAAGCCAGATAACCTTCCATGTGTGATCCATCTGGCTGTAATACATGAAGTGTTCCAGCTTGTGACCCTGTGTGGCTGGACTCTCAGGTAAAATGACTCTGTCTATATACTTACAAAAAGGCCGATCTATTGCTTCAACTAATACTATTGTGTAGCCAGCACGTTCAGCAGGCTGCTTTTTCAGTGTTAGCCAGAAGCCAGTGTGTGTAACTGTTTCTGTCATGGCCGACAATTTGATAGTTTTCACACTTGCCTGTGCCAGGACTTCCCATTTTTCTCCACTGCACATTTCCACACTGAAGCCTGCTGAGGTTTACAAATATTAGGCCTTAATTACTGGGCTTGAGACAGCAAAGACTATTGTATTACACACTACAAATTACTTTTCATGAACCAAATGACAACAGAGAGACCTCTACAGGCTTTTTAGTTGCCCCTGTTTGTGTCCAAACAACTCAAAAGCAGTATGAGCATAGCAAACAGAAATAACTAAGACAACACAGATACTTTCAGGTGCATTATGTAACTATTGTGATGGAGACACCTGCTTGTCTACTTGGTTATGTTATTGCTTTGCCTTGAATATTCCACACTATGGCATCAAACAAATTCATCTACCTGGAGACAAGCAAGCGACGGCACCAGGCCAAGTACCAGATCTGTGAAGAGACTTTTGTTCAACAATAAAACACTTAATATAATAAAAGCTATGCTATGGAACTTTTCAGACCTTTTTAAAATACTTTTTTGTTAATCAAAAAAGTAAATAATGTAGGCTTACTGTCACATTATATTGAGAAGTATATTATAGTGAGAAGTAATATAGTTTTGTCAGTTGTAATAATATTTTCCCTTAACAGCTAAACAGCTTGACCTGGAGAGTGAACATTATAAAGGACCTTTATCATGTGCCGTATATTATCCAGATGCCATAACATATTGTTGAGTTCAAACTATGCTCAGTTATGCAAATATGCCTTAACACCAGCAGCATTTGTTCACACTCCAGCACACTCCTGCCTATTAGCGGATGTTTCAGAGATACTCGCTCTCCCACTCCCCCATGTGAAACCATCTGTGGACCTTTTTGTTATTTGTTTCATTTAAGCTCGAGATTCATGGCAAGGTTGCACATTGGGGGAGTTATGATGTTTTGGGTTTCTTGATACTGTATGTCCTGAACAATGTGTGCCGTACAAATAAATATTAATCTATGCACAGACTTTGTTCCCAGCCAGACACACACTCTTCCATGTTTTTTTTGTTTTTTTTCAGTCTCTGGACCAGTCCCAACTCGGAGCTAGCCCCATTATCTGTATGTGTGTGTGTGTCTTTGTACATGCTGATTTATTTCAGCAGTGCTCTTTTGGGCCAAGCGCTGGGTGCCTCCTCTTTGTCAGCTCCTGTGTGAACGCAGAAGCCTTTGACCACCTTTGACAGTGTGAATATTTTAGCTCCGTTTTAATATGCAGCCTGAACTTTTTATGTAAAGATGAGGATTGGGAGGGGGAGAGGAAAGGGGTGTTGGGCCGTGAGGGGGTGAGGCTGTTGTTGGTTACGTTTGTGTGAATTTGAATTTGACATTGATGGAATTATGCAGAAGAATGATGGACCAACTGGAAATTGGAAAGTGGAAAGTTGGACATACTATTAAAACACTGGCCTTTTTAGACTAGATACTGAGTTAGCTGATCTGTTATGTGCTTGCTCAGCATTTTAGTTTTTATTTATTTATCTTTGCATTTGTTATACAGTAGTCGTTGATATTATTTTTTGTGTGTGTTTTTTTGTTTGTTTTTTGGTTACTATGAAATTGTTATTATATTTTGAGTTCCCAGGATAAAAAGATATAATTATGTTTGTTCAGTGCTTTGACCTCACAAATACACCCACTCATATTCAAAGTTCAATGATCGTTTTCATTTCTCTGAACAGTGGTGTATGCATGTCCCAGTTGGAGCCAGTTGAGGTTAATCACATCTTCTCAGTTATTATTGTGACCATGTTTGCACAGTCTTGACAACATATGTTTCCCAATTTAAACTCTCTTGTTCTTAAAGACATGTCTTGGCTTAGATTTATTAATCCAGTTGCTATTATTTGATAAAACCCCTTTGCCTGCTGCCTTATTGTTTTCCTCATTCACTGCCTCCCCATTGTCCCCTTATGTCCCCAACTCTTCACATGCATTCACTTCAGTGTAATTGTGGAAAACCTACAGCTTGGGCACAGTCTTTACTTATGATCTAGTATTGATTTAACAGGTTATTACATATAAGTTATTATAATACCCTTATGGACTAAAATTATATTATTTTTCTTATCGCTCTATGTTATTGGAATTTGTTCTAGATGACCTACCTGATGTAATACAACTGGACAATTACCCAGGCTTATAGTTTTGGCCACTGCTTGATATATATACTCTTTTGTTTTAGTATGTTTTCACTCACTTTTTAAATTCAACCTCTAAAAGTCTGAACAGCTCCTCTTCTTAACTATATTCCAATCTCTATTATTGTTCTGCTCTTTGCCCCACTTTCGTTTTGACCAACTTGTTGACCGGTCAGTCTCCCACTGTGAGGCTCATTGACAGCCAGACACAATAATGCAGACAGATATAGCTGAGATTATCAGACCAGTCTTCTCCGATCAAACAAACATGGGAGGAAGTGAGACGCCAACTTGTTTGAGAACCTTTAAGGGGGGAGCACTTGTTTCGAGGCAGGGGTAGGCCAGTGGAGTAGAGAGGCCCTCATGCCCCTGCTGATCACAACAGGGGATTAATTATGTGAGCATAATAAGTACAAATGGTGATCTGAACGTGGAATTAGCCCCCTGAGCGGAGCCTGCTACAGGAATGAGATGGAGAGAGGGGGGTTGTCCCAATTTGTCCCTGGCTGTGCATGAGTGGGAGCATGGATAGGGTGCTGGCAGGCTGACTGGCAGGAGCAGGGAGCACAGTCTGTTATGATTTGAATGGATGTCAGTTTCAGTGGCAGCTGAACAAGAACCTTGCTGAGCTGCATCAATGACTATGTAGGGATGGATGATAATAACAAAAATGATTATGAATATCGAAAAAAAAAACTTTTTTGCATTATCTTCATAACTATATTTAGGAGATTTTTTTTTTTTTTTTACAATGCATCTGGAATGTGCATAAATTGTATAAATATCACTTAACCTTGTTTGGAACATTACGCTATATGTTTATATTAAATTTATACTTAAGCAGCTCTCTTAGCTGTCATTTAGAATAGTTCCAGTGATAAACATTAAACTCAATATTCAAAACTCCAAAACAATAGCCATATTATCAGTTTTTCAATATAGCTCCCATTTTCAAAATATCTCAGTTGTATCTCTTGTTGAGTCCTCATTATCATGTGGTATTCATATGGGCAGAGAATGAATGATATAGCTTATTTTAATAGTTTGTGCAAGTTTCAATTGGATTTGGATTTATGGACAGAATTTCTAGGTGCAGCCAGGAGCCAGAGGGGGTCCGGTTCGGGGATCACAGGATCTCGTCTCTGCTCTTTGCAGATGATGTTGTCCTGTTGGCTTCATCAGACCAGGACCTGCAGCATGTGCTGGGGCAGTTTGCAGCTGAGTGTGAGCGGCTGAGATGAGAATCAGCTGTTCCAAATCTGAGGTCATGGTTCTCACCCGGAAAAAAGTGGATTGCCCTCTCCGGGTGGGTGGGGAGTCTCTGCCTCAAGTGGAGGAGTTCAAGTATCTCGGTGTCTTGCTCACGAGTGAGGGGAGGATGGAGGGAGAGATTGGATCGGTGCAGCGTCAGCAGTGATGCGGTCACTGAAATCAGATTGTTGTGGTGAAGTGGGAGCTGAGCCGAAAAGCAAAGCTCTCGATTTACCGGTCAATCTATGTTCCTACCCTCACCTATGGTCATGAGCTCTGGGTAATGACCGAAAGGACGAGATCGCGGATACAAGCGGCCGAAATGAGTTTCCTCCACAGAGTGGCCAGGTGTTCCCTTAGAGATAGGATGAGGAGCTTGGTCACATGGGAGGAGCTCAGAGTAGAGTCACTGCTCCTCCACCTCCAGAGGAGCCAGCTGAAGTGGCTCGGGCATCTGGGCCGGATGCCTCCTGGACTCCTCTCTGGGGAGGTGTTCCAGGCATGTCCCACCAGAAGGAGGCCCTGGGGAAGACCCAGGAAACGCTGGAGGGACTATGTCTCTCGGCTGGCCTGGGAACGCCTCGGGATCCCCCCAGAGGAGCTGGAGGAAGTGTCTGGGGTGTGGAAGTCTGGGAGACCCTGCTTAGACTGCTGCCCCGTGACCCTACAACAGATACGCGGGGAAAAAATGGATGGATGGATGGAATTTACATTTGGAAATTAAGTAGTGTTGTTTCGATTTGTTTAGGAAAGGTTTACTAGTGACAAGTGATATGCAAGCATTAAAGCTGGAATGGACAACAGGAAGCAGCATCTCTTCTGATCACCTTTCCTAAGTAGACCAGCACAGAATTCACAATATGATCCAACTGTATAGTATCTGGTGATGCACTGTGACAGCCAACCAACATAACCCTGATTTAACGTTACATTTATGACTATCCATAATAGAAAGGTATGATCAGTGTAGTGTTTTTTTTGTATATTGTTTCATACAGGGTGGGCCTACTAAGTGAAGCCAAACAGCATTTTTCCAGTATCAAATATACAATTTTTCTTGCTTGTTCGTGTTTGAGGAGTACAGGCTTTGGATGTTAAAGTGTTTGAGATAAGGTCGGGCTGCCCCAGGACATGAGCCTAGAGGCAACATGACCAGCAGAATCCAGTGTTCTTCTTAAGCCTCCCTGTTGTAATAGCTGTTGTCCCCGCTGGCCTCACGCCTGCAGCATTTCCACTGGTCAGCTCTCTGTCAGGGCCACACATGCTTCATGCAAAAATGTCAACAAACTGAGGAGTCCAGCACACAGGGTGGATCTGGGAAAACATGGCAAATTCACCAGTAAGAAAGTCTGTGATGTCAGTGTTTTACTTATTTCCAGTTACAAAACTAGCTTTATCTTATGGAACTGCAATTGTTGTTTCTTCCTTATAATCATTTTTAGGTTCTGCCACCTGGTTCTGCAGCCATACTCCTACCACTGCAATCTAAATGTAAACTAGTCCTAAAACACTTTCTGTTAACAATACAGTACAGTACACAATCACCATCATTATCCATTAGCATTGCACTCTTTCAAATACACAAGATCTGTTTACAGGAGTGGAGCGAGGGCCAATTTGCTTTGAGTCTATTAAGTCTATGAAGCTTCCAGTGGACTGGTAAGGTAATGATTCCCCTGTATGAGAGAGGGGAGATCATATGCAGACTCAGGCCTCATAAATCCCCTCTCCATGATGAGCACTCTACCTATGACTTATGGTGCTCAGGGGTGGCCAGTTAAGACTGCACTCGTAAACATGTGTCATGGCCGACCCGACGCCGCTGTCAATTTTCATATTTTATAAGTTATTGGGAGTGCTGCTGCTGAGTTATATCCCACTCTTGTAAAGTAGGCCTCTCAAGCAGCTCGTGTTGGCTCAGAGTTCTGAGAAACAAGAGGGGAAGAGTGCTTGGAAATTTCATTATGTTCAGATTGAAGTGTAGCAACATGACTTTGAACAGTAAATGAATATTTCCATTTGGACATATTAAAATGGGTGTTAAGCCCTAAAACAGATGGAAAATGAAACATCTGTGAAGTATTGAGCACAGCATACATCTTTGGCAGCTTTCCTTATGGATTAATAAAATCATCACAGAGTTCTCCCACTACACTGAGAATATAAAAAAGACAAGATTTCTGAAATGACTGGAAATGATGTGTTTAACCTGACCACAATATGACAATTCCATCACACAAATGGAATCTTGTTCAATATTTACATGACTGAAAACATGCACTTTTATAACAACAGAGTTTTGTTAGATGCCCATTATCATAATGCATTTAAAATGGAGTATCCTGGAGCATTTCAGATCAGTATCGGTGCATTAATAATTGCTTTGGCCAGTAGACTGATGATACACAGTGACTCATACCCCCTCCCCCAGGTGAGTAACCCGGCATGTCACTTACTGGAACCCACTCAGCTAAAACACAATGGCGGCTTCATGCACAACATATGCCCCCCTTCACTTAGTGACTCAAACGGTGGTTTTCCTTTCTACATCTCTGTATCTAAAAATCCCACACCAAATTACTGCCCAAAATAGGCTCTGTTGTGCACTGGGTCAGGTGCCCTTTGTGTGCTGTGAAAAGGACTGGAATAACACATGAATTCATATCCGAAGCTGTCATCACTCCAGCAATGAGCACCCTTTTGAACACAGACATGACACGCAGATGACATCATATCTGCAGCTATTGTCTGCAATAATATCAAACCACTAAGTAACATCATTTATAATTGATGAGTCTGTTAAAAATAGGAATTAAACTGCAGAAATATTTCAATTGTTAGGTGTGTATCATGTAAACATCTTACTCATTTGAACCTCCATTAATTGCTCTTCCATTCCTCATCTGTTTGAACCACAGCAAATTAACTGCTTGGCTTGGGACTTGCACAATTTGCACACAAGCTTATGATCCAGCACAACTGCTAACATACACACATTCTGGATCACTTTAACTGCCTCTATCTTGGTAGTTTCTAAAACTTAATAGAGGGATGAAACAAGTTAACAGATTAATCACAACTAATCATTTATTGAGATAATTATTGAACTTAATTTATCTGGACACAAAACAGACCCCAAAACTTTGCTGAAAGAAGGTTTGATGATACATGCAAAGTCGGAATTAAATGTAATGACACAGAAAACATATAAAAATTATTTCTTTTCATGAAAAACAATTATGTTCTCAATTGGAATCTCTTATTGCAGCCAATCACACACAAAAAAAAGAAAACATAATCACAAGTCTTTTGCAACCTAAACTAATGAATTAATCGAAATAATATTAACTCAATTAGAAAAGGCGTTTTTAAGTGCTACAGAAAAATTAGCAATTGTTAGTTTGGTTTCTGCCTTGTGCTTGTAAACCTTAAAAAATGTATTAATCATACTGGGAATTCCCAGCTTAATCAAGCTTTTAGTTTGGTGTTTTGTAATAACTCATAAATTCATATCCAAGATTCTCATCACTCCAGCACTGAGAGCTCTTTTAAACACAGACATGACACTTAGATGACATCATACTGGTTTTCATAGTATGCAGTGATATGTTAACATTTACTACATTTTCTTCTGTGAAAATCCATGTTATGAGCGTACACTTCTATAATAAGAATGAAACAAGATGTTATGCAGGCCCATCTGACAAAAGTAGGGTATCAAAATGCCTGTTGGCAATCCACTTACAAAAGCACACATTGTTGCCTCTGAAAGAAGAACATACACTAAGGCCATTTCCTCTTATTGACGCTCTTGGCAAGTCTAATATTTACAGAAATGTTTGACATGGCTTGACAACCCTCAATTAAACTTGTCATAACAGAAACCATCCAAAAGCAAGAGAGAGAGAGAGACAGGAAGGAGGAGATGCTGTGGATGATGTCAGCACAGCACACGGAGGCATGTAAACAGCTGTTCTGGGATTGTTCACTGGGATTTCAGGCGTGCCATGTGCCTTGTTACTGTTACAATAGGGATGATGGCAGCGGGTACATGTGAAATTTGACCCGCTAAATTGGCACCCTAGCATGTTCAATGGCGATTGCCCAAGGCTTACTGACATTGTAACATGCTACACTTAAATTGCAGACTAAATAAATACATTGGCAGACATAGGGTGAGTAACTGCTCTTCTGAACTGCATAATTGTTTGGTTATAGCGGACTAAGCCATTCCTAAAAAGGTCAGGAGGGTTTAAAACAGTCTTGCCCGCTACTATTACGGCTTCTGACTGTTACCAAATGGCATCTGAAACTCAATATCTTATGAAATAGCATTTGTCTTGCCGCTATTAATCTGTCCATTCCGATGCTTTGAAGTTGATCCACTTTTGAAACAAAGCAGAGAGCAGAACGCGGGGGTGAGATGTGGTGGGAGAGTGACTTTTGTGATACATGTCTGAATTATTACAGGGATGTAAGTATGTAACCCTAGTCAAAGAAGAGCACTGCTCGGGGAGTTTGTGTAAGTGGATCTTGTCAGAAGTGAACAAGAAACAAGTCTGACCCCATGCACCGAGCACCAAGAGGTCACTGTGTCTGTTTGCTTTGTAGACTCCACACCATGTGACCTGAGCTGGAGTGGGAGGGGACAAGTCAGCTATAAACTTTATTGTTATAGTTTTAGTAGTTGTTTGACCAACTTATCATATCTGTCATAGTATGTTTTCAAAAATAAGAGTATAATAGAGGAGCTGGAATATCTTATGTAGCTGGCAGTTTTATTAGTCTGACTAATAGTTGTTTCACTTTTTCTTTTAAACAGAATCATTTTTCTGTATAATTTTGTGGGAAGATCAGTAGTAAAAAATGGACATAAGAGATTGTCAATCTTTGGAAAAGTAAGCAAAAAGCATAGTTTTATTACTCTAACTAACATTAGCTTCATCTGTTCAATTGTTTTGCTTAAAAATCTTAAAATTTCTGAAGCAATTGTGAAGCATTGTTTTCAAGATCTTAACTTTTTAATTGTTTACAATATTAGAAACTTATAAGTAATCAACATGTTTTATTCATCATTCTGCACAAGTTCATAGATGGTCATCAAGGTATGACAGCATTCAAAACAATATCATTAGTTCATTAGTTTTTTGTTATCTGCTTTGCATGGACCGTTGGAGATTATACACAACATGCTGACGTCATTCTTACTGCTTTAGAATCACATCACAAACTCTCCATGCCAACTCAGATAAAGTTTACTTTCAAACAGAAGTACCCCAATGAAAACATGACTTCATTTCTTTCGCGCACCTGTGAGTCTTCCCCTTGTCCCTCTTCAGCAAAGTCAGCCCAAAGCCTCTTCACCCCAAAGTCCGACTACTGAGTGTCTGATTCACAAATATGATTCAACATGGAAATGACGGGCCCCCTTAAATGCCATTTACCAGGCCCTGGCATGGCGATAATTGAAAATGTCAGTAAAAGTGCTTAGGAGAAATTCCAGCCGGATTATCGCCCCAGTAACATAGACAGACAGTGGGCTAGTCTCTGGAGAGCACAAAAGAACTTGTCTCCATATCATAAAACCTGCACTGTTCCTCTGCTTTTTAATGAAAGTGCTGCGACGCTGATCCAGGAGGGAGTTAGAGTAACATCTTTTTTCTCTCTTTTTTTTCTTTTTTCCAAGAGATGGCGTTGAGTGTGTTGTTACAAAGGGGGGTTGTTGGGGCAGATCTCCTCCTCTTCTCTCCAAAGCCAGTGTTGTCGGTGCATCATATAAAAGAAGATATACAAGCGATTCACATGCAAATGGTGAGGGTGATTTAGAAAAGAGGGGGAGAAAGGGGAAATGTGCTATTGAAAGCAATGGGACGGTGGAGGGAGGGGCACTGGGTTCGAGGGAGGGGGGCATAAAAACGTTTGGTGCTACGAGACAGAGAGACATTTGTGTAATCTGGCTTTATGTATCGCCACTTCTGAATAATAAGATGAAAAAGCAGACTTACCTCATCTGCCTGGTGGAGCTGAAGCATAAATAATAGGACCAGAACAATGGAATTACTATTAGCCCAGTCTTGGCGCTCAAGCAACATCGCCAGTATTCTTTTGGAGCCAGTGGCAAGAAGATTAATGTTTTGTTAAATATCAGTGTGGGAGCATGTGAAGAGAGGAGCACTGGAGGAGGAGGGGGTGAGGAGAGGTGGGGTGGGGGCCGGAGATGTTGCTTCTTCCAAACTTGCTGGGCCTTGGTGCACTTTGTAATTGCAGTGCGGTGCCTAATAAGTGTTAGTGTTGTTATGGTATCAGATGCGTGTATTTGTCCAGAGGATTATGGGTAATGTTCCGTGGAGTCGGTTGGATATGAGTGTTATCTGCACCAGGTTTTCATGACCCACGTCTTGGATCACTCCTGCGAATTGTTTTGTGCCATTAATATTGAGTAACAGCAAAACATGATCTATTCTCACAAATGACTTCTTATAATTATGCAAATTGCTTTAATGAATTTGGTACATGGGACTTGTATTGGTGCAATTTTATGTCATCTTTCAAACTATATTTTCCACTTGCTCTACAAAAAGTTGCACAAAGTAACAGACAAACCATAGGCGACAGAGTTGACATATCATTTGTCCACTTCTGGCTGCTATAAACACAGTTCTGTACTATGCTTTGATGTAGCACTGTAGCCTTTTGGAGTTTATTCCCAGTTCAATAACGCCTCAGTAATATTTAAACAGGCATCTTCACAGCTATTTGACCTCTTTTCTAAACTCTGCAACTACTGCGGTTTCATAAGAACACAGGATTCACACAGACCAAAATATCCCACTTAGCAATACAAGAGTCTGCCTATCATCGCTTAAAATGAGTCCGTATCTGACTCTTATGATACACCGCTGAGTAAACTTTGATTTTTTTCTTCTAATTCATATAAACATACCAAACCTAACTTCCTTTCTATAGTGGTCCACTTGAATGCCATTTGCACGTGAGAGCAGACACAGTAGCGCCTGTGTGAGTAACTCAGCTACCCACGTTATTATATCCCCTCATAAATCTATGGCCCCTGTAGCATTTATGTCGGTGGGCTTGTGATCTAGGGTGATAGGCATGTCCGGACACACAACTGCCCCCCTCCTGTGCTCTGGCTCGCTGTTCCTCCTAGTGCATATGAAAGAAACATAGGGCCATAGGTGAAGTAGGTAGCATGACAACGGGCTGACAGTGCGGGTTGCTAAGGGGATAGGTGGTGGGGTGGCATGGACACGGGGTGACAAGGTGATGGCATGGGGTGACAGAGAAGTGACCAGGTGAGGGCTTATGGGTGACGGACAGAATGTGAGCGGATCAACCCAATCGCGTTGTGTGTCTGTCTGCCTCACTGTCACCCAGGCCTCTGCGTGTCTCTGTCCCGACATCCATCACCCTTTGTCACACACCTCTGGCTTGGACTCACTCACTTTGACAGAACATGGAGAATTTTTTATTTTTTTTTACTCCGGTTTAGTATGAACTTGGCAAAGTCAATTTTTAATATTTCATTATAAATAAACATATTTTGTGTTTTGTAGCAGTCCCAAGTTTTGTTATAGAAACAGCGTAATGCCCTGTCTCTTATTAACTTATATCAGATTGATTTAATCATAATTTATAATAAATAAATGGTGCAGTTCCGCTTACAACTTTGAACTCACAATTTTTCACTAATCGTATTAAATATTTTTATTCTAACCTTCTGTGGGCTCACCACCCACAGAGGGGGGGTCAGGTGCTATGAGGATTGGGCAGCAAGATGCCCCCGCGACCCAGCTGGATTAAGCGGGAGAAGACGGATGGATGGATTTTTATTCTAATAGGATTGCTTTTTGTAAATACTTCAAAAGGTGTAACTCAGCAAACTTAACCTGTTTTTGTCCAATACAACTGTAAACACATGGGGAAAATCTCTCAAGATTGTTTTCCTCATGTGTGCACAGTCTTCTCTTTATCTTGTGAGAGCTTGTGACAGGAGATTCTGTTTCAGTAACTACTGTCCCCTGTGCCAAAAGTCCACAGTTCCTGCCTTATTCATTTTTATGTTTGGAAAAAATAATCTTTTTGCCTTACATATTTGGTAGCTGCTGTACCACATGTTCTCCTCTGGCCATCTCCTGCCACAATGCAGCCCTGCTTGGACTCCCTTTCATCTTTATTCTGCAGCACATGTCTATGTTTACATGTGTTCTCACCGTGGTTAACATCTTTCCTGTATGCTCTGAGTCAGTGCTGTGACGTTCAGGAGCACCTGTGGAGGAGGCATGCACACTCCTGTCGGCAGAACCAGGGGAGAACCAGGCAGAGGAAATGAGCTACTCCCCTCATTTCACACACCAGCAACTCCCAGACTGACTCAGCAACCATCCAGAGCCTGTTTACATTTACAGAGTTAACACATAAGGGTGTTCATTGCATTAATTACAGTGTGTGTATATATATATATATATATATATATATATATATATATATATATATATATATATATATATATATATATATATATATATATATATATGGTGGTGGACATTGCAATACCGAGCGATGGCAATGTCAGGAAAAAGGAACACGAGAAACTAGAGAAATACCAGGGGCTCAAGGAAGAGCTGGAGAGGGCCTGGAAGGTGAAAGCATCAGTGGTGCCTGTGGTGATCGGAGCACTCGGGGCCGTGACCCCCAAACTGGATGAGTGGTTGCAGCAGATCCCAGGAAGGACAACAGACATCTCAGTCCAGAAAAGTGCAGTATTGGGAACAGCAAAGATACTAAGCAGGACTCTCAAGCTCCCAGGCCTCTGGTAGGGGACCCGAGCTGATGAGGGTGAGAGACCAACCACCATGGAAGGTGAGAAATGCGTTTTTTATATATATATAATATATATAAAAGCAAAAACAAATACAATTTAACAATATTAATACATAGGAAAGAGGAAAACAGAATTTGGCAGCCTGTTGTTGAAATTAATATATGGTTCATACTATGTTGTAATATATAATGTAAACATAATATTTGTAGCCTCCGGGGCAGAGCTCTCAATGCGGGGAAAGGATTTGACCTGCATGGCCCTTTCACACACCAAGCGTCCTGTTCGCTGTTGCACTTCCTAAACAGGGAGGTGAGGAGAGACACAATAGCTGCACTCATTGACTGGTTAATAAGTATTCTGTCTCGGTCCCACTCAGATGCTCTCTACCTTCTAATACACTGTGTGTTTGGGCTTCAAAGCAGGCACAGTGACCTCATGTCTGCCTCACACAGCTTTTGTAAACTAATGACTGACGGTGAGACGCGGAACTCTGCCCATAGATATACATGTTCACCTTCTTATCTATGAGTCTTTGTTTGTTTAAAGAAATGTATGCACAGTGGTGAGAGGAAGGGTTGTATTTGCAGATAGTACATGTAATATTATGAGTCATGTGAGGTATGCTTTGTTTAACATTGATTTGTTGACAAAAACAGAAAATATATTTAAAATTTAAATTGAATCATTAAATCATTCCTTCTAGTATTTACTTTTCTTTTTTAGGTCATTGTTTGTTATGTTAAATTTAAATTAATAACGTGAATTTCTCAGCATCTACAAATCAAAAATATAGATGTTGATATTGCAAGTGTTTAGTTATGATTACCCGCAGTCCATGTTGTTAAGTGGCTCTAGCCTGTGGCTGTTGAATGTATTGTTTGAGGCAGGAGCAGAGCAGAGCTGGCAGCCCTCAGGTGTCCCTGTAGCCTGCCCAGCTGCTCCAGGACTAAAGCTGCTGTCGTGTGCCACTGTTTACACTGAGCTGCCACTTGGCAGTGTGCATGTGTGTGATGCTAAGTATCTGTGCCGCCTGGACATAAGCACCACCTCCTTCATTCTTAATAACTACTGAGAGTGGACCACAATATGACAGGAGCGCACCTGGCTATACCACATACGTACATCTCCATGTAGCTCCTCATGTTGTTATTGTCACTCTATGTGCATATGTCCTGCTCCCATTCAGTAGCTATGCATCAAAAGGTCTCATGGCTCTAATTGTCATGTTCCTTTAAAAAAAGGGATGGAAAATTCCAAGCAGCAGAGGTCATGTACTGAGGTCACCAGACCTTTGTGTTTGCTCATGCAACAGTGAAAAAGGTAACAGCCTGTGTTTATATAATTTTATAGCTTCTTATGTGAGGCAGGAAGAAGAAAAACAACATTTGCCGGCAAGTGACTCAGTGATTTATGACATGTTTGGACAAGTATGAACTATCCATCTTTACTTATTTAATTTCCTTGAAAATACTATGTCTGCTACTTAAATCAGAATTTGTTGCTTAAGTAATATATTAAAGTTTTTTGTGCTGGAAAGTATAATGGTATCATTTTGCATAAATACAACAATAACTTGGGTGTTTTTCAGTATAACACTATAATCCAGACCAAATAAACAGTTCTTTGTTTTTCATTTCATACAGCAGCAGCCCACGCTGAGCTTTAATACTGGCTTACTGCAGTAATCATACTTGTCACAGCCCCCTACATTCCCCAAGTATTGCAGAGACACCTCACAATTACTTATGTGCATTTTGTTGTGAGAGCTTTTATAATTCCCACAACCTTGTACAGGAGAATCGACTCAAATTACAGGCTTTGAGTTACACGGTGAGAACTTATTTATTGTGGCACCTTCTCTTTCTTTGCCAGTGTCAGTCGACTACAAAACCTAATTAATGCTTTCAGCTCAACAACCATTAGCTGAAACCCTATCCTTTGGCCGGGTGAGGAAAAATAATTATGACATTTCTCTTATAAATCAGTGGTTATGTCTTGGGTCTTTTCAGTGGAAATATGATTTGCCACTACAAATTGTCCAACCTGCTTCATGTTCCCCAACACATAATTAAAGCTCTGTCGTGTCAGAGGAAGTGATTTTGTTCAAAGGCATTTGGCAACGCTGTCTTTCTGCTTGTTTCAGATGACGGCTACTAGCAGGACATGTGAGCTGTGTGAAGGATTAGGAACAACAGCATAGACATGTGTAAAGAACATGTATTTGTAAGGCAGCCAGGAGACATGGGAAATGAAATACTACATGGAGTGGTACAGGGGTGATCCCAGGGTCATCAGGTACAGAGAGGGCTACCGGCAAACCACTTTCTGACGTGGAGAAAATGTGTCCAGTCATTAAGAGGAGAGCAGGCCAACACTAGGCTGCTTTATTCTCCAGGGGAGTCCTGTGTGGAGGTGGGCTGCACACCACAAGTAGCCATGCGTGTCACTACACTCACTCAATACTCAAGTCGTAAATGAGAAACATGGTCAACTAGAACTGGACAGGTTGTAGAAACCAGAAATATTACAAGATGTGAAATATTTTTTCTCAGATTATGGTAATCTATTGTTTTATTATTTTATTTGTGTATTTATTACATGACTCCATGATGTATTTGTTTTTAGATATTGCTGATTTTTTTTTTTTATTATTAAATCAAAACACATAAATACATTTATTAAAAGGCTTATAATTGTGCAACAATTATAAAGCAGTTATGCATAGATAGTATCACCTAATCCCCTGTAGTTATACAATTCTGGCAAAATGTCAATTCATTGTTGTATGAGATAACATTGTCTGTAATGTGTTTAATCTAGCGTTCCTCAAATGACACCATGTTGCATGTTTGAATCTTTATCCTTTTTCTAATAGCACCATATGGTCTAAGATAAGTCCGAGAGGTTGGCACTTGAAAATGCTTGGGTTTAACCCTGCTTATTGTTCTGGTGGATGGGCTAATCTCCTCCATACTTGTAATCCTCCTGAAGCGGGAACATTAAGTTATAGTGTCCTGTTTATCTATGTCCTTCCAGGCAGGGAAAGGTAAGCCTGTTGCCATGCGTGTGTGTATGTGGCAGGTAGTGACAGCCTGCCCTATGTCAGCTCAATACATCTCTGTCTGAGTGCCTTCCAAAGTTCAGAGGGCACATCTTGCCATAATCTGCTAATCCAATTGGCCTGTCGTATTCACATGATCTGACAGACTGCGGGACACTTCTCCCCTGTTAAGACACCCTTTACACTCATATATATGACAGATGCAGAGCCATGCTCCCGGCCTGCTGCCCACAGCCCTCACATGCCACCATTGACTCCATGACACCGACCTGTTTGATGCAGTTTAGGCTTCAAGCAGATTAGTGAAGGTGACTCCTGGAGGGAAACTCTAACACATAATTGGCATAATTTATAAATCAATTAAAAAGTGCATTCTTAAGAGCATCATTCCACTGCTATTTTTAGTTGATAGACTAAACTGGAGTCACCATGCAGGCACACTTGCTATCATGCGTACAACTGTACTCAGTGGCCAGGTGCTATTTGAAGTTAATATGATCTGAATCCAGTGGCCACCGACAAAAGAAGTCCTGTGTAGGCAAACTCTGACTGACCCTGCTATGTGTAGGCAAGCCACATGTGCTTGTCTCATGTGTACATATTGGAGTTTGGTACCTGACTTGCAGTATATCCGCTATAAACTGAAAATTATTAACCACATCATAGAGATTTGCCATTTTATAGAATTTACACACATATTTAGCATCTTGCTCAAGGATACTTTACAGTGCCTGTAATTAGACCATGGCAGTCTAGTCTGCAGCCCACCATGTGTTAAGTAACAAAGTGTAGTAGTATATGAAAGTACATGTGGTTCCCATGCAAACATAAGATAACAACCACATCATGGCTTGCAGGCTTAGCTGTGTGAGCGTGCCATGCTCTAAAGCACCAAAGCTGAGGCTTAGGAAGGGACTGGATCCCATTTCCCAGGCTGGAGCAGCTCCTCGGGGCACAGTGTGGAAACTTAACTAATTGCAGGATATTGGTGCTTGGATGATTAGAGGAGGACATGGAATGCCTAGTGTGTGATGCAAGTAGACCAAGGTGAGACTAATGACGGATGCAGTTTTTAGGTCTTCAGATAACTGTGCATCCTGGTCTGGAGCTGTGCCACACTGTACAATACCTAATCCTGACTTCACACTGCACTGTACTGGCTAGTGGTGTAGTCATCTAAAGAAATTCTGAGTCAACTAAAGACTTGAATAGTTGTGATGCTGATAAAAGATCTCAAAATTCTTAGAATATTGCCAAAAACAATGGAGTATGTATTCGGCACTTCTACAAAGCATATCTATAAGCAAAACGGCGTATTAAACTGCCCAGGCCCTCTTTTCCTTTAGGCTATTGTGCATATTTTTTTTTTCATAATCTTAATAAAATAAGTGGTTTATTTATTTAAAAAACTTTATCAACTAAGAACCATTTGATTAAATGACGACTACACCTCTAGTATTCACAAACAGTAAATTATCAAATACCACAAAAACCTATTTTATATGCTCAGCTATGTTTCCTTTACAACGTTTTTGTTGTCCTGATTATTCTTAGTTCATTTTGCTTTATCAGCTATCATGCTGATTTCTTGAGCTTGACCCACCCTTTTATGTCCACCAGTGCCCATGTGACGTTGTGTGGCCCCTCTGTTCAGCCCCTTTGATTTGCCAGTGTTTAGGACCCCTCTTTGTGAGCCCAGTTTGTTTGATGTTACTTAAGCAGAGAGACAGTCAGACAGCATTGAGTGGTCGCAGTGCTGTTGTGGTGCGTGCCATTGACGCCTGCTGTAGAGCCGAGTCAAACACAACAAGGGTAGCCCATTGTTTACCAGTGGAACTAATCACCCTGATGGCACCTCCATAAATCCCCCTCCCGCCAGACACTGATTGGAGTCTACCTATGTGTGACCGTGGACAATACAATTGTGCCAAAGGCAAATAGAATGGGGGTGCACTGAGGCAATATTTAGCTTGGCCAGATGGTCAGTTGCATGAGGCAGGCTTCTTGGCCCTTCACATCTGCTCCTTGTGATGTGCCAGCCACCTGACCACTGGGTCACTTTTAGAACTGTGCTCAGATGCACACCTATGCATTCCTCTGATGACCAGAAACAGCAAGCATGGGCTAAAATAGTTAAAAATAATACGTGCTTAAGCCTATATTTTAATTTATTATTAGCAATTACTTCTTCTCTTTTTACCGTTTGTAATATTTATTGGACCGGTTTCTAGACAGGCTTTCTTTGTGGTGTATACTAAATTGAAGTGGCCAAGAGTTGGAAGAAGACGCATGAGTCTGGAGACATTTATTTACCATCTGTACAGGGAACCAGAGGCATAATCCCAAAGGGCATTGTGATAGTGTTGTCCATTCCAGTCTAGTGCTGTCCATCCTGGCCAGGCTTCTGTTGTAGGGAGCGTTATACCTAATAATTGAGGTTATGTACAGTGCAGCATATGGACAAGAATCAATAGCAGGAAAAAGGTTGAGCTGGCAGTGTGTGGCTGGCCCAGCACAGAAATTTGATTTCTCTATCATTGTTTATTTTTTCACAATGTCATCTCTGCTTTGTTAGGTGCGGGTCAGTCTTTCTCCTGAGTTCAGGACTTCCTGATTGGGGCGGATGATCTCAGTTGGACTTGGTGTGGTCTGGTTGCATCACCTCCACACACAGGAGCATGCTTTTGCAGCTGTTTAATATAAATTCTACCCAGATATCTTTGTCCAGATGGTTTATTTTTAAAAACAAAACAAACAGCCATGTTCCATGCCGAGCCCCGTCCCCACCCCTTTACTGTCGTTCTAACTAGACAGCCCCACTTCAGGAGAACAGAGACATCATGCAGGGGAGGCACAGATGGGCCACTGACACTGCTGTCATACAAACAGGCCTCAATAAAAAAGATTTACACACATGTATCGGTATGGATACATAAGCCATTCATTTTCAAAGCAGGAGCTGTGCATGTGGTCCCCCATACCACATTGTGTCTGAGGAGACAGATGTGCACTGGGATAGGGAGGGGAAAGAATGCATGTACATGGATTGAGCTTCTAGTTTGTTTATTTTGATGGGAGACATAGTCATTTGTCATACATCACCAGCTTTTGAGATGATTTCCAGATGACAAGACCATGTCGTGTTAATGTCAATCATATGCTTTAGCTGCCTTCATAGCAGCCAGTGACATAATTCACCTGCAAGGACTGGCTGGAAGAAGTATGTTCATATCATATTTAGTAAGAGATCAGTGGTCACACAATCTCTATATATTCATGTCCTTTTGTGAATGAATGGTTGTCTCTATGCTCTATGGAGCTAGCTTGATGCCCCTATAGCTCAGTTTGCCTCCCTGGCCATATTGTTATGGGGCCAAAAGCATCAGCTAAAAATGTTTAGTCAAATACATAAAAGGACAATATCGTCAATACGGCTGTAGTCCTTTAGTTATTTTATTGAGATTGTCAGGATGTATATGTACAGTAATAGAAAGGAGAAAGAAGGAGAAATTAGTTATCTACAGTTTTAAGAGTGAAATACAAATCATGCTGATCTTTGTCATTTGGAACATATACTCGTGTCTGGATGGTTTAATCAATATTAACAAATGTATCAACTACATTTATCCACCCCTTAAAACCTGGAATACATTGCATTACTCCTCACCCATGTGGGGTAAGAATGTCACCTGCTGCATGAAGAACCCATACTTTGCATTGCACATTTCATCAGCCTGCACCCACAGCACTCCCAGGGGCCCTCAGTGCCACATCCAATGCACATCCTCTGCTCCTTTCCGGGCCCCCAGCTCTGCAGCAGCACAAAGGAGCCTTAACAAGAGAGAAGAAAGAGCCAGTGCCACTTGGACGGGATTACATCCTAGTAAGATTCTTCATCGCTCTTGGCCAGCCGCCCCTTAACCCTCCCCTTCCCAGATTAGAAAGTGAGCAGGGGAAGGGCTGGCTGCATCCACAGAAAGCCTCCACACATGTCTGATGAAGTGTTGCACTGTTGTGTGGAGTGGACTTGAGAGACGTTGTGTCAGTCCAGATATTAAAATACACATCGCTCTGACCATGGGAATCTTAAAATAGTGCCCCACTCTGTTTTTACAAATACAGATTCATCTTGAGATTCACACGTTACAACTTGTCTAGTGATCTGACTGTAAAGAGCAATTTTATGTTTGTTCTACCTTGTCATTTGTTTTAAAGAGATTACCCCTCACTACTAGTGCTTTCATTTCCTCATTTACAATCCCTGTTTACTGCCTACTTCTTCCTCTCTAAATAGACATTTATCATCACTCTGTTTATTACATGGGGCTCTATTGCAAAAATATATTTTAAAAAAATTGTAGCATATGGTATTTTTTTAATAAATGGGAGAAAAAATTAAAGCATGCACCAGAAAGATAATAATCATAATTTTATTTTGTCTCCTACAGGTCTTTGCATCCAAATATCAATAGAAATGGCTGTACTAGAGCACAATTTGGTGTATGTGCTTTGTTTATTTGAGCAATGATACATTATTTACCTTATTTATACTTATTCAAAACTCAATGTCAGGTACCCTATATAAGTTTTAAGACTACCACTTCCTTTCCATACACTTTGATCGGAGTCCAACAAACATATTATTGAACAGGCTCTTCTTGAGTGGAGTCTCTTTTCATTGTGTGTGATGTACAACCACAGGGAGTGAGTGATGGCCTCTCTGTCCCTCTTTCTCTGCCACCTGAGCCCCGTGCCCCATTCCAAACTGTGGTGGAGGGGTCAGGTGACAGGTAGACAAAAACCCACAGCTTCAGAGTAAATGATGCATGCCCCAGGACCAGTAAATAAAGGAAAGATGCCATTAAAGATGCTTGGTTTGCATTGCGACCATTCCTGCTTTTATGTGGCTAACTTCTAAGGTCAATTGGCAGGTCCATGAGAGTGTGAATGTTCTTTGGAGTTGTTTTTGGAGAACTTAAATTGAATTTCATGTAGGAGTAAAAAACATCTTTGATGTATGTTGTTGAACTAGCTGTGAAGAGTTATGACAACAAAAAGCCCACCCCAAATGATGAATAGAAATAGCTTTGCAGACTGATGGTATATACTGGATGATAGTAATTTGGGCTTGATAGCTGTAATCCCATTGTTTTTCCTTGTTTATCTTGCAGCAAGACATCTGCTATTGTCGTCTTAACTGGGCGGAAGGTTAAGTCATTTGACCAAATAAAACTGATAGGTTAAGTACCACCTGCTGCTTCACACTTTGGAATCTCATTTTTATTTAAGTTTTACAGGGAATTGTTTAGAAAAAGGTGCACAATGTTCTTGGATCCGGAGAGGGCAGCTGTTTGCTTATTCAGGCCAGGGCTTCCCTCTTCTGCCAGGCCCTGCAGCAGTGCTCTGGTCTGGGGCAAGGACTCTCTGAAGGCCTGGAACCCCACATCCACAAACCAGGACTGCAGCCAAACAGCCAGCCACCACCTTACTCCCCTTGCACCCAGTTTGTGGAGTAGCACTGGCTGGCAATTGATGCCTTGCTGAGGGGATGTATTTAATCATCATAACAAGACGTCAGTATAAAACGATTTTGTAAAGGCAATTCCATGAAGATGTCTGATCTAAATAGATGAAATTCGTGAAAAGTCTGAAACTCAATTTCTCTTTTTGACTCCTTGAGAATTAACCTACAATATTACCTCGCTACCTCCTACTCACCCCCCAAAACACAACTCTAGGCCGGCAAATTTCATTACACCAGTCCGTAACTGCACTGTTTTAAAGCCTTCTAATTATTCCTTTCTCAGATGTGGTTGTGTCGGGAGAGGCTGTAAATCAACAAAAGTAGGGTGCGCCAGGAGCTGTGAGAAAACTGGAAATGAATGGCTTACCTCTTCCTTTTTTCCTCTGCTTGTCTCAACGCCTCACTGACCACTTGTGCGTAACTTGATGGAATATATGAGAAATTTGGTAATGCATTTGTTTGTAATTTCTTAAGGCACATGAGGCACTAACAATTAACTATTTGGAATGGTTAAAAGGCTATGCTATTTTTTGATCTGATGTAATATGCGTTTAGTTTCCTTGATCAAAAACATATCTGGAGTTGTGTTTTTTTTTTTCATTCACACATGTTTAACACACAAATCCAAATCCAAAAATGTATCATGTGGTAATACAGGAAATGCTGCACTGTAAACCTTCACACATTCATTTGGATAATTTCAGACCCGGAATTGCCCATCTTTACTGAACAAAAATGTAATGTAGTTATGTTAAACCTAACACTACTGTGTCGTGACGTCACAGGGTGGAACAAGGGTGGAATTTTGAGCTTTGGAGATGTATTCAGACTAATAATAAAGGGTTACTCCAACATGTGTGAATGAAAGAAAACAACTCCAGGTATGTTTTTGATGAGGAAATAACATTATAAGATGGCATGAAGCTCAAAAGAGTACATTTTGTATAATATAGGACTGCTAGACCTCAACAGGTAGAGGACCAAGACATTGTTAATGATGACTGGAAGTTGTGAAGGAGAAGATGGATATACTAAGGAGGAGAGGCAAAGTGCATTTATATGAATTGCTCCAAAATGTAAAGATAAAGAAGGCAGTAGACCAGGATTGCATCATACGACCAGGAATACAGTCGTCTGGTTGAAATTATGCTTAAGCTTCACCACTTTTGCCTCTAAACAACAATAATTGAATTCATAAAGTACACATAAAAAGAACATTATGAGCAGGCAGCAACACTAGACACATGTGCCAGCGCTTCCGGGTAGAAAATTCAGCTGATTGCATCCAAGTGGTAACCGTACAAAAGAGAAAGTCCAATTTATTTTTGATTTACATTTTTAAGTAGTATTTTTAGTCAAACTCGAGATCTGAACTTTTTATCTGATAAGACAACTTCTGAAGATGGCCCATTATGCAGTGCTCAGTATGCTGAAAGGAGACTCTTTAGAGGAGAATTGATAGTACCACCCCCTGCCCGTGTCACTTATCAGCCTGTGGGGACCAGCAGGCACTGAGCAGCAGTCGGGGGCTCAGCAGGGTGCCTTGGGTTGTACCTGGGTCTCCCGTCTGCTCATAATCAGCCTCTCTAAAGCTTAGACTTAGTCATTCTCAGTATAGCCTCCAGGTAGCAATCAAAGAGATGTTTTGGTCCACATAATTCCTTCCCTATCTACATGTATTTTCCATTTTTACTGAACAACATAAAGCATCTGTGATTTTGAGATTGTGGAAGTAAAATCAATTCAAATGAAACAAAATTTGATGCAGCTTTGAAGTATGTCCTTCCCCTCTCCTGGCTCCATCTTGGTTGCATGTTTCTTTCTTCTCTGTTCTCTTATCTTTCAACAATTACAGCAACAATCTAATGAGCCTTTTAAAGTTGTCTGCCAGCTGTATTTGTAAAATAATGTGTTCTTCTTCATCTACAGACAGAAGTAGTGGTGCCGAGCACTGTGATTCCTTTCCTGTGAGGTCATGATGAGGGCATTAAAAGCTGTTTTTTCCGGACATGAGATTTGAGCCCATTCATCACTAGATCGAGTGTCAAATCTGTCAACCATCATAAGGGACATCGAATGTTTGATGTGGTATGAATTCCTCCAGTATTGGTAATACTGTACACAGGGCTGAGGCAGGACAAAACCTATTCTTTTTCATAGATAATAATAAGATTCTAAACAAAAAAATAAAATACATACACAACTTTTACACTCTATTAGGACACATTTGCTAAGGATAGGCATTATAGACATGAACTACAACCTATATGTTCGCAGTCTTTCTATATGTGTGATGAAGTGAAGTGGTACAGTATCTGCAATCATAACCTACAAAAATAAACAATAATTGTTTCCATTACACCAGAAAAAAGCATTGTCAGTGAGCAAAAATGTACAGGCTAGGAATGTGCTTTGGTGATATTATGCAGCAAAAAGCAATAAATAAAAATACTTAAAAAATAGTAACATTTACAATGTGATCAAATACAGTTAAAATTAAATACATTGAAATCCACACATTTTTCTTTCTATTCTGCATATTTTGCCTTCATTTCAGGTCTGCCAAAATCCTCACCTCATAAACCCCCAAGGTAGCAAAAATGTCTGTTATTTCGCTGCTTATTTTCCCAGTGGAACTAATAACATACAGTGTATTTGAGTCTTTTATGCATACATGCTCTGTAGTGTTGCCATAAACAGCGTGGCATCTTGAGGTGAAGTCATCTGTTAATTCTCATGAGAGGAGTGAAGTAACAGACACCTGGCAGCCCAGCAGATGTCCCATCAATTATCGCTGCCTGTGTTTCAGCAGCCTCGCCCTGCACCCTCTGTAGTTCCTGGAGAGCTCCTCGCACCTGTCTGTGCCCCTTTATGGACGACTTGACACTAAATTATTAAACAAGACTTATTATGCTTTTTTCTTTGTGTTCACTATTAAACTGTAACATACCTAGATCATTGTTTTACATTTTGGCCTAAATGGGTCCATTGTCTTCCTGTTCAAAACACTTCAGTCGATAGCGCTAACATAGCAAGCAGCAAGTTTGCAAAGACTAAATGACATTTTTGGAGCCAAAATGAATCAGATTTTTTTGTAATTTTCTGAGCACTCAAGCCTCAAATGCAGGACAATACAGGGTTGCTGTATCATCATTTGAATCATTTGAAATAAACTAATAATATGAGGGATCTTTCTTATAACATGGGTAAAAGTTCTTAATGTGTCCTCTTTTACGACTTTTTTTTTCACAATTTAGCTTTTGTCCTTGTATAACTCTATGGAGAAAATGCATCCAGTAAAAGAATAAAGGCTTAGTTTGATGGACACATTGTACAAGTTTAAAGCCATGGTTGGCAGTAGGTGAATTGGAAGGGAAAAAATTAAGCACACTGTCCTTCCCGGCTAAGTCTTAAGGTTAACCTGCTTAAGAAAGTGTCTGACGTGGGATATCAGGTGAGGATCATCCAGCATGGAGGATCAAATCTCATCATTAGCAGGCACGCAAGCCCAAAGATGTTAATACATAGAGTGAGTCGAGTGAGCACCGAAAATGACAGGGACTGAGAAACAGCCGGGGCAAGGATAAAAAATAAGGCCAATGTTATGCACAGGCTACATATACTGTACACCACGGGAAGAATTGTGTTAAGTTTAATCATGTTTGGAAATTGAAAATGCCACTTCAGTATTGCATTCTGAAGTAAACTTAATATTTTATTTATTTAGTGAATTTTTTATTTGTTATTGCTCAAGATCTATATTTGCCTTGCCACGACAATATTTTATTAGAATTTAATAGAATAGAATTTATACATAGTTACATTTTTCTAAATTAATTTCTTACACCCTTAAATCAAACTTGAATTGCAAGTACATACTGATAAGAAAAGCTTGTTCAGAGTTTCAGAGTGAATCACTGTATCTTATCATTATGCTCTCTTGTTTTGATGAATAGAATCTGTTTATTTGTTTAATCTATTATCCTTTCTGTTTACAGTGCAATCTGCTCTTTATGTAAAATCAGCTACAGATAATGATTCCTCTATTCTAATATTTACCACCACAAACTAAGACACACCCATTCAAAGTGTATTGTTAACATGACTTGACTTGTTTTCATGTTTAACCATATTACAGTCTTATTCCCAGGTGTGGAAATATCTGACTTTAAAACATCATATTCCATTTGTTTGATGATTTCAGATTGAATGACTAAATATCATGGCATCCAAAAACATCTCCGATCAGCAAGACTACAACTCCAAAGGAATGAATGGGTCAAGGCGCGGAGGTTATCGGACGCACAGCTGAATCTGGGAGAGAATGGAGCACGATATGGAGAGGCACAACACAACAAGCCAAGTGTTTGAAGTAAATCACTGTAGGCCAAACATCTGAGGAGGACAGGGCTGCTAACATGTCACCCCACAGCCTGCTTGTGTTTAACAGCAGATGTGAGCTCTCCACCGACACTCCCGCGTCCAGGTTGGTCTGACCTAGCCTTTGAATAATACATGCGCTTCTCCGCTCTTCTCTTTTCATTCATAAAGATCATTTTTGCAAAGCCCAGTGGATTACTAAGTCCCCGGTCTCTTCTTTCTGCTGACAGCACTTGACTGTCTTCACCCCCAGGCTGTTTTGTACCATTACCTGTTGCGGGAAACGAGAGGTATTGCTCATTAAGCTCCACCCGCCTGGTTCCCAGACTCCAAAAACACTCCAATTTTACAACTGCAATTGAAAAAAGGCACAGTGTAAGAAGTGGTTTATGATTAAGTCTCATGGGGTAATATTTACGGTACTGACAATAAGCAAAGGTAAAGTCATTTACTAGTAGTTAAAAATATGACTGGACAACAAGGCGAAAACATTTTTTATTGTGATCTTCCTTCACAAATCGACTCCTAACTCCAGCCGCAGCAAAGAGTGAGTGACAGCTAAATTTAACTGGTTGCAATGAAGTGTAAACTTGAGAAGAAACTTTACCACTTCATAAAGAACATAAAGTTTACATAAGTTGTTATAAAATTGTAATTTATTGTGGAGTTTTGGGTGATGTTCAGGCACTTAAATGACACTCCTAAGCTTGACAATTTAAAATAGTCAAATGATTTGTTTTGTTTTGTTTTGACTGTCTGGGAATTGAGATTATTTGCTCTGGTTTACATTTGATCTCTTCATCGCCGAATGCCTATCCACGCTTCCTCTTTAAGTATATAACGACTCTAAAGCTACATCCGCCCATGCATTTTCCCCCACATGGTGATTGTGGACTGAATTTATGGCCACAGTAAGTTGAAAGTTTTCATAACATTTGGGTATTATGGTGGCAGGTCTCGCCTCGTACACGGTGATGGATGTGAACCGGACCAGGCCATTGCGATTCTGAGCATGAGGCTGTATTGGCACTGGACAGCTTTACACCCCTGAACTTCTTTATAGGGGTTGGCAGTGGCGTGAGCTCACAGCCAGAGGAGCTTCATGAATTATATATATGAGGCTGAATGATTGGGCCGGAGCCATGTGAGCGATGGACAAACGGGACACTGTTGTTCCTCAATGTTCACATAGTAGATCCTGAATTAAGAAGCTTCTGTGTTAGAGGCAGATTCATCGGCAGGGAAATTCATCATTGTTGTGACACAGGGGCCTACAGGAAAAACTTTAGGTTTAGTGGGTGTAATGTAAGAGTAGAACAATGGTTTTGCTAACTTTATCTAGTTATCTGGGTGGCAGTTGGAAATATAAGGCAGAATCAGAAACAGAATTCTTTATTCTTTATCCTTTGTTTTCAGTAGAGCAGGAAATTCTCACATCTTAAGTGTCCATTACAGAAGAAAATGCAGAAAAGAGGGAGATGTATGTTTACTTGAATAAATAATGAATAAGTAATTAAAATTATTAGTTGAGTGAGAATAAACATTTCATTGACCACAACAAAAATATATCAGATTTTATTAGAACATTTCTAAGAGAAGTCAGTACTGAATAGACTGTAAATCATTACTGTTGTATACTGGATTAATGCAGTTTTCATTTTGTATAATTGATAAAGATGTAAGCAATTTTCATAACACAATTACTCATTTTAAAATTACCGGTATATGACTTTTTTTTTTTTTCATCCATGCCTTGTCATCATTATGCAGTGAACATTTGCGCTCCACAGAATTACACATTGACGTTCAGTTTTAATAAACCACTTGTTGGAGGCTCTCACATTAAGCTTGTGCTTAGCTAAGATAACATTCTGTACTCCGCTCTGCCCTACTTCACAGTGGGCCAGATGGAGATGTGTTTTTAATAGCAGAATGAAGAGAGGAAATAAATCCCTTTAAAAATTAATACATTATTTACACCCACCCAGGGCTTACTGCCTTGTGTAAATCAAGTGGGCTGTGGGCTCAGTCTCTCTTAATGACTGCTAAAACATATGCTTTTTTAATCTTTTTCTTCTATTCACACAGCTTCTTTTTAGCACTTTATTAAACCATGGACACAAATGCTTCTCCTTCCTGTCAGCATAAGAATCATTGCGTTCTTTTCTACATGATAAGATGCTCTTCTGCTATCCTGATACAATCTCAAGGCACAAAGCAACCCACTACCACTTCCTTGTTGGAGGAGGGGTCAGGTAGATTTAAGCATGCCCCTATGTCCAGCAAAGCAGATAGATTCTTCCCCTGTCAACACTCGTCACCGATTGTCAGCTAAAGTGGCTATTGTTGTAACAAGTAGTGCTTTCATAGATTCATCTTCAGTAGCATTTGGTTGGGGGCAAAAGGGAGATTAGGTCTTGAGATTTATTAAAATAGTCACAGATAAAACAGAACAATGGGCTGGGTTTTACAACAGGAAAACGGGGGCTACACACCCACAAAATGAAGGGCTCTGACAATGACTGTGATAGCCAGTACCATCAATTAGCAAACAAGCTGGGAGGAGGGTCTGTCTCAGAAACAAAAAGAAAGACTACAATAAATGTTTGATATTGGACAGTGAGACAAGAAGGAGCTGCAGATAGGTTTCCAGGCCATTGTCCGTTCGACAGCTGGGAGAAACAGACATGACCTGTTTTTGGATAAATTCGATCAGCTGAATGTTCCCAATGCTCGTGAAATAGAATTATAGTGGCTCTCAAGAATCATCAGGCTTAAATTAGTACAAAAATAACATTGTGCCTGGAACAACTGTTAAATGTGTACTTGCATGCACTCAAAAGCTTGTCCTTTGGCTTAATAATTTTTGGGGATTAAAAACAGTGATCCTGCAGATGTTCGGGCAGGCAAGCACAGCCAGCGTATGTTTTTCGTGTTAAGAGGATACATTTAATTCAACTGGAGAATAATTATGGAAAATTCAAGGCCGCTGTCTTAATCTGGGGTCCAATCAAAGCATGAGCCCTAGTCAGATTAAATCTCTCCATGACATTTCCATCTGCTTAAAGACATCACCAAAGAAATACACATTTTCTCTGGGACAACAACATATTAGTGTTGTTAGTCTTAATGCTTTTGTTTTCCATGGTGAGGATTAAGTGCAGCAAAACAATGTAGATTTTTCAAAAAATACTTTGTCATGTTCATCTTTAAAGGACCCAAATAAATAACATGGCATGTAAGTGGATAGAGTAGTCAAAATTAGTTTTAAAATAAGAGTACTGTTACTTCAAAATAATAGTATTATATGTATACACAGCAATGGTTCAAGAAGTGTGTTAAATATTTGGGGAAAGTTTGAATATTTGTACAGTCACATATTTATACTTGAACTAAATGTATATGGAAAGATAAAACATGATTGCACAAAAATGCAGCATTTTGAACTCTTTAGTCAAATAAGAGTACTGATACTTAAATGTATTAATATTAATCAAGTAGGAGTAAAATTATGCTGCCAGAAAAAGTATGGGGTAAAAAGAGTTACTCAAGTAAATGTAATGAGTTCTACCCACTTCTGCTATCACTCTAGGTTTCAACCAGAACTATAGAGTTAGAACTCTTTTGCACAGCAAAAAGCTTTACTCAGGTTATTTGACCTACACACACTCCTCCATTACCAAGCTCATGACTTTATATGCAATCAGCTTGTACACTGCTTGGTTGCATTTCAAATCCACAGCAGCAAATTTGGACTCCTCATTGACGGAGAGATTAATCAAGGGACAGTAAAATGAATGAGATCAGCGCCCGGACTCAGGTTAGACTGGAAAAGTTTTGCAGCGTCCCTCACCTGCTTGCCTTCACCCTGCACCCTGCCTCTGTCCTATTGTTTTTATGTGGCACAAATGGAAAAAGAGCTTGACAAGGGCATTTCTCTGAGAGCTCGGGGCAGGAAAGCCTTCTGAGAGCTGCACTTTAAATCCTGTTTGTCTGGCCCATGTTGGCTAGTTAGCATTTGACCTCTGACCACGGACTTGTCACCTGTGTAAATGAGACTATGGTGGAATTACAGGGATGGACTCTACATGACATGTAAAGAAGAGGTAATGGAAGTGCATTTATGTCAACTGTGTCTTCAAGCAAAACTGACTATAGCCCAAAGAACATACATTCTTTAAAGACAGGTTATATATTCATATGAAAAATAATACTAATAATATTGCATGTGGAGAAAAAACAATAGTCTATGCATGTTATAGTTGAATACTAATTACATAATAAAAAAATTAAAAGAAAGCATATTATGCCTTCTATGTAAACTTGGAGCACATTTTTATGGCACAGTTATGCAATTGATGCAATTATTGAGTAGAATAATACAGTTATGGTAAATGGTCACATTTTTACATAGCTCCTTTCCACCTTTAAGGCACTCAAAGCATTTTACATCAAGGAACCACTCACCCATTCACACACATGCACCAGTGTATCCAGGTACAGTTTTCATTCTCTGTGCTTAGGCTGCCATTATCAGACTACTTTTGTATGATTAATGTGAAGCATCAGATAAAACATATTATCTGAAAACAACACAGAGATAAATATACTTCTTTATTAGCATGGTATAAGAAACCTGACAAACAAACTTTCTGGGTAGCACACTAAAGGGAAGTCAGCACTTGGTTAAAATATGTACTCTGGATTGATAGTTTTAAGTCCCATTTGACAACCCGTATAAGCCCAATGACTAAATCAAATATATGATTTGAATACCTCTGCTTTCCCACAGCAGAGTCAGTTGCAGTGATTTCTCAATTCCTGGTGACAGGAGATGACACTAGCCCATTGTTAACCTCTCTCCCTCTCCTGAGCGTGTACATGTCAGAGGGGCAGAGGGGATTTGATGATATAGTCCCACTTGTTCACATACGTCTGGACGTATTAGTACATGTGTGATAGTGCTGTCATGCTCCCCCTCAGAAATGATAACCATAGCTGAGTACATGTCACACTGTGGACTCTTGTATTACTTACTTTATGTTTCACACCAGTACGTTTACATAAATCATCGCCTGGCTCTTTCCTTTCCTCTATACGCGCCTACAAGTGAGTCGTACCGGACCTTGTTTTTTTAATGACTGTGACCAATGAGATATGTAGAGTCGGCAACTGTTTTACTGTGCTCATACAACTGTCAATTGTGAGGAGGTTACAAAAAAGAAAGAGCATTTTAACTTGTGTGTGACAGTCTGCCAATTATGTTTCATGTGACTTGGATTTGGGACAAGCCACATATTGTCTGTAATTACAGTTTGTGTTTCTTTTTTCATTTCTCGTTATTTGATTTACGGCAGACTTACCATAATCTAATATTTTGATGAGATTAGATGAAGAATAGCACTGTGTTTTTGGACACTTTGAGTTATTATTTGGTGCACAAATATCATCTGTTTTATTACATGATTGGCTCATAAACTATCAAAAACATTTTCTCATTTGATGAGCTTGTGATGCTTATAAACTTGATCGAACTTGCGCTGTTAATTTCATCAACTGAAACATGTCCTAGTTAAAATAAAAAATATATATTTTCTAGTTGATTAATGGACTACTAAACTACTACACTACTACATTTTGTTGACTAAAACTAAAAATAATGATCTGACTAAATGACTAAACAAATGTAAATAAAACATTTTTAAAAAGAAGGCTTATAACCAAGGCTGAGTCTGTGTTAGTTTAATCTGAGTAAAGGGGCACACAAACAAAGAAGTGTAGATCATAAACAAGGGAGGAAGTATCATAATGTGTTATTACATCAATCATGGAGGTTATTGCAAAGACATAAACCACTGCTGCAGGAAATGACTTAACAACTGTCATAAAAGTCAGTTAAATACTAAACAACCCCACACTCCAATCAATAGCTACCGTATGTGGGGATTTTTTATCTTACAACACCCAGAACAATATCTGTGGTAAGAGTGTCCAAGCCGATTGCATTTCATAACACAATATTACATGAATCTGAACAGTCACTGTTCAGCTATGACCATATTTAAGCATCTAATTTGCAACTGTGATCTTTCTTTTTGCTTTCATTTTGTATAAATGTTTTTAATTGTTTTATGTGGTTTGAATATTTTTTATTGGCCTCTGCACTGTGCTTGTCTTAAAGGTGCACTGCATAACTTTTTGGTGGGGCTCTGCTACCTGTTTGTTGTCCATGGAGATGTTATTGCTTTGCATGATATGTTCCACCGTATGGCATTAAACATATCTATCCAGTATTTATTTAATTACGGGTGCTTTTATTAAAAACATACATTCTTTTTTGTGAGCAGGATCTCTTCTCCACAGCTACAGAACAGGAACAGTTTATGGAGAAGTTCATCTTGAAAATGCCAACCAAATGAAATGGCATGAGCAATAAATAAATAAAAATAGCAATAAATAAAATAAATAACAAAAATAAATAAAAATACAAGCAGGTGGCATACCCTTCACCAGAAAAGTTGCATAGTGTGCAATTAAGGTGGCAATAACAACAAACAGTGCACTGGAATGATGGCACATGAACAACAATACCAAAAAAGTGAATTGTCCTAAATATTTGTATTATTTTTGCGGGAGTAGTAGTCATTTTTATTTGGGTTTAAAATTACCATGTTGTAACAAGTGTGTTTAGTTTTTGACAAATGTGTTTCCAAACTGTTTAGATGTCAGAATTATAGTTATATTTACTCTACTTGCCAAGCTTGTTCTGAATTAGTTTTGCAGCTCTTTGATACAACCACATTCCAGCCAGTGCCAGATGGATCCTCTTTGAAGATAAAAGTAAATCTGTGGACTATGGCACAATGGATCAAACACAAAATGTGCACTCAAGAATATCAGGGGTAAGTTTGCCCAAATCCTTTTATCCACATCTTAGAAAGCTGCCCAAATAATTGTCCACAACTTACAAATGTTCTTCTACCCCCAGTGGTCATGTTTCCGGTCATGGCAGATCTCCCTAAAGCCATTTTATCAACCTAAAACACAGCGCGCAGACCTCCCTCTCTGTTGCGTCCCAATTATCGGAGTGGATCTTGCAGCAGGTATCTAAATGTCATGTTATTTCTTTCAGAGTTCCTTGGCAGAGTACATGGGGTAATTAGTACCGGAGGGAAGTGCCGGTGTGATCAGAGGCAGAGGGATAAGCATGGATCGCAGAGCTGCCAGTCCTTCATATCTCCTCACTGGGATTTTCTGATGTAGTTGGAGAGTGTCAATGGGGCACAGATACAGGGGCCAGGGAGGAGCACCGACATGAGCCTAGATGTTCTCACACCCTCCCCAGTCACTTTCCCACAGTTGGTAAAATGCATAACTCTACGGTGTTGCAAGTGTAACAGTTTAAGCACCTTTGCACGACAATAATGACCTCCTGGGTCTAAATCACAGATCATGTGCAGCTTTCTGTTTAGAGTTTGTTTAACTTTCTCAAGTCCAGTGAACTCAAAGCAACACTCTATACTTTCTGTAGGTAGCACATCACCTGGAAATAGAAAGTTAGAACCATACTTTGGGGCATTCTTCATGGAAATGTAGGTGTTTAAACCATATTGTGGAATATTATAGCCAAAAGGAATGGCATCCTATGGAGAGAGGCAGTTGGAGGCCTTGCTCCAGGCCAAGTCCGTCAGGCTGGTAAGGCCAGTCAGGTTTGGAGATGCTTAAAAGAATGCGAAGACCTTAAAATCTTTAAGTGATAACAGAACCAATTAAATAGGGTCTCATTACTGAATTTGACTGTAAGCAAATTTACATACGATGACATAGTATGTTAATAATATTTTATAAGATTTTTCGAAATGATAGTGTTCATACTTGAATCTACTCTTGGGACCATTTCATACACTGCATATTTCATAAACAATCCTCCACCAAAATGAATGTGTATTTGCTATGAACTCAAAACACTCTAGTCCAACTTGAATGCTTTACCTCATTTATCCTCTGTGTCACTTTGCAAAGTTAACACCAACTTCCGATCACATTTCCCGTAATAGGCTTTGATTCCTTTTTAAAGAGCAGGTTGAATCTTCATTTCCCCACTGCTGTATCTTTGACCCCGCACTTAGATCTGCCTTTATTCTCCCTGGCTGCAGCCTCCCGTAAATAAGAGAAAGGTAATAAAGCATCAGAGCGAAGCTGTGTGGAATCGACTGATGGGCCCTGTGTCTCTGTTTGATATAAGAGCTGTTCTATGCAAAAGCACTCCCCGCTCGTTGCCTTCCCCGCTCCCTTCTCTCCTTTTGTCACTTAAAGAATGCGCGGCGCCTGTGGATTAATTAAAGTCTAAACATTAAATATTGATTGATGCATTATCAGTGGCTCACAGTCGCCTCCTCTCAGATTGATTTCCGCTGTGATTTATTGTCATATTTGCAGAGTCATTTCACTTGATAACAAAGAGAAATTGCTCGCTATCCTGGTACCCCCACCATTAGCTCACTGCATTGACACTATCCTGTTTACCGCTACCAGTCTGTAGATTTGTTTTTCTGTTGTTTTTTTTTTCTTTTTTTGCTTTAATTCTTTTGCTCTTCCTACTTTATATTCACTGACGTACTCTTTCTGTAGGAGGGAGATCCTAAAATGCATTTATGACCACCAAGAGAAGTGAGATCGACAATACATACAATACAATTACTCCCATACAATAACTCACATACAGTAAGGCAAAACAATTATTTTGTTACCTTTGTACAAAAATAAAATGTATATGTTTTCTCACGATAGAATGTGTTGAGGTCCTATGTAGACACTATTAATTGATAAATGTCCATACAACACTGCATTTGTTACATAATGATATATAATATATTTCAATCAAATACATTGTGCAACTCATTAAATAAATAATACAAAAACATGAGCGATGACTGAAAGCTTTGTGTAGCAAATAATAAGCAGGGTAAAAAAGATTTGCAATATAACAAAAAATAATAACGTATGTATGTATCATCGTTTGTTCACCAGATATTAAATTGCATTTGCCTTATCATCAAAGCCCAGGTTCATTTTGATTGCACACTACATTAAAAAATTCTATTTAAAATGTAATGGCCTCTTTGATAGCATCTTAACCTTAATTTTAAATGTTAGAATACTGTATTTGAAGACCTGTTAAAAAGCATAACAATTTAAGTGCACTTATTGCTTTTAGACATTCTACTCACCCCTACTCGTATTGAAAGGCTTTGGGAGTAATTGAATTTCACTGATTGCAATTTGATTTACTGACATTGAATTATGATTTGTCCTAATTTGTTTTTTGCCATGTTTGTGACAGTGTGTGAATCTTGTGGTTCCTAATTCTTCGTTCACCTCATGTGTAGGTCTGACTGTATTGTACTGCGGAGTAAATTACATTATCACTCATAAGGCGACATGTGGGGACACAACGTGGTTTTAAATCACATGTGACTGATTCAACCCAAATGAAGGGCCTCAGGTTTTGCCCTTATTCAGGTAGATTGAAAAGGTTAAAGCCTTCAGAAGTACTTCTAAATTGATTGTAATTTGAATGAGCGTTATTCCCTTCTGCAGTTTTTATATTTAAGAATATGGTAAATGACACTTCTGCATGCTGATTTTGTCACATATTATCTCTTAATAAATTATAAAGAATATTTTATTTTTCGACAGAAATATTAGAACAAAATTAAGATTTGCTCCTCTTCCTTTGACATCCATAATGGGTGAAAGAGCATTATTCAATTAACCCTAATTAACACTATAATATTCTACAAAGTGCATGAAGATTAGCCCACTGTTTCAGAGCATGTCCCACAAGCTCATTCATTGTCTGTGAGCAGTTAATTAAGGTGAAATTTGCTAATTGTTCATTTGTATTTTTCCTATTGGCCTGTCATGATAAATCACAGTGCGGTAATTCATCTGGCAATGTGCACTTCGTCTCTGTCTGCGTGGAGCTGGCGGTGCAGCCCAAGATGAAATGTTCATTGTTAGCATCATCTGTCACACTGTGGGAGGAAAGCATGACACTGCTGCCATGTGCTCTTCTCCTGCTCTGTGGGCCTGCTACGCTCACCTAGACCACACCGCAACTCATTTAATCTTTCATACATTTCCCACTGTGATGAGTTATTGCTGATTATTAATAGAGGACTTCAAGATGCAGGGTTTCGGGTGAGTCATTTCAGTTCATTTCGTTTCTCTTGCACTTAGCCAGGTCATTCTGGTAAATAAGGATCACTTTTTTACATGACCCTACTTAATAAAAGTCAAATTACAAAAAAATAATAAAAGTTACTTTTCTCTTTCTTTCAGGGATCTACAAGCCAACTAGTTTTACAACAGATGCCCTTCCTTATGCAACCCAACACACTGTTGAAGAGGTGTGTGAAAACACAAAGAGGTGTGTGAAAACACAAAACTCTTATAATATGACTGCTTAGATTTTGTGTTTAACTCTCCATACAGTACTAAGTTAGACATTGAAGTGCAGTCCCACTTTTCCCATGTGCTGTGAATTGGACATGTTTTTTGGATGTAACAGATTTCACAATGAAACTGGAATGAGCATAAACCAGGTGTCATAAGACTATTTGTAGGCAGATAACTGGTATTTTAGAAACATTTTGAAAATTAGATCACATTTGTTTGAGTGGCTGATGTCTGAAGTGAATGTCCTCCTCTGAATTGTATTTTATGCCTTTTCCCCTACAAGCTTTAAACAGCAAACCCTGCCTTTTCTATGCGCTCCTAAAGCAGCTCAATACACTTCTAGTCTCTGCATCATGACAAGCATCCCCCTGCCTGCACCACGTATTGGCTCAGCCTTTTCCAATCATCTTATTGATCCCAAATGAAACACTGAACTCATCAATACACTCTTAATGCGAGTTTGTTGTTCAATCACTTGCCATTTAAATCACCCAGCTCAAGTCATCCATTTTGTGTCATACATCGCACATCTCTCCAATTCACTTGACCATTTTCAAGTGAATTGAAACCAGTTTGCAATTATAATTATTTCCCAGCATTTAGCCTCATGTGAATGTTTTTCTCTGATACCTTTTTACTTATGTTAAGAGAAGTTGAGTCTCCCGAACACCAATACTATTCTTACATCTTAAATGAGGTTTCATGAATGTCACAAATGAAGTCAAAGAGCAAGCCCATTGATTAGAGTGGTAATTAAGATGTAAATGCGGCAGTGGGCTGGTGAGCGATCACACCTGCGATAATAGCAGTGTGCTGTTAACATCACCAGGGCTCTGACTGCCATGCACTGCACAGCCTTATCAATGTTTAGAGTGATCTTCTGTTTAAGTATAGGCTCCACTGTTAATTCATGCTGTTTGCTAGTGCTTTGCTGTCATTGGCAGATACTGGTTCCACGAGGTAATGACAGTTTTCTCCAGTGGGTGCAAGTCTTTTCAGATATCACCCTGTGAAAAGTATATGAGACACTTGGTTAAACAAAGAACACTGGAAGATGCCCTGGTCTTAATGAGGACCACCATTACTGCCAGCTACAATGTGGAGGCGTTTGTCAGATGGCTGAATTCACAACTCAAGGTGACTGGACAAGTTGGATGGACCACTAGAAACAAAAATATTTCATATGAAGGATTTAAAATAAGATTTCACATGCATGCGTGTTCAGGCCAAATGTGTAGCTATGGATGAATGCCATTTGGAATAACCAAATCCTAAAATAATCCTCTTGCTAAAGTGAAGCTAAACAAAAAACTCTCATATCCAAAAAAAAATATTGTTTTAAAGGGAACTCAAAGCTTAAAGTGATTTTATTGGTTGGAGCCATTTACTGAAGCTGCACTGACAAGTAGTAGTTACTGCTTGGATGTGAATGCTAATGTGTCGTCTCTGTGCACAGCAGATGTGAGAGTGGTAGTGAGGCTTGTGCAGCCACTGGCAGGCCTGTGGGTCTGGTGTTAACAGTTTAAGTCCACTGCTAGGTAAAGAATGAGTGACATGGGGCAGGGTGGCACCTTCATGGAGATGTTTGTCAGGAGATGTCCCTCCTCTCTGTGTGTTTACACTCACAGGGCCACACTTGGCTGCTAGCGTGGAGGGACTGGGAAAGCAGGCGTCATGTGAGAGCCAAGGCTCTAACTGTGAATATTAAAGAGCCAACGGGAAGGAAGAAGGGCTAGTGAGAGAGACCCAGTGATCTGGACAAAAGCTGCGTTCTGAGGACCCAGTACATAATAAGCACACTACACACTCAGGGCACTTTGGAAAAGTAGGGAGGCCACTGAATGGGAAAGGAAGTCATAAAAACACAAACTTCTTTTAAACCACTGATGTGTGTTTGTCCGCTGTCTGTCTGAGTCAACACAGCCTACCTGTAGAGGGATTACTGGTCATGAGACTAAACCTCCCTCTTTTTAAGACAGCAGCTCAATAGGGCTAACATTTTCACTAGCCTTATTCTGTTAAATATAACCATACACTGTAATGCACACTTGCAAAGGCTACATGGGTTTCTGTCAAAAGTGGAATGATAGCACACACACAAAGTTGCATTTTTTTATAGCTATGGTTTGTAATATTAGATTTGTAGCTAACTGTTTCTCATTATAAAATTAGTTCTGCCAACAGTTATTCACAAATATTCTCTTTTTATTCAAAGTATCACCTATAAACAAAACTTTTCTTAGGTCAATGTTACTCTCCTTCTCTTGTGTCCTTGCAGGCAAAATTGTCAGGAGCAGTGGCTGTAAGTTCAGTCAGTTTACCCCTGAGGTAGCCTTTTCTCCAGTCATCACTAGCACTGACTCCAGTGACGTCCTCAATCTGACTCGACTTGTACAAGTGGGCTAAATAAAGACTGACAAGCCACACGCCAGTTCCCCCTCTGCTCCAGGCAAGTTTCACCCCACTTTTCTCCACATAACAGCACACAACAAATTATTCCCTTCTTCAGTTTGACAAACCTGCCCATATGTGAAATTCTGATCCCCTATCCTTTAATGGGTATTATAGGATATCTCAAAATAACACACTTTAGGAAAACAGCCGCACACTGAACTGTCTTTGTCACGCACACACAAACACTAGTATACATTTAAAGCACTCTTGTGTGGTCGAGAACTTGAGAAGACCTCACATTGAGTCTGCAACACTATTCTTTCCGACAGATTGCTGATTTTTGAACCGCCGAAACCTCAGCACAGTCTAATGTGTGTTTGTGCTACTTTTAAAGAGCAATTAAGAGTGAAACAACGTCACGTTTACTGCCCATTTTTTATTGGGAATATGGAGGATTATGGAGGAAGGAAGGGGGGTGAAATGAGGCTATCAGAGGAGTGCTGAATATCGTAGTGCCAAACTGTGAATACCTTAACGCATTGCTGATGAAAAGGAGTAGGAGAGTAAGAATTATAATATAGTTTAATATGATGCACCATAAAAGTATTGTGAGACAAAATAGTTTTGTGGCCCAAAGAAAAAAGCATTTGCCCCAGTTGTAGAAGATATTTGAGTATAAGAGCACTGTATCTTGCATTGTAACATAAGTCTAGTTGGTAGAGACACACACTTTTTTTGTCAGATTTTCCTATTTTTGTGGCGTTTTGTCATTGTGGAGTTTTGCCTTGTACAGTTTATTGAATCCAGTCCCGCCCCTGTGGTATCTCTCCCAGGTGACAGTAAGTCTGGCGTCGTCTATTCCCTCCCGCTCGCTCACTCTGGGCCAATCAGGGACAAGCTGCAGATCAATAGGTTGCGTTTTCCCCCACCAGTCCCATTTCTCAGCCTGGGACAGTGATGCTTACTATCAATAGCAATAAGGGGCTGCCTTAGACACAGTTAACTGTTGGTCGACCAGCACAACTGTCTGGCAGCAGTTGATAAACATCTTGAGCGCAGAGTCAAAGAGAATAAACCATGTTAGAACTTCTTTGAGTGTTTATGTTAGAAAGAAAAGGGGCAAGTGGGTTGTAATACTTTTAGGAATTGGTCAAAAAAAAAAAACTCAAATTTCATTGGTGGTGTAAAATAATGTAAGTAATTTCTTCAAGATGTTTGCCATGTTTGGTTTTATGGTAACCCCCATCTCTAGTAATGTGAGTGAATGTAATCCGGCTCCATTCTGTGAAATATCTAACAACCTAAGCATCTCTTGCCACGTCTAAATATCATTTGTCAATGTCATATGAAAGCACATTGTGTTTTTCAAGAATACCGAAGGAGCTAAAAGAGGAGTCTTGGTTGTCATCCAATGCCATGGTGTTTCCAGTTAAGTCAACTCAAGCGAGCATGTTTAATCAGATACAATCAAGTGAATTAGGATCATAACAAGTGGACGATATAATGATCATGGCTCAGTGTCTCTATCAATGCACAGACAGTAATGAGAACCAGTCTCCAGAGAAGCTACATTTAAGGGGATAGTTCTAAGTGTACTGCATGCTGTGTATTTTAGCTCTTTTTGTTATGTCATACTGTCAAATTATGAACATTATGCTTATTGCTGTTGTATGTTATTCATTGATATTCAATGAACAATGAACTAAGTGGCTTTTGTGAAGGTGTTTTACTTTAAGGCAAAAGTCCATATAAGAAATTTGAAAGTTTTGCCCTTGAGATTTTGATAACTTCATGAATGCAGAAAATATGGGCGAGAAAGCTTCTCTACAAAATCTTGCTATATTTTCAACTGAGATGCACACTATTTAAGGGGGGTTTTCTGACCACTGAACATTCACACCTTCATTGCCCTCTTTCCTCCTGTTGTTTGCTTGTGAGGCAAAGGTGGCCTATGACAGAGGAGTGTGTAACGGCAGCTGAGATTGTGCAAAACCAAATAGGACCCATTGATACGGGGTGAGCTGCAGGAAGTTGTCAGGGGCACAAAGGGAGGAGAGGATGAGCGAGACAAGTGGTGGCAGGGCTGTGGAGGACAATACACAGCCCCTGATCTCTTCATTAATGGACGCCATCCTTTGCTGCTGCCGCAGCAGGTACTGCATTCTAATGCACTCCATTTTTCACACCGAAAGCTTTAACAGTGAGCTATGCTAAAGACATACCAGAAACCACACTATGGTATTTTCTGCATTGTATTAAGACCTGTAGATTTGTAATATCATAATGGAAAGAAGTCTTCATATATGATAGTTTGATAATAGCTTTTGTGTCAGCAGGACAGAAGGAAACTGTGGCCCTATTTCTTGATTTCTTTAAGCATGAGACCAGCTTACAACGATCTCTTTAATCAAGCTCCTAATCCTCCTGCAAGACGTCAGTGTGCACGACGGCCTGAGGCATGTCCATATTTGCTTTGGGAAGATGGGGTTTAAACTCACGCGTTAACCTACAGTATTCAAGAAAAACATGCATTTTCTGATATATATTGCATAGTCCTTAAATGCACTTTTTTATGTCGGTACATTTACATTGTTTCCCTTGTTAGGTTATACACAGCAGTTTATCTGAGCACAGTGCAAGTCCACTGCGACCGCAGCACTTTATCTGTTTAGCCCGTTTCCCCGCTTTCTTCTCCCGTTATCTCAGGCGCGTGCACGTGTGACTCGGGCCCTGGTGCACCTCCGCTGTGTCTGGAGGCGCGTCGCGTGGCTGTGTAAAGTAGACAACCACGTGTTGAATGTGGAGTGACGGAGACTGGAGCAGTGCGCTCCTGCAGCTCTGTCATGGCATCAGTGGATGAGTGGCTAAAATGAGTAGGCCTTTGCGCGCTTTGAAAGCTACAGTGATTATAATCAGTTCAAGAAAATTATTCGTCAATGGCATTATATTTTGTAAATAATATTTATCTTAATTAAACAACTTATAAGATAAAATTATTGATGAAGATAAAGTTTGCGGTTGTTCTCTTCGTAGGAAGTATCCCACTGCCCTGTGAGCGTGTGACTGTTAACAGTATCTTCCTCGACTTCGTTCCCAAATGAATCCCATTTAAAATGTCTCGCGCTCGGCTGGACTGCAAATCACCCTGTTTACAATCTCACACCAACACTCACATCAATTAAGCGCTCATTGATTTTCCCGCCCGCGACATTACAATATTGCACAGGCCTTTTTCCTTTTGCAGTCATAATTGCGTGCGCTTTTGCATTGCGCATAATTGATAATGTGCTATAATTTCTCTAAACAGTGCTTACAGTGTCTCGGGTAGCCTATTATTTTGTGAAAAAAATCATATTTTATAGCGTCGTGTTTTGAAATGTTGTGGAGCATCAGTGTTTGATTCTCTGACTGCCCCATGAATAAGTAAATAGTGGAGGCAAGTCGAAACTAAAAGATAGCTGACACGAGAGAGGAGCAGATCCATCTCGCCTGCAGCTGCTCGTTAAATATTCAGTGAAAAATAATGGCATCCCGGCCATCACCTATGGTAACGTTATTATGTTCATTCCTCAAAATCAGCCCCACTGAAAGCTTCGTTTATCTTTTCCTTCTAATAAATCTAGTGAGAGCAGGCGCTCCACTGGGACCTCTTGCCCTTAACACATCGCTCTTATGTCTGTTTCTATTGACAGTGCAGCGATATAATAATAATAATAATAATAATAATAATAATAATAATAATAATAATAATAATAATAATAATAATAATAATAATAATAATAATAATAATACCACAGCAACAATACATTTTATAATAAATTATAGATTAATAATGTTTGGCATTATAGGCTACATGAGGGTATTTTATCAAATAATGACAAAGCGTGTAGGCTAAGGATTGTTATATTGTCTGTCAAGCCTAGCCTAGGCCTCTATAAAGATAAGATTAATTGTCCAAAATATATGAAGCTTATATATACTACGCTGTTGCTCGCTAAATTCAACCAAAAGTGGACCGTTTAAAAAAAAAAAAAAAAGAAAAAAAAAAAAAAGAAAAACATTTTTCTTTAACACATAGGCCTATGCTAACCATTGGCATAATTGTCATACGTGTTATTTAGGCAGTTGATTTTGAAAAACATATTTAAAAAGGATGCTTTGGAAATAAAACGCATAACTAAAGTGAACCTTATGAACGCGCTGTCTTGCTCTCTGGTGCGCTCTGGTCACTAGTGCGCGCCACGCTCCAAGCTCCAGAGTGACGAATGGGCGGAGGGAAGGAGAGAGAGGAGAGAGCTAGCGGGGATGGACGGTGATGAAGGGGTGGAGGTGAGGGTGGGTGACTGAACAGCCCTGTGGCCAATCAGCTCCCGTGTGGGTGGGGCAATCTGTATTGGTCCCAGCGCTGCACGGGCCCTCAAAGTTTGTTTATTCGCGGAATGCAGTGTGATGAAAACGTGTTCGTTAAGCAAAGACTTTTACTACTAAAAATCAAGTCAAATCAAAGCCGCGGGACACTGGATCTCTGCCTCGGGATAACGCTGTGTGTTTGTAGGAGCTCCTGGTGGACAAGGCACGCAACGGCGACGCACGGGACATGTGTTTTGCCGAGACTTTTGAAGTCCGAAAAGTGTGTAAAGAAGACAAGGGACAGCCTGGTGTCTGGTTCAGAATCTGAGTGTGGACAAAGTTAGCGAACTAACTAAGAAGAAAGTGCTGCTTGGAGATGCGGAGTGCCAGCGTCCAACTGTGACTCTCACGTAGCAAAGGGTTAACGCGCGTCCACGGGGAGTTGGGACAAGCTCTGCCTTTCCTTCGTTCGGATCAACTCATTGGGTGGGAGCTGAAAGAGAGACAAGAGTCCCCAGCAAATCAGGAGCTAATTGATTAAAGAGACTTCATTTGAATAGGAGGGGGGCTGGCGAGGTGCCAATCGCCTTTCAAACAAGCCTCCCCCGTATGATTAATCGTGCAGCATTATTGATAATCATAACGGGGCACATGCGCGGTGGATGGGCTCCATTTACGTAATTTTTCAGAGGGGTTTTGTACTCATTTTTTTATTCGGCGCCTGCTGATGTGCCAGCCAGCATGTCGCGGAGGAAACAAGCGAAGCCGCAACACTTCCAGTCGGACCCTCTCCTGCCTCTACCCGAGCACAATGGTAAGTCCACGCGCACAGCACCAGCTATCAACATTTAACACACTTTACGACTTCCAACAAGTCTCTTAACTTATCTTTACTTCTTTAGGGTAGGCTATATCAATACTATTCTCTTTTCCTTTGGAAGCAACTTGGTTGTTTACTAACACCTCCAACTTTTATCACATTTTAAAAGAGTGTTCTTTTTATTTTCAGATCATAGTTTTACGAAATAGTTTCCGTTACGCACAGGGCATCTCGGTTTAATTTAAATCAGAATGCGTATAAGGATACGTTTAATTATTGGGTTAAAGATTATTAGCATATTCAAACAAAGTAAAACTTGCTTGAAGTGTCCCCCAGTTTTCTCCAGTCCGTCGTATCTTGTCCGCGTTCGTAGACCCAAACCGTCCCGCACGCCGCTCCCAGATCTCCCCTCGAACTTTCCTCCTTCTCTGACTGGGGCGCTTTTTGTCGCATGGCGAAATTTCACCCCTTGTTTAAACATCAGTTTTTTGCTTTACGTTTGGTGTAAGGAAATGAATGCGCTTAAAATGTATTACTCGTGTTTGCGTTTATCTTCCGATGATTACAGACCTAGACTGAGCCTTTTCGGTAGACTATTAATCATTTATTAAACTACAACGATCAGTGTTAGATATTGCTGAGTATTTTTATTTGCTCGACTTATAAAAATCTTTGCGGAGTTGTGGCTATTATCAGGTAACTTTGACCCACACCATGTCCAGTTCTAAAGTTTTCTTGGGCTTTCTTAGATGAAATTACGGACCGTTAAAAGTGCATAAGCTTTTTCTCAACAGTAACAATATTGAGGTAAAATTGCGCATAATAATGACCAAAATTTGTTGAAGGAAAGGGCCTTTTGAAAAAGAGTTCATTCTCATCGTAGTCAGTAAAACTCAAAACAATGTAACGAATTGTTTACAGTAAATAACTTTAAACTCTAAACTGACTTCTCCCTCAGAACGTTTTATTTAGATTAACCTCTAATATACCGTTGTAGGTTTTGAATTGTCCTCAAACAAGGCTTAATAAAATAGTTAAACAAGTTTGTTTGAAGTAAACCTCTTTGTAATGTTGCCGTTATAGTACATATGCAGTATTTAAACTGACCAGCAAAATATTTAGAGGCCATTCAGCATGTTGAAAACAGAACACTGCTTTCACTTGGATTTATTCAGTTATGTTATAAATAACATCACGTTAATTTTTGTCTTCTTAATGATCTATAAACCCAGAGATCATCTCATCAACTTTTCTCCATGCACTGTCCTGTGTGTGACTGTTATGGTCAGTCCTAATCTAAGTGTGTGAGGTGGATATAGAAAGTGTGTTTGGTTCCTGGGAGGTCGCTGCGAGAGCCACAGAGGGTGGTTTGTGCTGCTATTTTAACCTTTGCTTGTGTCCCTGTGTGCGGAGGTGAGCAGAGTTCAGACTGCAGTGTGTTCCCTGTGGGTCACCATTGACCCTGCTGTTCGGAGTCTTCTCCCTAAGTGTGTGTGCGTGTGAACAGGCCCTTATCAATGCTGTGGCCATCCCCTTTCACCCTATCACAGTGGCCCCCTGTAGATTGACCCCCTCTGCAAACACAGCACTCTAACTTGTCATTTTGCCAGTGTTTATTCGACATGGGCCTAGGTGTAGCCCCAGGACTCGCCTTTTCCCTCCCCCTGAGCAGTCATCAGGGCATCACTGCAGAGTGTAGACGGCCGCGGCTTTAGTGGAGGCCATCTACTGTTCAGTGGGACGAGTCTTAACCAAGCAGAAACTCTGCTGAAGTTACAAGTGTCAATGAGCTCTCTGAGGCCTCCAACAAAATAATGTAGGACCTTTTAATTTTTCTCTAAGTAAATCTGGCTTTCCTCTTATATTTAGGTGCAGTTTCACTGGATCTGTCCTCTGTTCTTTGTGCATGCTGATGTCTTTCAGTTCCCGGTACTGCTTTGCATGGATGTTCTATACAACTAGGCAAGTTCATCTTTATAGAAATGGACTGTCTTAGCTTAGTTTTAATTCGCATCTAAACCGCTCTACTTTGGGAGCTTGCTCATAGCATTTGTCTTCTTATCTTCTGTAGCTGTGAATTATTCTTTTTCAGCATACTAATAAAAAAATATATATACGCACATATTAGATATATGCACTTAAAGGAAATTATAACGCAAAATAAATTTTATTCAAATTGGTAATTAAAGCAGAATTATGAATATCTAAAACATTGATATCAAAATTTAAATATATTTTAAAATATTTGCAAGAGTAATGTCTCAAATAACTTTATGTATTGGTTAGAAAATTGTTGATTTATTTCTTAAATTGTTCTATACTATTTTAACACAAATTAGACCATAGTGTTTTTGACAAATTATTTGTATATTTTTTTCTTCAACTGAGCTAAAAAGTTTATGTAACATAAACTGCATTTGTTAGCTAAATTTAGTGAAAGCTTTTGTGTAGTTTTACCTATATTTACATATATTTGTGTTTTGCTGAAAGCTTGACGTGGTTTTGGACAAAGTTGAGAGCCTTTTTTTTTACTTAAAAATAAATGGTAACTAACAAATCAATTATAATTATTTTTGCTTATCTTAATTGGTAAAATAAAAAAGGCATTTATTTTATACCATCTTTTAATCCTCCTAATTTTAAAACTAAATGATGGTTGGTTGGTCAGCAGCTGGCTGAAAGGGGGATCTGATGTTGAAAGTTATCATTAAAGTTGACTCTTCCTTATATGCATGGTTTGGTGGTGTGAGGGCCGGGGTTTACTGTCATGGTAACTTTGCCTTATCTTATGTCTGTTAGTAGAGAAACATTGAGGGAGATAATCCCTGAATTGAACAGGATCTGCTTTGAGGCGACTCGGAGATGAGCAGGGCCAGGCTGTGCCGGCAAAGCCCGCCGCTCCCATGCTGCGCAAACAATAGGAAGGCATCCTGTCTCTCTGTGGGGCAGGGCTGCACTTCTCTGGTTTTCATTTGCAAATGAATTCTTGGCCCTGATGAAAGTGTGGAGGGGCCAGAGCCACAAAGAAAGGGATTCATAGAGAAATGCAATTTGTAAATCAACTTGTATGTTAAACAGTGGAATTTGAGAGCGACAAAGAATGAATGAGGACAAGTCTGGGACACAACAGTAGTGCTGGGGACATAGTGTCATTTTAATAAATGGATGAACATTTTCAAAAGTAGTTGAGGTTTTGATTTATTCTCAACAAAAGCTGAATTATCTGTTTATATTGTCTGGAAAGTCTTGTTTTGTTTATTATTGCACTACATGTTATTTATTAACATTGTTTAAAAAGTAAATTAAATAAATGCATAATATTTTTTCTCATATTAATATTAAAGTTCATTAGGGCTTATTGTAGTTGAATCTTTATGAAACGCTATTGTGCTTCAAGCGCGATTGTTCATGCCTGTGTGATTGCAGCTTGAGTGGATACAAATTGGTTTAGTGACACAGATAAACTGTCAAAGATGTCTAGTTGGCTGAAAATGAGCCGGGTTGACAGCAAATTGAAAGTCTAATAAGTCCTTCAAATGTTTGATTTTTTGCAGACTGAACAAGTAGACTTTGAAGAGCAGTAGTTATTGGAAATCAATGGCATTTTATGAAATTCCATTAAGAATCAATTTCCTCACTTCATTCTGTTGTATATTTTGAATGGATTATGTGAAGAAAAAAAAGCTAACTTTTAGTTAAAACTCTCATGTACAAGAATCACTTTTAAAAAATTAGAGTAGCGCCCATTGATTTTGTATCACCTCTTATCAGCTTGCAGAGGCCACTGCCAATTTCTTTACTTTTTTGTCTATTGTTTCTTTCTAATTGTTATTTCTCATCAAAGGAAGTATACAACGAATTAACAAGAATAGGAGAGATAAAGAAATAAAACAAAATATACATTTAGTTTTAATCAAAATGTTTCTGTTTTTATCTTTTTTCAGGGGATGCAGAACTATGCTCAGAGGAAGCCCCCCTCAAGGACTCCGATGCCCATGTCTGCAACAGATGTTGTGCTGAGTTCTTTGAACTATTCGATCTTGAGGAACATCAGAAAAATTGCACTAAGAATCAGTTAGTTCTGATAGTTAATGAGAATCCTGCCTCTCCTGCTGGAACATTTTCACCTGGATCTCCCCATAATCCTGATGACCCGATGAATGACGCAGTGAATAACACTGACCACACTGAGTCCAGTCCTCTTCTGGAGCCCAGCGCTCTTGACAAAGATGAATCTATGGATGTGGACGTTTCAGGAATGAGCAGTGGCCATGAGGAGGATGGTAGTCACACGGAGAGTGCCAGCCCTGTACACACTGGCAGCAGGGGAGCATCCGGTCCTGCTGCTGGCACTTCACCTATTTCTGCCCCTCTACCTCAGCTCAGTAACCTGGCTGAATTGGGAAACTTCTCAATGATCAATAGTAATGTTATAATTGAGAATTTGCAAAGCACCAAAGTAGCTGTAGCTCAATTCTCTCAAGAAGCTCGTGGGGGTGCAGGGCCAAGAGTGGCAGTGCCAGCCCTGATGGAGCAACTCCTAGCACTACAGCAGCAACAAATCCACCAGCTTCAACTAATTGAACAGATTCGCCACCAGATACTGCTGTTGGCATCCCAGTCCCCAGAGATGCAGGCAGCACCCACCTCTGCAGCGGGCAGTGGAGGGGCAGCAGCCAGCCCTCTGACCACTCTCAGCTCCCATCTCTCTCAACAGCTGGCTGCAGCTGCAGGCCTTGCCCAGAACCTGGCCAGTCAGTCAGCCAACATCAGCAGCCTGAAACAACTGGCTGCCGCAGCACAGCTACCTCAACCTGCCCCCTGCAGCAGTGAGAAATCTCATAGCATGAGCACACTAGGCCCATCTACAGGCTCCCAATCCTCTGACAAGAGGCCAGCTCATGTCAGTAGTCTACACTCTCAGCTCAGCAGCTCTCCACTAATGAAGTCCTCCACACCAGCGTTTGGCATTGGTAATTTGTTAAGCTCTGCAGTCAATCCCCTACTACCTCAGCCCCCACCTGGAAATCCCATGTTCTCAAGTTCTCTTCCAAGTGTTGGTACCACCGTAGAGGACCTCAACTCTTTAGCAGCTTTGGCCCAGGCAAGGCAAGCCAAAGGCAAGCCACCCAATGTCACTTCCTTTGAGCATAAGAGCAGCTCGGATGAGGCGTTCTTTAAGCATAAGTGTAGGTTTTGTGGTAAAGTGTTTGGAAGTGACAGTGCCTTGCAAATCCACTTGCGCTCTCACACTGGTGAGAGGCCATATAAATGTAACATCTGTGGCAACAGGTTCTCTACTCGTGGAAACTTAAAGGTACATTTCCAGCGTCACAAAGAAAAATATCCACATATCCAGATGAATCCCTACCCAGTTCCTGAACATTTAGATAACATCCCAACTAGCACGGGTATTCCTTATGGCATGTCCATGCCCCCTGAGAAACCTGTCACCAGCTGGTTAGACAGCAAACCTGTGCTGCCCACACTAACTTCCTCAGTTGGCATGCTGCTTCCACCAACAATGCCAAGCCTCCCACATTTCATTAAAAAAGAAGATCACTCAATAGCCATAATGAGCCCTTCTGTTTCAGCAAAGAGTGACAATGGTGCTGCAGAACCCTCTGCAAAAAGTGACGGGGCATCTGAAGAAGGTGAAGGAGCAACTCTGCCTACCTCAAATGGGAAGAATGAAGAGGGCAGCCAATCCTCAGGCATAATGACAAATGTTAGCTCTGCCTCCGATAGCACTGCTGAATACACCACATCCAATAGCCCACCCATGATGACCAACCCACTCATGCCTCTCATGTCTGAGCAGTTCAAGGCTAAATTCCCCTTTGGCGGCATCCTGGATCCTCTCCAGGGGTCAGAGACATCCAAACTTCAGCAGCTTGTGGAAAACATTGACAGAAAAGTGACAGATCCTAATGAATGTGTCATCTGTCACAGAGTACTGAGTTGCCAAAGTGCTCTAAAAATGCACTATCGTACACACACAGGGGAGCGGCCTTTTAAATGTAAAATCTGTGGAAGGGCATTTACCACCAAGGGCAATCTAAAGACACACTACAGTGTCCACAGAGCCATGCCCCCTCTAAGAGTGCAGCACTCCTGTCCTATTTGTCAGAAGAAATTCACAAATGCTGTGGTTTTACAGCAACATATCCGCATGCATATGGGTGGACAGATCCCTAATACCCCTCTGCCTGACAGTTACCCTGAATCCATGGCCTCTGACACTGGCTCATTTGATGAAAGGAACTATGATGATCTTGATAACTTTTCTGATGATTACACTGAAGGAATAGAGGATGGTCCTGACAGCAGTGTGCCTGATACACCCAGGTCTGTGGATGCTTCCCACGACAGTCTGTGCAACTCCCCGGCTCCTCTGGATGTTGGAGGCCAGGAGGGGCATGAGCGAAACAATCAGCTAAACACCCACAATAATGATATGGAAGAGGTACAACCTAGCCAAGGGAAAACTGCTGCAAATGGCTCTGGTGATGGGGATTGTTTCACAAATGACTCCTCGTCACTGGGAGGGGATATTGAAAGCCAAAGTGCCGGAAGTCCAGCTGTATCAGAATCTACCTCCTCCATGCAAGCACCATCCCCGACTAATATTCACCCTCAAATACGCAAATCCCCTACGCTTGAAGAAAGACACCAGAGGCATTTTTCCATGGAACATACAAGTCTCTTACACTCTCAGCCTCCAAACACTGCCCTTGACCTGACTTCTGTCAATTCATCAAAAGACCCCCTTGGCATGATTTTCCCCTTCCGAGAACGCAGCGTCACTAAAAACACGTCTTGTGACATCTGTGGCAAAACCTTTGCATGTCAGAGTGCCTTGGACATTCACTATCGAAGCCATACCAAAGAACGACCTTTTATTTGCACGGCCTGTAACCGGGGTTTCTCAACTAAAGGCAACCTCAAACAGCACATGCTTACCCATCAAATGAGAGACCTGCCATCACAGCTCTTTGAACCATCCAACACTAACCTCTCCTCCAGCCCGACCCCTTCTCTGCTCTCCGTGGGACCACTCAGCAAACCTGAGGTGAATGGTTTCCTCCATAGCCTCCACCCAGATAATAAGGACTTGCCCCCCAGTATGATCACGTCCTCCGCCTCCACCTCCCCTGTTCTGTCTGCGCCCCCTCCCCGCAGGACACCCAAGCAGCACTTCTGTAACACCTGTGGGAAGTGTTTCTCATCCTCCAGCGCTCTGCAGATCCATGAGAGGACCCACACAGGGGAGAAGCCGTTTGCCTGTAGCATTTGTGGACGTGCTTTCACCACCAAAGGAAATCTCAAGGTAAATGCAAAATACTGTTATGTTGTGTGTCCAGGTTTAAGCACCGTGCGGCTCTCTGCGCATTATTTTAACTGGTATAAATTGCCTGTACACAACATAGTAAAAAGTATACATCTCTGGAAACATACCTTTGATGTGGTGGTTGTTGTATGCTATGTATTATAATATGCTGGTTTGGCAGATGGATAATGTAATGCAGGGTCTATTTAATTTGGAAGTATACAAATGTACTACATGTATGATTCAGCAAATGAAATGTTGAGTTCTCTGAGCAATAGGACTTTAAAGAAATCTGCATGAATGGCCCATATTCATCCAAATATTGTGGTTGTCATGTGAATGTGGAACTTACGTTTCCAAACAAAATAAGTTGTTTACTCCTACCTCACAAAGCACAAGGCAACTAAATTGTCTGTTGTGCCCGGGGTGTGAAACTATTTTAATTTGAAGGAGAGCATTATTGTTATTTTTTCCATTGCATCATTTCAGCCATAGCGGTTTAGTTTGTAAACATCACTCATTCTTTTCTCTTCTTTTTTTCTCTCCTCTCTCAGGTTCACATGGGCACTCACATGTGGAACAGTGCCCCTGCCAGACGGGGCCGTCGGCTCTCTGTGGATGGGCCCATGGCCTTCCTGGGAACAAATCCGGTCAAGTTTCCGGAACTTTTTCAGAAAGACATGGCTTCAAGAGCTGGCAATGGTGACCCTGCCAGTTTTTGGAACCAGTATGCTGCAGCATTTTCTAATGGCCTTGCCATGAAAACAAATGAAATCTCTGTCATTCAGAATGGAGGACTCCCACCTATGTCAGGTGTTATAGGAAATGGTGGTAGCTCTCCTATTGGTGGCATGACTGGCAGCTTAGACAAGCTACATAGCACAGAGCCCAATGCTGCACTTGCAGGGCTGGAGAAAATGGCAAACACAGAGAACGGACCCCACTTCCGCTTCACACGATTCATGGAGGACAATAAAGAAATTGTAACCAGTTAAATAGTATGTGTATGCCGATAGTGACTCTGATGATGCCTCAAGGCACAGTGTAATCTTGTAAACACATACAGAATATGAGTAAGAACAAGACAGGGACAAAATCAAGTATCTGCTTTGCTCACCATTGAATCTTTACAGATATCAATGTGAAGACAAAGCTGCTTTTTGTACAATGTACATGTTATAGTTTTAATGAGCTTATTTATTAGTGGTTATAACCTTGCTTGAATCTAAATGGAAGCATTAACAGTTAGGTTTTTGTTTTAAGTGAGAATGGATGTGTGTGTGCTTTCAAAATGTACTTTTGAACTTTAGAAAAACTGGGTAGAGAACTTTACCTTGACATTAAATTATTTTCTGTCTGTAGTACCTATATTCGAACTGTCGTTGTTCATGTGATGCATTATCCTTGTAATAAGCAAAGAAACTTGCTGTAAATAATGTATACTGATCCTCTGTAGACAGTCTAACCTCTGTGTGTCCTTGCGCCCCACTCTCCTCATCAAAGCAAGATGATGACTTTCAGGCAAAGTTTTTTTGTTCACTTGTTACGTTATTTAAAGAGGACTGGTATTTTACATTTGCTTTATTTCAGTGTTTTAGAGTTTGGTTGTTACATTTCTGTTTATTGTACTAGTACCTTTTTAAATTACTTGTTTTTATCTGTAAAGTTTTTGTTCATTTGGGAATATTTGACTGGATGTCCTATATCTTGTTTTGACACCCAATCAATTGAACAAAATTATGAGGTTTCTAGGCTGGATTCTCACATTGCTGCTATGTTCCAGCGAACTCCTCACGCAAATCAAGAGCAAGTTCTAAGTCAAAGCTTGTGTAAATAGGTTCTCCCACAGAAAAATGTGTACAGAAACCTCACAGAAGTTCATCATTACATGGGAAAATAGTGTTTTTATAAGTACAAATAGCCTATGGGTTTGACAACCTTCGGACTGTTTCATGCACTTTCTTGGAAAGTTGAAAGATCTTTATGGGTCCAGTTTCTCTACACTTTAATACCTACTAACAACTAAGTTACTGTAAATCTTTACTCTAATAATCAAATACACCAGTTTTCCAAAAGAACAAAATGTGTGTGTGTGTGCCTTTATTCTCTCCTATTTCTATTGTTTTTGATAATAACGCAAAGGCCTTCTGCTACCACTTTTGTAACGATAAGCCTGGATAGCCTACAGACTTGTGCTCTGCGCACCTTCCGCTTAAATTGTCTTTTAGTGTTCCGCAGTAACTAACCTCTGTAGCGCATTTGGTGATGCATTCAGTATTTCCTTTCGTATAAAATGTTGAGACAAAATACAGGCCACCCTTGTAACTTTTTGCTGCTCTTGCATTAAATGATTCTGTTTAGCATTTTGTTGAAGAGCGTCCTTTTCCGCGAGGTTCGCTCCGATTTATGGCACAAAGCCTTAAAGGAAGCTGTCAAACCCATCCCACGGTTATCCGGATAAAGCCTTTGACGGCTTTCAAGGTATTTGCCTCGTCTTTTTTCTTCATACAAAGTGAATTTTTCCCTTTTATATTTCAACAGCTGCATTTAATTTAACACATCGTTGCACATCCTGCTATGCAGGATCTGTTCATTTGTACCGAGCATCCCCGTGCGCGCCCTCCTCTCCGCTACTTCGAGTCCGCTGTCCCTCTCTTCTCCAGGCGCAAATTTCCGCAAATTTACGGCGTACGTCTGCGCTAAATGATGCTTAGCTACAGCCTGTTTTCTTAATACCGTGGTCATGTAATTCGCAGAGTATGCTTTTACCGCACACATTTGGAGGCAACCTACTATTTAACAAGTATTTCAGTGTAATAATAATAATAATAATAATAATAATAATAATAATAATAATAATAATATTACATGTGCATATACATATACATATATACATACAACAATAATACAAATTATTATTATTACTATGACTACTACACACAACAACTAATTAATTTCTGTGCTAATGTGCAATTTAAAGAATATAGGAATAGTCAAAAAATGTAGGCATTTATATTTTTTATTTCATCATTTACAAAAACTATTGCTTAACATTACGGGCTCTGCTATTTACTCTAGTGTGCATAAAGCTTGTTTAAAATGCTTTGGGCTGACTCCTCCTCGCCTATCGATTGAGCTGTGCTGAATTACAGAAACACTTGAATCTCAGGTGGCAAGAATGTGTACAATTGATCTCTTCCAGTGTGGCTCCCAGCAGTGACTCTGCTCCACAACACACGGCACCACAGGAAGACCTCCAAACCCAATGGCTGCACACTTGGAGAGGGGCAGTCCCAGTCAGCCCCACACACTGTCAACCATTACTGTGCTGCTGGTAGGCTCATCCATTGCCTTGCAGACAAAATCTCTTCTCATTGAACACACTTAGGATCAAACTGTATCCCTAAAATAGTCTGATCTCCACATCATTTAGAAGTAATTTGTCCGTTGTGTGCTATAAGGATATTAGTCACTGACAGAAAAGCATTGGCTGTAAGTTATACACACCATTTCAAATGCAGGATCACACCACTATAAGTCAATGTTTTAAGAATGAATTTTGTTTTGTACATTTGTTTTGTACAATGAATTTTGTTTTGTACATCAATTGTCATTTGGAATAATTATGCAATATTATTTTTTTCCATTTAAAAACAATCAAAAATAATTTTCTTGGGCCGTAATTCTTTATTAGCTATTACTAAGTCCCTAATGCAACACTACTGTTAAAACGCATACTCTGCAGCTACAATAAAAATGTTTTTGCTTAGAGCTTATAGTATTAATGTCACTACAAAATATCTTGGGAAATGTTGTGAGTTTTTGTTGTGCGTTTCTGTAGAGGAGTCAGAGTGGACCGGAGATGAAAAGCTGTCGCCTCCATGCGCATCCCTTGTGTAGAGTCGATGCTAACTGTAGCCTGAGGCCCGGTTAGGACATCCCACTGAGGTTCTGGCCCACCGCTGGGAGATCAAAGAGCCACTCACAACAATGGTGAGCCTCATCGGACTATAGCCATGGCTGACTTTCTCCGGACACCACACCTTCCCTCACTGTCACTCACTATTTGCAAATGTGTAGAAAAATGGATACATGGATTGTTTTTATATCATATACAGAAAGATTGTATTTGTAAAAAGAAAAAATGCACATTAATGGACAAACACATAACTACCACAAACACTAAAGGCACCGGCCTTTTTTTTTTTTTTTCAATTTTCACAATAAAATTCCAAGAAATAGCCCCAGTTAAGCCAAGTATAGCATGTATCTTAATGGCACAGAACTCGATATGTATAGAAAGTTAAACTTGGTTATTAGTTAATTAGTTATTAAATTATTGTTATTAAATTATTGAATATATTATAAACATTTTGCATAGTAGCATGTCCATACAGCACAAATGTCCAAGAATGGTGTTTTCACATTTTTTTGTAGATAAAGCTCTTCTTTAAATTTTGCCTTCCTTCAGAGTTTTTATGCAGCTTTTATCTCCCTCAGCTCCTGGTGGTGCTTCCTGTGGAAAATGGAGGCCTGGTGTGCCGTGTACACAGCTGGTTGGAAGACAAGACCTCCAGATTGTAAGTACAAACATCAAGCCAGATTTTTTGGGGCCTTTACACTCTCACATTTATCACGGACGAGCAATCGAAGTCTGCTTGGAAATATCTTTCCACTATCACTGTAATACTATGGACTTCTTTCTAATGTGTTAAAAACCTATGGGCAACTATCTGGATAATTTCATGTTATAGCATGTGGCAATGACACTGTTCTAATGTGATTATTTTTACTTTTTTTTCATACTGCTAAGAGACATTTTGTGACCTATCGCATAAAAAGAGTAACTATAGACAAACAGGTGGTACTCCCAGGCTTCTTTAAGACTAAGGCATTTGCAGGACAAGCTTGGTGCCCTTTTCTCTCATGGTAAGATGGGAACCTTCAGGGAAACTAATGAATATACAGGGAGCGTTTGTCTCACTACACAGTGCCTCTGCTATCTCTGGTCCTACTTTATCATGACTACTAAAATTGCAGGGCTATTTTACCAAGCTTTTACTTTACGAAGACATTTAGCCCATTGTGGTGCAAATTCTTGAAAATTTGATGTCAAGGGTTTGTTCTTTCAGGTCAGTTTAGGTTTGTGAGACCATCTCTTTTGACAAACTACAACCACCTTTTTTGTTATAGAGGAAAAAAACTGTTCTCATTGGCCCCCAAAGGCAAATTTAATTTCATGTAGATTTCCATTTTAAAATGAATCACATGTTTCCTTGTTTTGTGCTGTGAACAATGGACACAGATCGTCTTTCTCTGGTTTTAAAGACTAGCTCTGAGATTAAGTAGGTTGATTGTGGTCTATTCACTGTCAGAATTACACTTGGAAACCTAAACCGGGCCCTGTCTATTCTCGGGGCTTATACACACACACAGACTTGGGGACACTTGTGTTAATGTCATCTTGCAGATTCAATTTCCCCCATCACCAGCATCTAACCTTAAGCCCCACAACCTTAAGACACTTATTTGTTCCCACAGTGTCAAAAGATGCTAGTGAGATGGAAAGATATTCGGCTTCCGGAGATATTGATATCGAGCGTCAACATGAAGTGTCAAGGCGGATAGGAAGAGGGCCTTCAAGCCGCCTGTCAGGTGCGTTTGACTACATATAGGTGCTTTGCTTAGAGTCGCCTTGAGTTTATTGAATTTGTCATTTTTGGCCTGGGGAGTGTAAAGGGCACCTGTGTGTGATGCCGTAAGACCCCCGCTTCAATTGTGCCACGTGGAGCACGAGATGACAAGTGATGTGCAGGGACAGCCCCAAGCCGTAGGTTTTTCTCAAAGCGCTTCTCCACTCTCTGCGCGCATTATTCAACAAGGAACCAGCTGAAAAATATTTACAGTCTTATTAAGAAGTTACAAAATTAAGAGAACATAGTAACAATAATAAGTAACAGTTTTGAGTTAGCATGATTAATTTATTTGTTAATCTTAGGACTCTTCTGTTCTCTTCTAAACATCAACTAATTAATATGTTTCATTTATATGTTTGTTCCTACATTAAAACAAAACAATACAAAGTAGGGTTGTCAAAAATAGCTATCTAGATACTATATCCGACTCTATAACTAGCATTAAAATCTAATTTGATTAAAACTATTGATACCTAAAAAAATAGAACAAATTCTGATTCCTGAGACTCGGCCCATTCATTTGTGTCCTTTATAGTGGACATTGAGTTAAGTCGATCTTTTAAGTGTTTTGAGACTCTTAATGGGGGACTAGGTTCCTCTGCCTAAATAGGGCTGGGGGATTATAGGGTACTGTCATGTCCAGGAAAAAAATTAACTCAATAGGAATTTGTGGCTGCACTATGTTAAAAAAAATAAATTAAAAGGGAGTCTAAAAACTTTTGAAGGAACTGTAGAAGCTTGTCCGAGATGTTGGTCATTAGAATTGGATTTATCAATCAATAAATCAAACTTCATTTATAGAGCGATTTGCTAAGATGTTCATTTACCTCCAAATAGGTAGAAAATCACAAAAAATATATATTGCAATACACTTTTTTCTTTGGGTCCCAGGAGGTTAATATTAAAGAAAGTACTAGTACTGGTACTAGTACAAAACTACATTTTGTTTCAAAGGAGAGGTTTATTATGATTGTGGTGTCAAAATCTGTATTAAGTATTGTACCATCACCTTATTATCAAAAGCTTGTGTCTTGTCAACACTTATTATAACACCAATACAATACTGTTAATTTTGCATTTGTAATTTGTACATGATATAAAACCAGACATTCATGGAGATTTTAGACACCAGAAACTGGTATGATTAATTTTTACAGCCACTACCTTTAATACAAAATGTATCATCACATGGCCAACCTCCAAGCAATACAGGAAATGAACATTGGAAAATACAGCTTGTTCCTCCAGTCCACACTGACCACCCACATAACTGTAGATCAAAGCTGGGCCCTGCTACTGTGGCCTAATATTCAGTGACTTCAACTTTTGGTGATGAGCTGGTCTGGTCTGGTTCTGACTCTGGGAAAAGATCTGATAGGTTTGTCCTGCACCTCCTTATAGCTTTTGGATGAGACTCACAACCACCCACGCTTGTGTAAAAAACATCTCACTATTTTTTTTCCCTTCATTGGACATGATGTAGGCAGGAAAATGGCTGCTCCTCTGTGAAATGTGTAATCGCATGTTAGATAAGGGAAGCATTAGGTCATGGCGATTCCCACAATGTGCTATTTGAAATGGGGATCTGCATGTGTGGGTTATAGGCTCACTTGTGTGTATAACTCAATTGCAAAGCCAGACTTGGAGGTTGGACTCCCACTGGTGGCGAGACTGCATCACTCATCCGATTAAAGCATCCGTTAAATAGCATATGTTATGACTGTGGGATTTCATGGCCAGGGTGTTTTACGTCTCCCTGCGTTCATGCCTTCCTCATGCTCAGTTAAGTCCATGCCACCTGTGATTAATAAGAAATATCCCAGATCCTGCAGGTTAATGTTTAATCAATCAGCCAGCAGGGAAACCTAGTATATTTTTAACCAAAGTTGCACATCAAACGCGCTACAGTTTTATGTTGCAAAAACTCATTATTTTGGGTTGTAGGTAATGTTGCATAAAGGTAGTGCTGGAAAAATAATTTACTTAGAAGGATTTGAGTAAGTACTGAGTCTTAGGGTGTGTTCACACTTTGCTCATTCACCACATAAACATTTTGACTTAACTGGGACTAAACATGGAACTAAACCAGGACTACAATAGAACCAAACCAAGTCTGCTTTCTCAAACTAGTTTTGTGAGTTTTTTTGTTTTTTATTTGTTGTTGTTTTAGTTACTGCACATTGTTAGTTGATGTGGCTGCGATTACTGTTTTGTTGTATCAGCGACAGACAGTAGTTGCATTTGTACTATTAGCAGGAATAACTGTTACTGGACTTCACATGAGTATATTTTTTAGTATTGTTTCACTATGGTGCTGAAGTAACATTTATCATCGTTGAGCAACTCTCTAAAGATTTTTTAGCTATTAAAAGTTCTTTTTTGTGAGTCTAAATCACAAAGTTGTGACTCTAACAAACCACATTTGTATTATTGTATTGCTCCTAGTCATAAAGTTTCCTCTTTTAGACCCTGCACTAGACTTGAGTAGAGGCACCTGCACTATGAAATCAACACCCCACTCAGCAATAATGCTCTCTGAGGCTTGACCATTTTAGTAAATAATCGATCCAAATAAAAGCTGCAGATAAAATTGACTGACCCTCATATACTTAATTATTGCAGCTATTTGACCAAATAGCATCTTTCAGGATGCAGAGTGTCACAGGCCATCAATATCCTGTTAATTGCCGTTAGTTATTGCTCTACTTTGTTACTGCTGTAGATGGCCAGTCTCCAGTGGTCAGTTTGGCTCAGAGCTCCGGGGGGATGAGGTACTAAATGGTTGCACAAACAATTTGATTATGCCGTTTAATTCCCGTCATATAGATCTGCAGGCCTGCTGATGCACTCATTTCTGTGCCGCTATGGTAAAGTGCTGATCTGCATAGCTTACACTGGGCCCAAAAGTGCTGCCTTTTTATACACTCCAGGATCAGTTCTGTCTATCTTTCAACAGCGACTGACTAAGCAAGTGTACTACAGGTATTACTGTTGGAAATGTGGTGTTCTCATTCAGTTCCATATTTGTATTGTATTACTGTAATATGTTCAGTCAATCAAAATGTGATAAGTGAGCATTTGTGGTGTAAGATATTTTTTTTCACTTATGTAGAAGTATTAATGTATATTAGCCTGTGAACTTTCTTACATAAAAAGCCCACAGTAAAATGAAGCTGAGTCTAGCCCTCGCCTATATATGGTAGTGCTGTAACATGAGGAGCATGTAAAGTTAACTCCCTCCATCTAAGAAGACCACCTTGGCCAATTGAAAAATGAGAAATAAGCAGGGTAAACTCTCAGGGCCCGAGTTGCCCTGGTCCAAAAATTAACATTTCAATTCAAAACCAATAATAACGCATTGTGTCTGCCATGAATGAGTGCTGCTGCAAAGGGGAAGGCGATACCTCCTGTTCCTGTGTCAATGAAAAAGCTCCTTCATCTTGTGCTAAAGGCCCACACAGTCTGAGGTCAGCCAGTCAGCCTTGGTTACACTGCACAGGCATGCCTGGCTGGACGGCTCAAGCTTCCCAGTGCCATAACAAAAGCCAGGAAGCTACGGACACACAGCAACACACAACCTATTCATATATGTAGTGTACACACATGTCCGGCATGTAGAAAGTGGATCACCCAGCACTACTTAGCATGTACGTATTGTGATCTTATCGGGTACATTCATGTGACATCAATTTCTGTCAGTATAAACAAATTATTTGTTCAAAATAGCCACAATGGTACCATTATTCAACCCCAAAGCTGTGGCGTTAGACTTTTAGCCTTAAGAGAAATATCACAAATTTGTGAACCCAATCTCAAACTAATAATGATAAGGTGCAACATTTGTGGATTTTCTGTTTGTGTATTTTGTAAAATAAATAAATAAATAAATAAGACTCTCCCATAAAGTTATATAAGCCCCTGCCCTCCATTTGAAATTCAGTCAAATTCTCAGAACTTGAACTACTCTATCGAGTGACGCCTTCACCAGGGTATATCTGCACAGCACAACATGTGAGGGGTTTACAATGGCTGATAGAAGTCAGTAGAAATCATTTGACCTTAATTAGATTTTATTTTTTGGTGTGTATTGCAAATGAGGAGTCTGAATCTTAGGAAACTGGCCATCAGAACACCTGGTCACGTGTGTCAGATAGTTTTTGTGTAACTGTTGTATTTGAAAGACAAAGTATAATTCATTTTAACATAGCTCTTTCAATCACTGACATTGTCTTTTTTCATTTTGCATTTGCCACATAAGTTTACAGAAAGATGAACTGTTTACCTGACATCTAATCTGATAACTCCAGATATCAGATAATGATCAGATTTTTGGTGTATGTAAACACAGCCAGTGTTGAGTCTGCTTCAGGCGTTTGCAGTGAGAGGTGGTCCAGACGCTAGGCTGTGCAGAGGAACCAAGAAGGTGTCAGAGTGGAGCCCTCCATCACAGAGAAGATTAACCATAGGAGTGTTAGGGTCATTCTAGATCGAGGGTGTTCCAACTAAGACCCTGTGTGTAACAGTCTATCTGCTCACTCTCTGCAGTGGGCCAGGCCAGCTGTGTTAGTCAGAGTGATTTCTTACATTGACTTTAGTGCCGCTCACTGGAGGCTTGTCTCACCCACTTAGACTCCAATCCGAATCTCTTATCTCTGTTTTACTTCTGTTTGCCACCAGTGTTAACTTGACAAGAAATTTTTATTTAGTTTTAGTTTGTCTTATCTGACTACAATTATTTGGAGTTTTAGACTAAATTTAGTTTAGTTACTTTTAGTTTTAGTCTAGTTTAAGTCATCAAAAATTGTAAGATAGTTTAGTTGACTAAAATGACAATACTTCAGTTTAGTCATTATAATTCATTTTTGTTTAGTTTTTGTTTCTCTTTAGTTAGCAAAACTATGATATTGATAAAAGCTGTGACCAAAAAGTTTTAGTTGATGAAATCACCAGTGTATACCACTTAACAAAATGGCACTTGAGCTCTATTTGAATAATATTATTTGCATTTTATTAAAGCATACATTCAGCATAGAAGAGTCAAAGTTAAGTGAATGTTCTTAGTCTTGCACATGGCGTCTTTTGACTTGCCCCAGTGACACCAGCTCTCCCAGTGCTGGGACCAGTTACTCTAATAAGGCACTATTGGGACTGCTGCCTGCTTAGGTTGTCAATGAGTCTGTCTTGATCTGAGGATTAGGCCAGTCGTTCCAATTACAGCCCAGTGCCTTGAGGTTTGTCCAGCTTTGACACAGACACCGTTGATGGTCGTACTGCTGTGAGTGACAGACGCCAGCGTGCCAGGAGACCCTCTCCCACTGTGTGGCATGTGTGCCTGTATGTATCTCCCAGCAGGAGGCTGTCATTCAGGTCAGAGGAGCCACAGATTAACTCGTTATACTCCAGGCAGCTTGTGTCATCAAAGAATTTGGAATTGTGTGTGTGTTGTGTGTGTGTGTGTGTATGTATATATATATATATATATATATATATATATATATATATATATATATATATATATATATATATATATATATATATATATATATATATATATATACACACACATATAGGGCTGGACTCTTGCCTCTCATCAGCTCTTTTAACCCTCCTCTCCCCTTGTACATACTTGTGCCTGTCGCCTGGGAGGCCAGCACCCGCAGAGGTGGGTCATGTGACACACCACTGTGTCCTACATTTGATACTTAATATTCACCACCTGGTGTTATTTACATGCTATTAAATCGGGGATAGCTTCTGACCTCGCTGACTCTCAAATTGGTTTCAATTTTTCTCATCTAAGTTCAGTAAAACTACTACAACTACAACTGGAACAAGGCTCATGCAGTGTACTATATCCATAATTCTTTGGAGTCATTCTCCTCATACTTGCTGCTTGTAATGTTATCCACATGCGTTGTTAGGCTGTAATTAATAATGAATGGAGCGCTGTTAGCTGCCTGGCCAGTTTGTTTGGTTGAGTGTTGGCCTGGGAAGGAAACCCATCAAACCCATTGGTGTTACACTACACCTCTACAGCAGAAATCCCAATCTCGGTGGTCTTCTAAAGACGCCTGAATCTCCAAGTGAATGAATTCGAAACATTACACTAGCTTCACTTAAACAGTTACTGCAGATTTAAAGACTATCCTGCAGAGGATGAAAGGAATGTTTCATTCACTTGATTCTGTGTAATTAGACGCAGACAGGGGTTATATGCAGGTGTCATTAAATGGAATTGTTTGGTTGTAAAAAAGTCTGTATGATACAGTTTTTTTCTCGTTCTTTCTCTAAAGAAAAGCTCAGACTGTGAGCTCTTTCTTCAGCTGAGTGGCTTTGTGCTGGGCAATTCAAGCAGAAAAACTGCTCAAAAAAGATTGACTGACAGTTATATTCACTTAGGTTTGTTTCCCAGCTAAACGAAATGGTTTTAGATCAAATCATTTTTCTTGAGCCAATCTGGTGGCCACACAGACTGGGCAGATGTGCTGAAAGAACCAGTGGACAGTGGACGTAGTGTTGATGGGTCTATGTGAGTTCCTGCTGCTTGTCTCAGAAAAGACGATTCTTTGTCAGAACAAACTTGTAACCTGCATTCTCCACAGAGGTGTTCCTGTAAAACCATTATAAGGCTGAAGAGTGGAAGTACACCGAGTAGTAAAAGTGGCAGTCTCCTCCTGCTCTGTGCGGCTCTGTCTCCACTGTGTGAGGAGGGCAGATTGTGTTGTCTGGCGACTTTTGGTGAGGAAGTTAATCATATACCTCCGAGCAGAGCAACTCAAGAAAAGAGTGTTTGTAAACCTCCCCCCACAGCTCTGCCCAGAATTGGCTCTACAAGTGAGTGCCTCTGCTTCCTGTCAGCATTATATCTGTGTTCACACCAGCCCAGATGGGGAGACATTTGTTCCCTGGAAACATGGCTGCTGTTTTGATCGTTGGACTGTGAAAGCAAAGTAGCTCTCACAATGGAATGATGTGGAGAGGATTTTAGGCTGTGGAGGAAGTGTCCTGTAGACTGGTCCTGAGGAGTACTGAGCAGTCTGCTGTGTTATTTCTGCATGGCTTTACACTATTTAATCAGAGCCCACTCTCCAGGGAAAGTGCAACATAATACACCAAACACCTGCATGTACAGAACTTTACTCCTAATATAAAGTACATCTTTCTTTATGATTGTTCACCCATCCCAGTAATGTGTTCAGTAGTGATTAGGGCTGGGAATCCTAAGGTCCCTCAATACAAATACAATACGATTTCATGATAAATTGACAATCGATATATTGCACACGATATTCTGCAGTAAATCACATTTTTAAAAACCAAATACATTTTAAATGTGTTTCTGTTAAGCCACTATAACTGCACAAACCGTGTAACATACATGATAATAATCAAAACAGTAAATATATCAGATGTATTCATTATACTTTCCTTTCCGTAAACACAAAATTGTGACACAAATATAACAAATTATTTTGTAAAATGTACCAAAAAAAAATGCTCATGGTGAAAATTCAATAAACCCACCCACAATTTCAACACTGAATTACCAAATTTACTATCACGATAATGATAATCAATATTTTGATATTTTGGCACACATCTATTGGGAATGTGCTGTGTGTGTGGTATCATTACAACATGCTCTTGTCTTTCATCCCATGTGAATTGGTGTTGAAAGAATAAGACAAGAGGGGGTCATGTGTGTGTGTAAACAGGCTGTTATTAAGCACCAGTGAAGATACAAGAGTGCAACTTTATTCCAAAATTATCACATGGCAGAGAAAAGATTAAAATTGGAAATGTTCAGATAGTGCTGGTGACACCTCAACGTGTTGAGGGGATGTAACTTCCTGTGCAGCTGTCAGAAACAATTTGCAATTTGCAGCGCCACTCACATCTGCACCTCTCCTCCTCTGCTAATACAGCCTGCATGGGGAGAGCCAGTGGAAAATTCTCACAATATGACCATTTTTAATCAGACAGGCCCTAATCTGCCTTAATAAAAATGTAATAATAACCACTTGTATTCTGTAATGTGCACGCACACTCTTTTGATGTTTGGCTGATTTTGATTTAGTTTCCTGTTTGTTCATTTCTCTCTCATTGCTATGCCTCACCCATACAGTATGTAAGCAGTGTATAGCAGGGGCTAGTTTTACACAGAGCTGCACATGCTGGGTGAAGGATTGCTGGTCCTGGCCTCATGCACACTCTCCTGTACACTCTAATAGGACTTTCTCTGCCTGTTTCTCCCATTTATTGAAGAGTTTGGGATTTTTGGGCAGACCGCACTCTGATGAACATCCTGCCTGAGATGGCTAATTGTGGCTGGGCTGTTTTGTGAGCAGACTGTGTGCTCCCATTTTAAGACCTCCAAATGTGTCCACATGTTGATTACAATTTTAGCTATGCATTCATTCAGCTTTTTCTGTTCTGTTAAGATGAATATTTTGCAACACACTATGCAATATTCAGGTTTGGTTTGTTTTTCTTTTTCCCCTTTGATGTTGATGTCTCGCGGATATCTGATCTACAGTTCAGGCATGTATGTGTATATTTGCTTTGGTCTTTGGTTTGTAGTATTTGCGGAAATGAATTCATAAAACATAAAACAAATGTGAAATTTCTGGCATTCAGATGACATCTTGGAAAAATACAAAGATGAAGAAAATTGCCAAGTGTCCCTTTATCTACAGTAATTTTTAAACTTCATCGCAGGAAATGTGTAGTGGGTAGCAAAACCAAAAAGACCATTGTATCTTAATTTAGTATAATATTACTCATGTGGAAGTTAAAAATAGTTTACATTTGCTACAATATTGTGTGCCTTTAAGACTAAAGAGGTGTGCTAAAATATTGTTTTAATATATATATATATATGTGTGTGTGTGTGTGTGTGTGTGTGTGTGTGTATATATATATATATATATATATATATCTTGATACTAAATTTGATGATTAAGTATCGCTATGTATCATTATATTTTCATGGGGATTTTTCTGTATTTTATTTCAAAGAGAGCTACAAGATTCTTGCTACATGTATACAATTGAGAAATTATATTTTGAGCTATTTATCATGGCTATGTGGCTATATCTGTCCTTGTTCTGTTCTTGTAACTGAATGATAAACAAAACCTGCCATGTTATTATTTACTGGCTCTACTGTGCTTTGGGATCCAAGCCCCTTACTCACTTTGACGTGTTTCCTTAAAGGCAGTGAAAACAATGTACAACCCACTCATCCATAAGTCATGGGCCAACACTAAAAGAAAGAAATGCTTTACTCAATGGCACCAAAGTCTGTGAATGATAACAGCCAATAATATGTCCATTGAGGGTGACCACATTCATGCCACATATCAAATCCCCTCTCAATGAGATCAGTTCCCTCCTGTCAGAGCACATTAGGTCCAGCTCACAGCCCCAGTGACCAGCTGACAGCCGCACAGTCAAGCCTTAGCATTAGCATTAGAAAATGAGCAATCAGCTGGAAGGAAGCACACGAGGAGGGGGACTAACTTTGGTCATATACAAAACACAAAGTGCAAATCTAATGTCATGACCATCCACAATGCAACTGTGCTTTTTTCATTTTAAATATTTAATTAGACATTTTTGAAGAAGACACAATGGCTGGTGTCTCCGTGCAGCCCACTACACTTCACTGAAAATGTTCCTGCTGCTGCTAATAGAAAATTGCGTTGAACCTCTTTGACTTTGCGAAATAATTGAGTTAAAACACTCGATAAAACATTAATTAGCTTAGCCGTCTGGAGCAGATAACATAGATAAAACCCTATGTAATTCATATTGATTAGAATATGCACATTGAGCGTAACCTCTTAAGACAAGTTTTCCTTATTAAATGGACACAAAGCCGAGGTCATTATTCGTACAAAGAAAGATCGCTTAAGATTTTATCTTTTCACATAAAAAGGTTTGATTGGATTTCTTTCTGAGGAAGCTGCACAATCTATTTTATTCTGGTTTGATTGTATTACCTCTTAATTAGTTTGTATATTGAGTAGAACAGGCCTTATTGATTGGAGGTGCATTCATTTGCAATGCAAAAATCCCCTTTAATCCAATATAATCTCATCCTTACTCAAACACACAGACTGCCTCCTGACTGGCGCTCTTCCTGTTTGTCTCCAGCCTCTGCCTTTCTGTGTAAACTATAGTGAGAAATAACAGATTTACTAAATGATTTTCATAAACTCAGCCCTGTACTTAAGAGTCTGTGCGTCGTGCGTTTCAAGTAGAGCCTCATGTAGAGTGTGGTAATTTCCATGTCGGCTGTAATAACAAGCTGTATTATTTTCATGTGGCACTATTGTGGGTTTAATTTGGAGCTGTGCTGCTGAGTGATTGGCGCTTGTAGGTGTTGTGTGTAAATGGTGAGGCGAACACCCGTGGAGCGTGTCACAGTGCACAGGACCCTCCCACTGCTGGTGCACAGCAGCAGCCCAACACTTGTGTGTAATTAACCTCACCTGAACTCTAATGGCCCACCTCCGGGACCGGCCCGGAGCATTACTGTCACACGGGGTCCAGAGGGAGCCCTGTACAGACAACTGAGAGGGAAATGCACCCCTGTGGAACACCTAATACCAGCAACAGCATGTCAGAGGCAGGCATGACAGCTCACAGAACAGGCCCAGGACATACATGCTCTGGAGGTCCAAATCATTTAATTTTGTTATTGTTTAATGTCAGACTTTGAAAATAGTAAAGTTTTAGATTATCCATCTGAAAGTCTTCTTCTCTACTTACTGAATTTCTGCTTTTGTATTATTACAATACTTTCAATGGACCTATTAATTTACCCTTGGTAGAATTCCCAGTTGCCCAGTCTGCTGCAAACAGAAGTCCCATCTCTCACAGAGTGCATCTCTCTCAGTGTAACATGAGCATATTATCAGCACACATGATCTTTCATCTCTTAATGAAGGCAGAGCAGCAGGCCGCTGTGCACAGGCCTGGCACAGTCCCAGTACAGTCCTGGTACCTTTGTGGTACAGACCTGGTGCAGTCCTGGTGCAGTCCTTGGTCAGTCCTGGGTCAGTCCTAGTCTGGTCTTTATCAGCATAAGCGTGTCCAGTAGCCTGCTCCACAGCTGCACTTAGGGCTACCGGCACATTTGGCAGTGAGAACATGCTCTCAACAAACCTCAGATCTGGGCGGCGTGTGTGGTACGTCTGAGCCCAGGATTTTGGATGAATAGAATCGGTGTGAAGTAATCCACAGCTTTGTCTCATGGCCGAGGTGGATATCTTCTGACCGTACATGTGAGACTGTGAGTGTGTGAGATAGTGTGTTGTCTGGAACATGGCAGACAGCAGCACACACACACCAGACACCGTCCTGAGATCAAACATGGCTTTTACTGCCTTTTTTAAAACTACAACAATTTTCAGTAAAAAAAAAAAAAAAAGATTGTCAAGAATAGAATAAAAAACAGCACAATTTGATCATTTAAAAAAATTAAATAACTAAATCTAAACCAAAATTCAAACCAAGTTACTTTTTACCCCACCACCTCTTCTATAGTGTAGATATATTTTTCAAATCTGTATATTGAGCCTTCCTCTCTTGCTATGTTTGCTACTTAAATCATTTTGAAATCAGAATTTTATTAACATACATTTTTCGCTGTTTGATATTATTAATACTTTGCAATGACGCCATGCTGGGGGTGTTCTACACATATCTCTATTTGGGCATGTTCAGCAGTTGCCATGGTGACACAATGCGCACATGCACATTAACAAACACACTTTCAGGACCATGTGATAAATATGAGCGTTTACGGCCCTGTTTATGTGTTTGTTCAAATAAAGCCTGAGTGACAGATCTTCAGACAGAGCAGTGCATTCATTTAGCATCACATCCACAGAGAATGTTGATGACATCAGCTCCAAAATATCAATAGTTTCAAATGTAAGATACCGAGTCATTTCCATGTGGATCAGTAAAGCTTGTCTAAGTACTTTATGTAATAATTCCTAAAATGGAGATTAATAAATAATCTTAATATAGGCCCATGTTAATTCTGAACCAAGTGATATGGGCACATAGACAAATTAAAAGTCTCCATAATCAGAAGTGCGTTTGTGTATGTGTGTGAATAAGGTGTGGCAGATGGTGATTTTGTGGTCGCTCAGCAGTGCATAGGCCCTGGTCATACACATCAGAGCTGGATGTGAAGTGACAGTATGACAGGAGCTGATCCGCACTGCTCCCCGTCCCACAGCCAGGATAAAGAGACAGGATGTGGAGAGGGGCGACCCGGGCCTATGACTGAATCACCGCTCAATGGGCTTATTTTCATTACAGCCAAACAAATGTGTCACCCCAATCATCACACGGCTGATTTTATCCTTCTGTTACTGTAGCACCACAAGCATTTCCCTTTGTGTGTGCTGGCTGCTGATAATTCCACAGTGACAAAGGGGCCATGTGCCACCATGACCCAAAATGTAAAAAGTCTCTTCCACTTACATACTTCCTCACTGATATCACGTAGAATGAGATAGTCAGTGTTGGGAAGAATATTTTGACAATGTATTTAGTTACAGAATACTGAAAACTTGCATTAAAATGTATTTTGTATTTTTTTTAGGTATGCACCAGTATTGGATATTGGAGGTAAAAATTTTGGTGGCTTGGATATTGGTTTCCAAGATATTGGTTCAGCCAGTATCCAATTTTAGTCTATAAATTGGTGTAATAAGAAAATTTACTGGCCATGTTGGCCCAAAACATCCAATAACATGAAACATTTTTACAGAGTTGTTCTGTAATTACTTTAAATGATAAATAACAGTTACAAAGCACATTTGGATAATTTTTTACCATATGCTGCTTGTGTTTAAAGGAAATTAATTCTGTTTTCAGTCTCTGCCGTAGTATTGCTTAATATCGGGTATCAGAAGAGACTAATAAGCCAAAGGGTAAACCAATGTATTGACATCAGTATATAGTTTTTAAGAAACATCATGTATTTTTCAGATTTTTGGAAAGTAGCTGTTTTCTGAACACCACCAAATGACAGATTTAAGTATACTGGAATACACTTACTCAAAATGAATATTGTGAATATGTATTTTTCGGTACATGTTACTTCCCGATACTGAAGATAGTGTTGGCAGCATTATTCTAAGTGATTAACCATCTCCTCTAGGCTCAGAACATATAGACCATTCAAAGAAATACACATTCAAATATTCTTTCTTCCAGTTATTTTAATGCAATTCAGATTCTTGTTATTTATTTTAAACCGTTTTAACTGTCCATATGGTCTGTTGCATGTGGCTGGCAGAGAACAAGGGACACTGTATCGGGGTGTATAAAAGTCAGGGAGCAGTGTAAGTGTAACTTCAGTAGCAGTGTTCTCATTGTGGCCTCAGCCTAAACCTGAGAGAAGCCTTTATTCCACCCTTCACTGGCAGACGGACTCCACTTTACTGCTGTTTTGGAAATGAGACTCCGTATGTGTGTTTTCTCCCATGGTGCTTTGGGTTAAAACAGGATACTTCTGTTGTTACATACACGTCTGATATTTCTTTCTTTCTATTTTTTTGTAACTAATCAGTATATCAGGACATATGATAGCTGACACGTAAAATGTGCATATAATGTTACTTATAAATAAGAAAGAACTGTGGAGTGGAGTGGATAAAGGATTTTTGACTTTTGAGAGAGGAATACTTAACTTTTTTTTTTTTAATGGCACTTGTGTTTGCAACTGCACCCTTCCATTGTAGTTAATGATACTTTGCAGTAACATCATGCTGGGGGTGTTTTACATGTATCTCTAATGGTGAAATGTTTAGGAATTATCATGGTGATGCAATACACACATTAGCAAACAGAGTCTAAAAGTTTTAAGATTGTCTGAAAAAGAAAGAAACAGCACATTTTTGTGAGCCTGTGATCAATACGAGTGTTCATGGTCCTACTGTGTTAGATTTTCAACAAAAATGGTGACTGCAAATAACTGAAAAAACTGTTGGCCAATGCTAGCTAGCTTATGACTGCTATGTTATTTGTGAGGGACTTGTTTAACAGCACAAATCAGCTCATTTGTTTAGTTTTTTTATGGTCAGATTGTGTTAAAATAAAACTCATATTAAAATCCAACTTGAATAACTTCAGACAGAGCAGTGTATACAGTTAGCATCACACCTCCAGGGAATGTTGATATCAGCTGCAAAATATCAGTAGTTGATGAGCAAAGAAGGCAATTTATTAAAAAATCAAATGATCTGTTTGATTGCTCACTGACTGACGGCTCATTGATTTGTTGTAGTTTCAGTAAACATTTTGCCCTCTCACCATGTGGCTGTAGGGGCCTGTGGCAGGTTCCTCTGCAGGTGCCTCTCTGACTCTTGGCTGTCATGAGAATATGAGTGTTCACAGACAGCTTAATGCATCTTATTCATATATCATCCGTTCGTGTTGACAGTATAAGTATGGCATGTTTGTAAGTAGCCTATGCTAAGTATAGGCCCATCCATCACGTCTTTGCGTGACAGCAGACGCATGCTTGCTGTATGGCTTTTTGCAGAAAGCTAACAAGTGAACACTATGAGCAGCTATGAGGAATGTGGCATTCAGGTGTCCTGGAGTCTGCCAACTTACAGGGAATGTGTCAGTCCAAATCATGGAGAAGATATAGGTTCTTTAATATTCTTACAAAGAGAGGTTACAGAGCAAAGGTGTCATTGTATATCACAGCCACACATGCGGATATGGTAATTAAATCCCAAATCTGAACAGGATATTTTCTGTTTCTTTATCATAATTCAAAAATAAAAAAATATGAATATTGATATATATTTTGAATATTGAAAAACAAAATAGGAAAACACAGAAAGTTATACTCAATTTTCCTCCCTTCAGACAGATACCAGAACTGATTTTTTTTTTCTTCTGCTATACATCCTATCTGAAGGAGTGAGACATTACACAGACACTCGACCTCCCTAAGAAAGTATTACACACATTGACCACACATTTCATATTATATCTTCTCCACTCTGCTGGGACAATGTGGGATAAGCACCTCAAAAGGGCAGTGCACTGGACTCCTACAGACAGGTGAAGGGGTCAGGTGGCGAACTTCACCAATGATGTTCTGCGATGTCTACTTTTTTAGACAGAAGAAAATGTACAGATACTTTATGTTTTTATCTTTAAGTTCCAACCCTTTTCCACCTGCCATACTCACACACAACACAGATGTCAAACTTTACGTGCTAACCGGCTTGTGTCCACTGCCGTTTGCTTTGGCTCTTGGCTGTCCCTGTGTCGCTCCAGGGATGCAGTGATTTATCGACAGAGTAAACACCTTATGAATGAGACCTAAGCTTTAGTTATACAGTTTACAACATTAGAGGAACCGCACAAGATTTATGTGCACCCTCTCTCATGGCTACTGTTGGCTCCTGACTCTAGCCTCGTCTCACGTGAAGTTTTGAGCGCGTACGTTTAATTCTCAGTAGTGTAAATGTGTACAGCCAACATTTTATAACACGTAGCAAATGGAGTGTAGAGTGTTTATACTTAGCTTGTACCTGCACAGTTCTAGGTGAGAGTTCCCAAGGTCTGAATAAAGAGGACCTGTTTTGCTCTGTGTATTGTGTTTTCTAAGTATTATTTGATTTCATTCATAGGTTTATTTGACATGAGAATGGAGCTCATTAATCACTGGTAATGGGGCAAACTAAGTGGCAGATGTAGCCAACATGACCAAAGTGACTAATTAGAATACACTGCAAAGGTCTACAACAGGTTTTAAAGAAGGCTGAACAGGGCTGCATACCAGAGATAATTATTAATCTGTATAAATTTGAAGCATTTTGAAGTTTTTATCATAGAGCTTTGCCAAGGCATTTGGTCAAGCAAAATTGTTTTGGTCCAAAAGTAGAAGCAAAAGGATTTGTTGTTACAAAACACAAGATGTAGGTGATAATTGATCATTTGTAGTGTATTTCTACCACTACTATGACATCATTTAAATTAACAGGACCACGTTATAAGAGCTGCACTTTTAACAGCCTTAATGAAGCATGAACAAATACTTAATTTATAATGAATAGTTCACTGAGAATTATTCAGATTTAGTAGCTACTGAAGTAATACTCTAACCCCGACGTTTACCCCTTATTTTATTATTATTATTATTATTAAGGACCTACATAAAATTGACTCTAGTGAGCTTTTAGCCATGTTATAACATTCTTGCCTCATCAAAAACATACCCGGAGTTGTGCTTTGTTTCATTCACACGTATTTGAATAATCTTGCATCATTTGTCTGTCTACATCTCGAAAGCTCAAAATGCTTTCAAATCCTTGTGATGTCATGAAGTGGTAGTTTTCAAGTTCACAGCTACCTTTTACCATTAGTCCAGTAGAGATGGGCAATTCCAGGGTTGAGATCATGCAAATGAATCTCGTGTATGGATTTTAAAATACAGTGGAGCACTTCCTGTATGACCACATGACATTACAAGGTGGAACAGAGTGTTTTCTTTTTGAGAGAAGAGTAGAAAATACTGTAATGTATGCCCTTTAAGTAACTACTAAGCCTGAATCATTAAAAAAGTTGTAGTTATTATAAAATGGTACCTAAAAGTGTGAGTAAGCTGTACTATCAGATATATTATAAGATGAGGTCATTTTTCCATTAGTAATAGCAGTAGTAATAGCCTTATGTCTGAAATGTGCAGCGCCGCAGTGTGTTTGCAGGTGTGTTAAAAGCCTAAGGCAGCTATTGGCTAATAATTGACCAGTTAGTGCTCTTTCCGTGTCCACAGGCTCATAGATCTATGCAAAGAAGCTCCAGAGACATCAAACAAAGTCCACACAACAGTACAGCAAAGAAAAGACAAAACCACATACATTTGCTCCTGGTATCAATGCCGTAAGATACACATAGTTATGCTTTAAAATGTTGTGGTGAAAGAAAATTTGGTAACACTTTATAATGACGCTTATAATAGTCTTAATAAAGAATGGGCACAGACTTAATTGATAATATGCAAATAGTTTATGAAGAATGATTCAGGCTTAGTAAACCTACTTAAAGTACATGTGTCAGGAACAGATTTCACAGAAACAGAGTTAACATCATTATTATTTAAGGTTTTACTTTTTTTTTATGTTTATAATTTTACTTCCTGGTTGGACATGGGCAGTTGCTATGAAGTACATAGCAAAAATCCCCCAAAATAACAACCATAATGTTAGCAAGGGTCAGCATTGATCTAAGTTATGATTAGAATAATATTATAACATATTTTAGCTAAATTAAACAAATAACTACAATATAAAACACTAAAATCATATTGAAGATTTTATAATTTATAATTTATTACCATGTGCAATACTGTGACCATGTGCAATTGTGAAATTTAAGATAGCAATTTATTGTATATATAGTTTTAAGATAACAATTTATATTATATTATATAGTTTTATAATCCTTGCCTTTATAGACCTTTATAGAGTTTGTCTATTTTTAAGTAATTCTGTACTTCTATTGCTACTACTGTTTTCTTGCTGTTCTCTTAACTGTGCGTTGCAACACTGAAATATCCCTTGTGGGACAAATAAAGGATATCTTATCTTATCTTATAATATGGAAACGCAAATCAACACAATTAGTCCAATGACCTAAACCAAAGACCAGTACCTCTATCTATCTCAGTAGTGAAAACAAGTACAGTCGTTCCATTTCAGTGTTGGCTGATGTGTTGGCTGATGTGTAAATAAGGTGCGATTTTTCACTCGTCCTTGCTGACACAGTATCTAAGGCGTTGCCAAATTCTTGCACAAATTTCAGCGCAGCTATTGTTAAAAAAAATGGCCTGCTTCCTGTTGTTGTTGTTGTTTTGGGGGATGTGATTTGATTCAAGCCTCAGGAAGTGGAATAATTTGGATGCAGATGTTGTGTACAGTAAAGAGCCGTAGTAGCAGCGCTGGTGTAGCAGGAGAAGTGGCACCATGACGGGGGCATGAGCGGTGTGAGGATCGCTCGGTGAAGGTGAGAGCTACATGGGTTTTCTCTACTGTATATTCTCTCATCAAATGTAGCTTACTTGATTTAATTCAGAGGAAATATAAAATGGACATAAAAATAGCCTTAAAATCTACTGAAGTATTTTCTACCCATTATTTATTTAGCAGTTGCATTGCATTTTCATTGTCCAACATTCTACACAATATGTAATTTTATTGGTTTTATCATGATTAAATTATGAATGCAGATTTATTTTAATGGTCTAAATAAATATAAAAGCAAAAACTATTTTTAATAACTATACCTTAAGCAGCCTTAATAAAGCACAGAGAAAACTGTTAATTAAAAATAGTTTATTCATTGTTTATAGTTTAAGATTTGGGCTATGTAACTTAACTTGTACTTTAGTAGTTTGGGTATTAATTTAGTAGTTGTATTAAGCCTGAATAATTCTTAATGAAGTATTACCTCATTATGACTTAAGTGTTTGTTCAAGCTTTGTTAAAGTGTAGTTATTATAAAGTGTCACCTAAAAAGCACTGTTTACTCACTAAACATCAGGAACATGCTCTTAAATTTTACTTCTCCATTTTTAATTTTAAAACAACCTGGATTTAACCCCATGCTCAGTTACCAAGTTACTTAACCTGAATCACATTGCTCAAAATGAGCACAATTACTCACTATTGATAAACAGGCCAGAGACTGAGATGAAAAATGGTGGCAGCCTGTTGAAGATTAAACCCGAATCCAAGGCCTTTTTACGAGCGGAGGTGTTATGGTTAAATCAACAGTCACTGACCAATATTCTGTGGCCCAGTGCAAACATTATAGCAGCAGCCCCATTTGATTAATGAGCTGGGATGATGTAACCCCGCAGTGCACCTGGTCACTCTCACACTTTTACATTCATTTGGGAAAAAAACGGTCTCGTGGTCAAAGGCAGCCGCTTGGAGAGAGTACGAGGAGCTGTAGACTCTGAATAGCCAAATGATTGAGTTTCTGCTAATCCTGACGGCCTCCTCTAAATGTCAGTCTTTGTGACAGAAATATTACTTCTAGGTCGTGGCCTTTTGGTGTATTATTGATGTTGGACATGCATGTTTGGAGTGGAAGCGTTGCTAGTGGGAATCATGAAAGACTTTTATTTCACTGTCACCACTCGGATTTATCAAGGAATCAATTTGCACATTTACTGTAAAAACTTGAAATTCGTTTTGTATATTGTACAGTTAGGAAATTATATTAGAATATGAAGTGTTATGTTCTGTATGAATGTTTTATTCTAAAATATGTGCAGTTAATTATGTTCAAACTAATGTAATATTTTTGTTTTCAGTGCATAATTTCTTAATAATTTTTAGGCATTTTTTGGTTCCACTATTTTATAACCACACTTTAATTAGCCTTAATAAAGCATGAACAATGGTTTATTTAAATTGAACAAATCGTTTATTAGTAACTTCCCAGTGGTCCAAAGTGGTTATGACTTAGGGAATAATTAATATTCTTATATTAATTCTTTATCTTTATTTGTCCCACAATTACAGTGTTGCAATGCACATTTCAAGAAATTGTAGTTATTATATGATACTTGTCCATTTTATTGTCTACATGAATTTGCCATTTATGCTCATTTTACACATGGTATGTTCTCTTATTGCAGCCACACCAGATGTCCAACCTCTTCAGCAGTAACTGTAATCTAAGGCTTGTCTTTTGTGCTTTAGTGGCCATACAAAGGTCATGGAGGTGACGTGAAGTTGTAAAATGGCCTGAGTGGAGATGACCTATGGCTGCCTGAGCGTCCTTAATGCAATAGTGAGGCCCGCGGGCTCAGCCTGCCAATACACGGCTGATTATAACGAATCAGGTCCCTCTTAACACAATAATGTGATCAATTTCTCATTCCACTGAATAAATAACATGGCAGATAGGGAGCGCAGTGTGACCCGCCACTAACCCCCCTGCTTAGAATTCATATCAGCCACAGGAAAGACACTGGGAAGAAGGAGTCAACCTGAGCTAAATGTTTAATATGCTGGGTCAAATGTCTCTGATTGGATGGCTGTCTTGGGACTGTTTTACAGTGTGTTGTATTAGGTTTATATGAAAAAGCCCAAACCAAACAGTATGATCGCTGCAACTTTCACTCAATTACAAGTATATATTGACATTTATTTATTTTAAACACACTCAACAATATAGGACATGTAAACCTTTTTTTATTTGGTGAAATCATTTCCCATTAAGCAAAAGCAACAAAATATTATTAACTGTAATTCATTGGCACAAAAACCTTATTTACATATAACCTGAACTTGATCTAAGTGTACTGTACTTTCAAAACACACATAAAAACACATAAATTACTTGAAAAAAATCTTTGATACTAAATGTTCTGCATATGTTCTGCAAAAGGAACCAACTCAAACAGATCCATTCTGAAAATAACAATATATATAAGAACAATATAGTTTGTGTCCAATGCTTCTTTTTCCCACAGTGGTGACAGCGTAGCACTCCCATACAGGCGTACAGTGTAACCCAATAGGCCCATCCCGATGAGCTTTCTCCGGCTCTGTCCCGGGACATGTAAAAATACCTGGTTCACCAGGTTCACCTGTGTATGGTGACAACGGCACTGCTAATGGGATCATAATTAGCCCTGTCAGCCTGCATCATACATAAGAGAGCTTCTCAGCGACACATCTGAGCTCCATAAATCTGGCCCTGTGTCTACGTTTACTTCCTTTCAATCCTTGTTCCGGCCTGGGTAAGCGGAGAGGACTATGAGCGAACAAGATTTCTGTGCTTTGTAACCCTAGGCCCCGTGCATCTGTAGAGGGGCCCATGTGGCAGCATACGACACTGTGAGCTGTAGGTGATACCCAGTGGAGCCCGACCGGGAGGATGTGACATGCTCATTGCTCTTCATTTATTTACCTGTGGCTGCGTTTCATAGTCTGTAGTCCCACTGTTTGTCTGAATCACCTGACACCCAATATCTAGACCTATTGCTTTCATCTCCTCCAGTATTGGCCCTCACTTATCTCACTCTCATCATCTAACTTTAATCAAGTAAATGGATGCGTTTAAATCTCGCTAATTTCACTTTGGTAATTGCCTTGTGTTTAATTAGGGCTGATCAAAAGAGCATTTGAAGTAATTTGAAGTTACCGGCACAAAGTTCCCCAGTGAGAGTACACATCTATACAAACTAAATAGGAAGAGTCTAAGGTGGAGTGACAAAAGTGTGGTGCAGGGACCAGGCATAGAGCAAGGTGATTTTTTGTGCAATCTTCTGCTTCTAGGATTTTGTGTTTGTGTAGATGTTTTTAGGAAATACATTTCTGTACAGACATTTGGAGGAAGTAAAATTTTAAATTTGAAAAAAAAAAAAAAAGTTTAATAGGTTTAGAAGGTAATTGAAATTAAAACAAAGTGAACAGTGAAGATTAGTAAAATATATGCTAAATATATTATATATTCATATGGTGAAAGCAAAATTAATATAATATAACTTCACATGTGGAGCAAACAAAAATGTAAGGCTGCCTGAATATTCTCAAATCCAACCCTTTTTGGAGAATTGGTACCATGGGCTTCACCCAATCCAAAATGTAATGTGTAGAAGTATTTTACTAAAGCCAGCTGTGCTTAAATTCATAAAACATTTACAGAATATTTATTAAATGTGGTCCTAAAGTGACATCAGCGAAAATAAAAGTGTTGCTCTTGATTTCAGACATACACCAGATGTGTGTGTCCTGCTACTTTATATCCCTGCATGGACCATCTCGTCTGGCACTGCGCTAATAGCCTTAGCATATGGATACACTGAATCCGCGTGTCTCCTCGCCTTTCTTCCTCTCCTTTTTCCTGGATGTAATTCTGAATGACGTTGCTTAGGCCCCATACAATTTTATTTAAGCCACCTTGGGTTTTGCAGACAGAGCGATGAGGAGGGCTCAGTTCCACATGAGAGGACTTCCTCTTCAGCAGGCTGTGTTTAAAGAAGAGCAACAGGTGGCTGCTGGCAGAAGCAACCTGAGGCTAAGTGCATGTCATGGTGGAAATGCGGCCAAATCACGGCTATTTGTTTGAGCTCGCAGCGGCTCACATGTGCACCGTCCCAGTGCAAGGAGAGGGAGGGGGGAGCGAGGGGGCTTTGTGTGTGAGGAAGGTGGGGGGTCAGAGGTGGTCCACTGCGGACATGGAATTAATTACTGTACAGTTGTAACATGGCCACTGAGAGTCAACTTGTAGAGTAGAGGTGTGTATGGCTTCAAAATGGACTCATATCAAAAGAAAAATGCTTGTCTTTTTCAAGTTTTTTCATTCATCTTAAAGTAGCCATCCTTTTTCATTTGTAATCAAAATGCTTTTTTTAGCCAATAATTTGTTTTTTATTTATTTAAATTTTCTTAAATAGCTTTTCTGTTTTGTTGCACATACAAAACAAGAAAAAGTTAAGAATACGTTGCTCCATGTGGAGGTGGCTGCAGTCCGAGCAGAGCCTGCTCAGGTCTGGGAAGAATCTGTGTGTCTTTCCTGTTGCTCTCAGTGTTTCCACAGGTTTATCTGCTGCAGCTGATAGTGAGGGTGTACAGGCTCCGCTCTCAGGACCACGGCTCTCACACAGTCACAGTCTAACACAGTCTTACTCATACACAGTCACAATTTTACAGTGGGATAGTGTCACAGTGGCTTCTCTGTGTGCAGTTCCACACACTGTCAAAGCGCCCAGCTGGCCCATGTTCACTGTAGTATACTTGTCTTGTGTTACATGGATCTCACAATATGAAATATTTACAGTCAGTGCTATAACACTTTTTCGTGATAAATAAAATAACCTTCAACATTCAATTTCTGCCTCGAGGTCAGTCTCCCTTGTTTCAGTTTCATAATACATTTGTATAAATAACAGCTGTTAATGAGAACCATACTGAAACAGTGAAAGGCATCTTGTTCAGCTTTATTAAATCATTTGTGTGGCTATTTTCACTGCTATCATCACTGAAGGGAACAAAGTGGGAGGTAGCCCCCAGACTGCACTAGTTTATTAAACACATTAGCTGCTTTACACAACCATTACTGAGACGCTGTATTATTCCAATGGTCTATAGGAAGTCTTTGAAAAAGATGGTGGGACTTCATCAAACCAAATCATTGAAGGAGGATTATATTCAAACTCAACAACAAATGAGTGATTCTATTTTTAACTTTGCCAGAGCCCTTTGGACCAGAGTTGGCTTTGTATTCTTATTGGCTCTCGGAGCAGTCTGGTGGCTGTGAGGCAAACTTCTGGATTCGCTGCTTGCTGAAATGAAACAGCTGCACACACACACGCACACACACACAGGCCAGAGGAGGGCTTTTCATGAATGAACTGAGTGGATCCAGGAGGAGGAGAGAGGAAGTCGGCACTGCTCTGTAGGTGTGTCATTAAGCGGCTTGGGGCTCTGGGTGTGCCCTCAGACATGGGTCGTATAAGTTCAGTTGGATTCATAGCATTGACGAAGAGAAGGAAGAAACTGCTGTTGTTTACCCTAACCCGGCCCGCACTGCAACCCACTGTGTAATTTGTAGCGTGGTAGTTTGTACAGATCGGGCCCCGGGGAGTAGGGCAGAGTCGTCCCATGTCAGTTACTTACCCCCACCCCTACCCAGCCGCTGCTCTCAGACTGAACAGAGCACCACTTGGGCCAAGCAAAAACTCATAATAAGTTTCATTTCCAGTTCTGAAATTAAAACTCCTGTCTGCTAGAGCAATATGTGAGATTATTACAGCACCGGGAAACATGACTGCGTACCAGACTACCATGTGCACGCAACACATCTTGTTTAGTTTTTGGGAGACAGAAAATCCACTATAAAAATCTTTCTGCTGAATATGTGGAAAATTCTGCGTTATAAAATGTGTTTATTTTTTCCATCTACCTGCCCAATCAACATCAACGGCCGAGATGGCATCCAGCTGGTGTAAGATCATGAAGTGCAATTAATGTAGGTGACCAAGCATATCTTTGTTTTATGGTGTTGATTACAGAATTTTAGCTTCTTATTTAGGTATTATAATAACTCTACTTATGCCTTGATGATGCAGGTCTTAGTGCTTTGGTCACATCTGTATAGCATATGCCAGCAGTGTCTGACAGTGGTGTGAGTGCATAGCGTACATTTTTTGGATGGGTGGTCTTGGTGGTATTTTAAACCATTATTTTTATTAACCCTGGCAGTCTTTGCACCCCTCTCTCTCTCTTTTCCCCTCTTTCATTTTTACATCCTGTTTTTACCTCAGATGCATGCTTCTTTAATCACTTAAATATGTAAACATAAGAGTTTGCTGTTGTCCACATGGGGAGGTGAACTTTCTCAACTACGTATATGGCAGTGCCGGTGTGGCTCTCTCTGACACAGATCTTGGCCAGCTCGCCTGATCAATATGCAGTTTCCAGACACCATAACACACCACATTTACCTCTTCTTGAGTAATGAAACTGTGTAATAAAAGCTTTATGTTGAGAATTTACATTTTTTACATTTACAACATTTGTGTTTCTTGCACGGATCTTTCAGATATGATTTAGTTTTTCAAATTATCATTTGAAAATACCACATTTTGTGCATTATTTTATTTTCTCCTTCTGATTGCACTAACATCAAATTTTAGTTACTTCAGTAGTGCTTTCCCTGAACACTTTTGACTTTACATTTACTTGAGTACAGTTTTTGCTACTCCATCCACTTCTGTCATTATTGTGAATTGGTGGTCACTCATTGGTATTGCATGGGTATTCACACAATAACACGCTGCTCTTATGGCCTTTATATCTGTATATGTGCTGTTGAGCCTATAAGCTACACCACACACAATCCATCTGGCTTTGATTAATAGATTTAGCATCTATTTCTCAGAGCTAACACAATGACCCTGTATGAATTTTTATCAATGTACAGTGACAAATAGCAGCACTGTTCTCAGCTAAGAGGCTCCATTGTTTGTGTGAGTAAGAGCAGTGCAGATGTCACTGCCTTGGCCAGCCCGCTCTCAGCCACTTGTTTAGCAAATATAAATGTATCTGCTGGAGTCTGACATCATTGTCCCTCTAATATAGATGGCCATTTTTCTACTCTAATTGGTATAAATGTATGACTTGATGCTATGTTGCTCATAAATAACACTGGCGGGTTTGTTTTGCAGTTTTATGTTGTGCTGATTGTATGTGTGTTTTGGAGTCGAGCCAGAGGATGAATTTGCTTTACAAATAATACATGTTTTCATGATTGATTCACAGTGCAGCAGCAGCCCCGATGAACCCTTGAGAACTTTTTTTTTTCTTTCTTTTAATATTGCCTCATTAAAGATGTACTATGTAACCTTTCTGCTGGAGGGTTTGCCACCTGCTTGTCTCCATAGAGATTTTTTTGTGGCGCAAACATTGTTCCACAGTATGGCATTAAATGTATCTATCTCTAGGGAGACAAAATGGTAGCACCATGTCAATAAGAAAGCATGTTTTTTTGATTAGTAAAGCACTGTAGTTGAATACATACTGTGGAAATAAGGCAAAATAATGACATTTCCATGGAGACAAGTAGGTGATGGACCTCCCATCAGAAAGGTTTCAAAATTACCTTTAATGTAGCCTTTCATGTGCCAAATTGTGTGAAATTAACATGGTGGACATATAGTACAGTGTGTTAGTTGCCCAATAAATATTCTGATAATTATTCCTCCTAGTTTATAAAGCCTATCAAAAAAGAAACTCTTCAGATTCACAAGTTAACCAATTGTGCTGCCACGTGTTGAGCGTTTTCCACAGACAGAGTTGTAATATCAGAAGGCTATGAAGCATTGATCGGATGGCATGACTTCTTTAGACCTGGGTGTCTAGCCTTGAATAATGCAGCTTTTTCCTCCTGCTCGCTGCTCCAACGTGTCATTGAAGATGCCCTCTCATCTCACATCTCGACACATGGAAATGCTCTCCAAAGTAAGAGTTTACATCACCCCAAGAGGCCCCGCTGATGAGATTTTTACTACGGTAAACGGCCCTGGCCTAAGTAGTGCCCCCCACCCCGCCCCCTCTCCACAGTGTCTCCTGACTGTCCTCTAATGATTCAGAAAATATGCACGCCACTCCATTTATGGGCAGTAAAAAGAGCCATCCAGCCACATGCTAACAGACTGTGGAGAGCGCTATAAAAACTGTCTCATGTCATATGCACTTACAGTGTATGTGAGGCCGGCTCGCTCCGTTGGCTGTCATAACACGCAAGGAGGATTGTCAAGGAGCGCTGCGGTCTACCTCTCCAGCCATCACGAGCAGCCAAACATGAAGTAAAACAGCAGGCGTGCCCTCCCCTGCTCCCAGCACATGACATGAACTAGCAGCCCCTCACATAGGAAGTGACATAAACAAACAGGCCCCAGAGAGGAGGGCCATCAGCGTGCAATGATGAGCGACTAGCTGGATGTTAGCTGACATGAGGGCTGGCGAAGGCAGGAGCTTTGTAAAACGGGGAGGAAGTGTGCGCGCGACTGCATTATCCGGCTGATTTAGTTATGACAGCTGGTGCCCAAGAGGAATCCGCCAGTGGCTTGTGTGTGGGGGGTGAGGATTGGGCCCACAGACAAATGATGATGAAGAGATCACTTTAAAGAACAATCTCCATAATATTTCATGCTCGCTCGGCAGCTCACAGGCAGGCCGCGGTGCCGGGGCTAACTGCTCTATCAATTGATTTGATTCACTGCCGCAGCTACTCCTCGCACATAGTATTTCAAATAAATGACACACCAGATAGGAATGATATCTACATCAATATTAACCCTGAAAAGAACTAATGGAGGCCTGCTGCAATTTTCGCTCTATCCTGATGCGCAGGGCAGGTGATGGGAGAGTTATAACTCAAGCTTTTCCTGTCTCCCCCCCCCCCGAAGGCACAAGAGGCTACAATTTGACCTACACCCACCCCGTCCCAACACAAATATACAAGCTACATCTTTCCTCCTCCCCAGGCAACCATTTGTTTTTGTATTTATAAAGCACATTATGGCAGAGTCGGCTAAACTGAACCATCTCTCAGGCCGGTAAAACACAAAAGCAGTTTATCTGATAAATCACCCTTGACCAGTTAGCTATTAGAGCAGACAGGAAGTGGAGCTTGGGCACGTCTGGCGCTAATAATGATCACATAGTTTGCTTTTATTAATGCACAGACATGATGCATGCTCTGGAGTCGCACTGCTTTAACATGGCTCAGCACTCTTTAATCTGATCCCACATAGTAACCTGTGGTATTATGGATTCAGATCAGGTGCAAGGATGGATACACACCTATTTACACATAGAGAGACTGCTGCCTTTTTGCTCACAGGCCATGACTTTAGAAGGGAGAAGAATGGCTGTTAAGTGAACCATATGACCTTTTTCATTAAAAGTGAAATCAATTAACATTTTAAAGCAGGCCGCTGTGTAGCAGTTACTAAATACAGTTACATTATAGAACGCAGCCATTATGTTATTTGTGTGGTTTGTGACCCCAGATCATTATGTGTTATTATTATTTCACTTCTTTTTCTAGGATTGTAACAGCATCTTCTGTCACTTTCATCTTCCTGATGACATCCAGGTTTATGACTGCACATGGATTGTGGTTCTCAGCTGGATGTCAAAAATCCCAGGTTTATTTACTTTTACAAATATCAGCCACTCTTTTACAATTACAGTAAATTACGAAATGCTGGTTAAGATCTGTGCCATAATTGATACCAAATGGGTAAAAAAGGACTAAGTGATAGTCCAAACGTCTTAAAGACTCCATTCATCCTAAAATTAAAATTTGGATTCAATTCAGAACTGGCCAGGTTACTTCTGCTGTCCTCCTATTTGAGAAACACAGGCATATATTCAATTAGAGGAAAAGTGGCCAGTGACTTTCAGTGAATTTGATTGGCCATTTACGTCACAGCATACGCCAGGTCCTGTTCAGTCAGGTTAATTTCGATACCTCAAGATATTTTAGGTGCCAACACTTCAGCAATGACATTGCCAGAGTATTCATTAACCCGAATGATGCGTAGTGAGTAGTTACTGATCACTGCTGTTCCTGACATCTGACCCCTGGCCCAGAAAGAGGAGCCTTGCACTCACACATATATACTACATACATACAGTGGTTTGTGGCTTGCTGATAAGGTGGTGATTAATCGCAGTGCTGATGAGAGTGCACTGGGTTTGCAGCGGCTTGGTTTAATGAATGTCATCATAATACTGGTGATTGCTAAGGTCAGCTGTATGCAGAGGACAGTGAGGTGTTTGTGGGTGGAGGGAATGCTTGGTTGTGGTGATGGTGGAGAGGGGGGCAGGCAACTTATCCAAGACCCCTGCCGCTGAACAGTGTACTAATGAGTCCACTAGAGACCCACCCAATACCTTTGATTGTGATGCCGCGGATGAGAACGGAGCGGTGCAATCTTTAGCTGGATTAAGTATCTCTTAAGGAGATCTACTTTCAGCCACAATGTTATCAACTCTCGGGCGTGTGTATTAATTAGGCCGATTGCAGAGCCAGGGCTGTGTAATATGGCGCATTCTTTTCCACTCAACAACACACATGCAAAAAGACTTATTAGAAAACGTACACACATACCTTCATCATCATCATCGCTGGTTTTGTCCAAATTGTTTTAATTTGACACTGCCCATATTCCAAGAGGATGTGCTTAGCAATTTGGTATTCTATTCTCATTAGCAGGGCTTTTGATATGAAGTGATGCATTATGTACGCGCTAGGCAGTACTTGAGTGACTATAGGCCGGTAATACTGTTTAGCCCCACTTAGAACTTGCAGTCCTTTGATCCTACTACATATTTCCTGGTATAATTTCCAGCCCTCACTGTCTCATCATATGGTGCGCTGACACTGTTGCGGTTCACTTGCATTTTTTATCTCTTGCATGTGTTTCCAGTACACAAAGTCCGCTTTCCCCCACTTCCCATGTAAGTCATCAAGTAAACGCTTTGTTAAAATGGCCCCCAGGTATATTGTTTACCTTTTTATCCGTTATGGCTCAAGCCGCTCAGCATATGCTCCTTAGTTGTATTGCACACCACACTGATATTCTATCCGCATGCCGCCCCCCTCCCTCCCCCTCTCACCCCAACTCCATCATAACCCGGATGTTTAAAAAGCATGTCCGACCGGTATGTTTTGACTTGGTGTAAGTGGTGTTTAATGACAATAGACTGGCTGTTCTATTCCAGAGCTGTGTTAAGAGTTCCTAATCAAACGTTCTGCTCCATCAATAATGCAGCGCCTTGGATGGCATGGAGGACTTAATTGTGGGTGTACGGCTGATAGGGAGAGCCCGTGTAAAGGGGTGTCCTGTTGCACTCTTTAATTAGAGACCCCCGTCATGTCGGTGGCAGGCGGGAGCTCAGGGTGTTTACTATGCAGCAACGTGCCCAGATCCACTTTGGCCAGAGTCCTACTGTTATACGGCATCACATGTGGCTCATAATTCTTGTAAAGGGGACTAGCACAGGGAGTGAGGGGGAAGAGTCAAGACAGGACAGAGATATCTGGAAATATTTGGTTTATATTTTTTATATATCATATGGTTTGCCCATGGAAGATTTATAAATGTGAGAAATGGAACATCAAAATCAGGCGTTATAAATCAGATTTGTGGGGAGGCAAACTTGCTCATTGTAATAATGCATAGATATTGTTCATTGTAAAAAACACACGTTATGAAAAAATCCAAGATAAATAAGTTCCATAAACGCCATACTATGGAACATTCCAAGCAAAGAAAGAGCCTCTATGGAGACACAAGTTACATAATGCACATTTAAATAATTCACCTCGGCGGTATTGACACAGAACCGAGAATTATGGTCTGGCATGATGCTTACATTAATACTAAAACATATTAAATTTGACTTAAGTTGGGGTTAAGTAACAGGGTAAGTCTGGATTCTACACCCCTAGAGTCCTTATTACCTGAAATAATTAATTAAAATGTAAATCCTCTAAAGAGCTATTAGCCTTGCCTCTTCTCTTCATATTTTTTGTGTGTGCTGTCTGACATGGTTATTAGAGCAATTATTGATAACAAGACAACATCCCACTCCTGGATGCTTTGTCTCATGTTTTTCATAAAATCAATATGGCCCCTGGCTCTAATCTTCAATCCCAAAGAAAAATGACATAACAAATTTGGAGTATGATGGATGATATTGTCTTTATAAGGCTTATGTAGTGGAGAAGATGATAAGGAGTCTAGCGGACTTTCAATTAGGATGGCCTCCCCCTACAGGCCTATAGATTAGTGCATTATTTGAGATGGTGGTGACCTTGCTTCACTGAATTGGAACTCTGACTTGGCTGAAAAGAATGACAGAAAATAGCCAGATGACATCAATCCAGTGTCATGTAGGCTCCTGGTTATTGCTGTGGTTAAACTGTGTCCTGGGAAGAGCCTTGGTTATATTTGTTCTAAAGCAGTGTATGGGAAGCTGGAGAAAAAGATATCATTCATTGTCTAATCAGTCTATCAAGTGTGTGCACTTTGGCCTTGTGTGATGTCAAAGGCTGAGGGAGACCCCAGCCAAACATCAGGTGTCACGGGCTGCACCAATGAATGGACAATGACTATCCATCAATCTTCCATGCCAGCCTGTCTCACAGTCTGAAACCAACTACAATGTCCATCTCCAAGCAATTTGATCCTTTCAGCTAACTCATTCATCAGCCTGACCTCATTTGCAATCCACACGGTTTCTCCAAGAGTTTTGTTCAGGGAAGAGAAGTGGTGCAAAATATTGATTTGGAAGAAGCCAATGACCAGTTGTCCAAAATATTGCTGAGAGCACGGTGGGTGAGCAATGAGCGTTATCTGGCTGGACCCTGGTTCATTTATTTGCTTGATGGATTGTTTATCAGGGCAACATGTGTTGGACTAGCTGCAGGCAGAGCTGAGGGCTTTATGCTGTGGTGCTGGAGCTCAGGCGTGCACATCCCCTTCAGCAGGCTGACCTGGTCGGGTCAGCAGGACTTAAGTAAGAGTGAAAGTCCCTTTAAATGCACCCAGCTCCCAGGGACCAGGCCTGGGCTGAGCAGCTGCTGCCAGCCGGCCACTATTACTTTTCCAGGGGCTGACTTTGATGTTTTAACAATCCATACATATTGATTCAGACTGATAATAAACAATTTGATTAGCCTCTTTCTATAGGCTGTCATTTCAATCACTTTCAGAGCTCCGATGGAGTGGAAATGAGGGTGTGTGAGGGCGGGGTGAGGAGATGCACAGAGGTGGGAGCTGAAAGAATGCCCCTCCTCAGACAGAAAAAGGAATCCAGCCCTGATTAGGCCTCTGCCTTTGGTGAATTGGACAAGACAGCTGAGCTGCCAGGTTATTAACTCCCTCAGAAAATTCTCGGCCCTCTCTGAGGCCAGCCTGAATACTGCGATCTGGATCGATAAGCAATCTCCGGTGTGTACCAAATGCCTGCTGGATTCATTTGTCTCCCAGCAGCCGCTCCCTCCACTGGACAATACACCTGCACAGGCAGCCCCCAGTTCTCAGCTCTGTCCTCTCTGCTGGTCCCCTGCTCTTGTTTTAGCCCTCCTCCGTCCTCACTTCTCTGGTGTTCACTCACTGAGGCTGTGTCACTTTTTAAATAATGACCCTGGGGCTTGAGGAACAACTGCCTACCTTTATTTCATCAGGGTGAGTCGCAGAGCCCAGGGTGACCAGGGTCTGAGAGAAGTGAGGAGAGCGTGAGAGACAGAAGAGGAGAGGAGATAAAGAAGAGAGGAGGGCAAGTGAAAGAGGAGTGCAGGAGCAGAGGACCAGAGGCTGCCCACAGCCAAGGGGAGGTGGGGGTGCACCCTGAGCATCTTGACTGACAGGATCCCAGATGTTACCATCAGAGTTCAGCATCAAAGCATAATAATGACCTGCCCAGGGAAATTCTTTTCATACTAAACATACATCACCTAAACATTCACCACATAAGATCTCAAGGAAAAACAGAGCATTTCCTAGTTATTTTCAGTGTGGGAATGCTGCTGTTTCAAAGTTAGCAAAGCAACTCGACAGCATCTTTGTACAAAGCGGGCCAGCAAAGATGGATTTCCATAGTGATTGTGTTTGCTGATTTGGCAGGGTTCGGCTGATAACTTTTAGTGATTTGCAGGAGCATTGATCTCCCAGATGGATTTATTGATGGGCTAGACAGCTGAAGATGGGGGATGAGTTGGTGTGAGGAGGAGCCGAGGGTGCTGTCCAGTTGATATGAGCAGAAAACAGCAGATAGCTATTCAGGTGCAACGAATAGTGGATGGACTTGATGCAACTTGTTTAGACTTGTGGAGGAACTTTATTCCCAATAGACGTTCATTGGTGTACTGCTGGTTTTGTGGCTTCATATATTGTTTTCGTATTGTGTGTGTGTGGATGGGGAAGAGGGGGGGGGCTTGTGAGCCCAGAGGGAATTGTCTGTCAGCATACAATAAAAGCCTGCCCTGTGACCGAATACTCCATTTCTCAGGGCTAATTGTGAAAGACAATGGCTACTACATACAACACAGCTTACAAAGGATCAACCTGGTGCATGTTTTATTTTGTCTTATCACTTTAATCACTAACAACAAAATCAGTCTAGAGAGATGAACATGAAAACTAAAAAAAAAATCTAGATAGTTCTAGATTTAACAACAGAAAGAATGCAGGGATGTAAGACAGACCAAACAGGAAGTAGGCAAAATGTATGTTGGCGTTTTTAATCAGCTAAAGATGGATGATTGCAATTGTTTTTCATAATAATGTTTTTTCCCCTCGACGGAAGGCTACACAGATATCATCAAAGAATAATGACAATCATGTGGTGGCATTACACGGACATAGGGCTGGTAATTGCAATGCTGTTAATTATAGAAGTAGTTTAACTATTTGGATGAATTGGACACTAGCGTTCAACAGCACAGTGTATCTCAAACTCTGGCAGAGGTTAGAAAACTTATTTATGCAGGTGACACCACCACGCCAAGTTTCTGGTCAGATTTGTGGAGAGCACTGCACTGCACATTCAATGCATCCCCTGGCAAAGTATTAAATATTATGTTAGTCTTTGGGTTAGTTAGTTGACTATGTTATTTTCATACTTTGTTTGTCCCATGGTTTACTGCTGAAGTACATATGTTGTAAATTATGATTATGATCATGGGAATGCATTTTGCTGTTTACAAAAATGATTTGTTTTGTTTGTTACTTTGAACATAAAATATTCCTGAAGTACAAGTTTGTGACCAGAGTGCTTTGGTGAATATGTCCTCTCACGGCAGACCACCTGCCACCTCTGAGTGTACACCTCCTCCTCTGTGCGTTTGTGTAATTCTATCCCAGGCAGCACTCTTTCATTAGCATGTCTTTTTTCCTCCCTTCAAGGTCATTCGTAATGTGGAATCTATAAAAATCTCAATGAAGAAGTTATTTGAATTCTTAGATTTTAATGGCTGAGCTTAAAAATTCCCATTTCAGACCTGCCGTTTTAAAATGATCCTACTGTAGTGTGTATGTCAGCAGTTGGGAGTTCGAGAGGTAACCGCTCTCACGCTTGTCTGAGGCACAGCTATACGCAGTTCACTTTATGTCATATTGGAATGATTAGCGTTAACTAAGGTCGTATTTCTGTGTTATTTGTTGATACATTATTGTTGTTGTTTTGCTTTTTTTTAATTGAGAAAGAAATTGAATTAATTTAATACCTCTTAGTAAGAAGGTTATTTATGTTGGGTTTTCCATTCTTTCTTTATTTGTTTATTTGGATGGGACAGTGCATATTAATGAACGTACAATTTGTACAAAATCACACAAATTGGCGTAAATATGCCGGATTTAGCACAGTGCTAATTTCCATCCGTAGTCCCAGACCAAAATATATATATATACAATAGTGACACATGACACATCTGCTGATGGGCTTGACCTAAAGTGCAGCTTGAAAGGTGCTTCTCACAGTGTACATAATAAAGTACATTTTATTAAAGTGCCTATTCTATTTCCATTGTCTGCATGTAAGTGTGTATGTGTGTGTTTCTCGTATGTTATGGCTGTTGTGTGTTTGGATGATTACAGTTTTGATTACTTTTCAGCCATATCTTAAGATTTGTTTTAAATGATGTAAATGTTGAAAAAATGACTGGTTCTAACTGAAATAGGTTTGCATCCTGTGACTGACAGAGTGTTCTGAGCAAAGGTGGTTTTCCTGTGTTACTGACAGCAGCAGCTCCCAACTGCCAATATTTTCATTGTATCCTTGGTCCCTTTGACACACTCACTAGTAAATAACATAACATGTGTCACAATGTGCTTGGAAAGTATATACGTGTCAGTCGTTTAGCTAATTAATGAGCTTTGCAGTGTACACTGTAACATAAACATATAACATAATATAAAAACATTATATAATGTACCATATGAAATTCTATTTAACCAATATAAGCATCATTGCCAATATAAGTAAGCACTACCACCAATATGCACTTTTCAATCACAACAAAGTAAAACGTTACGTTATTATTAAAAAATGCTTAGTCAGCTTTAGGCTTGAAACAGTAATTAGTCACCCAAAACTGCATATGCCCTCACATGCTTTTTTATGTAACGTTTACCACACATCTGCCTGAGTGTCACTCATTCACCCTGACACTGACAGTAATACATGAGTAGGTGAACCGGCCCCGAGGCCCTGCACATCTCTGTCCATCCCAATATCAATCAGCACCTGTCATTGGCCACTCATATCATACACACTATCCCACCCACTAACCTGATTCCTCACACTAGCTCGATACTGCAGACGCCAGTGGCCATAGCATTAGCCCTGCCTATTGTTGTTGTTGTTTTTTTCCCCCCCTCCTAGGCCTGTAGGTGTGTTCTGGCACACTGAGGCTAAACACATGTGACTGTATGAGATTCAGAGCACAGCAGCGCACCTCCACTGCCCTCAAAACGTTCTGTAGTTCTCCTCGGATCAGGAAGTCTGCTGGTGTCAAAAGGGCAAGTGAAGGCCAGGGTGACTGACAGGAGAAATGATGGGGGTAAAGGTGCAGTGTAGTGAGAAAAATGACAAGGAGATAAGACAGTGAAGCTATGTATGATCCTCTAGGAGTGATAAAAATGATAAATAATTTCTCAATATTTTGAATGGATTATTCTGATGACAATATGCAGTTGATATTATGGTAATCCATTGCAAATATGCTAAAATTATATATATATATATATATATATATATATATATATATATATATATATATATATATATATATATATATATATATATATATATATATATATATATTTATCTTATTGTTATCTTAGTTGTATAGCTTTTTAGGAAATTGGCTTTCTCCAGAAGAACAATTGCAATTTATGTTTTATATATTTTTCACTTCTATGATCCAGCTAGCTTCTCGTGTCCAGTAGTGCTAACTTCATATAAACATAAATGCATTTTTAGTTAATTTTGTCAGTGGCATCATATAAATACCAGGGATGGGCCAATATGGATTTTTGAGCTGATACCAATATTTAATATTTGGTAAAAAAAATAATAACAAAATGTATTTTGTAACTATGATATAAATAAATTTGTTACATGTTAAATATACAGCCATATAATGCTGTTCTATTTGAAAAATGCACACAGACAATGGGGCAATGTAAAAAAAAAAAAAAAAGATCTGCATTTGTTACTGGTATTGACTGTTGTTATTGGCTGATAAATAAATGGAAGAATCTGTACAAATATCAGTTGATACCAATACTAGAAACGATATATCGCCTATCCCACAGTGGCTCACGTTTTATATCCTTCTTCTCAGAGCAGAAGAGTTTTTGTATCCTTGGGCAAGGCTCTTCAACTATGTGTGAATGAGGTTTTGGTTCAGGTTGGTATCCACGTATCTGTCCATCAGCTCCACCACAGTTATACTAGTAACTTACCACATCTCAGTTTGTATGCTATAATATGCTATATAATATGTCAGTATTACAAACTTGAAACAATGGATAGAACTTTAGTCTAAAGTGGGAGTAGCAAATGAATGAGCAATGGTGGATCCAAATGAGCCAAACCAAAAAATGTTAAATTTGAGTAAAATATAAACTCAACAGTTAAGTAATCAAAACTACTCCATATGTTCTTTTCCCCAACAGGCTTGAATAAACATGACTTTATTAGCAAACATCAAATCTGTTAGAGGCACATCTGCTTACCTGAAATAATGCCTTCTGCTTCATCTGCAAAATCCAATTGACAAAATTATTTTCCGTTATATCACTCATTTGAAACAAACACTACACCATTTTGGAATCGTTAAATACCAATAAGAAGCCAGTATTTTTAATTTATCCCCTACAGTATAGTCCAAATCCAATTTAATACACTTAATTACAAAATTAAAGTCCAGTGAATCCCATAAATCCCTTTGGCGGTAGTAGGGTAAACGTCGTATTTAAACATCAGCATAAACGTGATGCCTTGATGGGGAATAGACAGCTGCTATGGCATGAATTCTTTCAGCTGTTTTGATTGTGGCCACAGATTGATTTTTAAGTTAGTAGCAGACAATCAGTAAATACCAACCAATCAAGAGAGTAGAACGGATTAGACAAATCTGGGGTGGTCAATAAAAATATTCTCTGATTTGTGGGGTCTCAATTAGAGGCATAAATCAGCCCTCGTAGTGCACATGTTAGATTGCGATAAAGCAGAGGCTAGTGGCAGTATAAGTATAAGAGATGAATGAAAGGGCCGGCGGAGGAAGTGCGCTGGTAATGAGACAGAATTACACAGCTCTGTTCCGGCCCGCCTCGCCGCATACGCTGTCAACAACTAATGGGCTGCTGCGAGTGCTGCCATCACTCATCCTGCTTCCTGTCCACATATTTACTCACTTATTTATCGCCTTGATGCAATATCATCATTTTGAATGTCCACCACCATCCATTCTCCAGTGAAGAGTCTGTGCTTCTTCTGCAGAGGACAACCTGAGGACACAAAACTCTTTTCTTTTCAAATGTAAGACAGTTTCTTTAGAGCTGTAAGATTAGTGTAAAGTGACTGTAGTCCCTCTCAATTAGCAGGTGGTGGGTTCTCCTTGTTATCAGAGATGTTATTCTTACTCTGCCCGGTTGTGAACCAGATGGCTTCCTTCCACATCCAAAGACATGTGTTGAACCCCTCCCATAATGAACATGAGTGTGAATGACCTATGCTCCACGTGAACCCCACCTAAAGACCAATTGCTGAAAAACAATGGTACAATAAAAATAAATAATATCAAATTATGATATAACAAATGCCAAATAGAGTACTTTGCTGAAGTTGTAAGGTTGACTCTTCTAGTTAGCCATGCAATGGTTAGCTGATTATGGACCCTCTCTCCCACATCTCAAGGGGTTTTCCAAAATAAAAAAGAAACTTTTTTAAGTATTTAGCAAATCATAGCCATGCCCAGACTAACTCAAAAGAGTAGGTCAATGAGTTTCCAGTAAAAACCCCATCATTCATAGCTAAATAGGCGACTGTTGGCTTCTTCTCCTCTTAAAACCAAGTTAATATTATTTAAATGATGAAAGCATGAAAATATTGATAGAAATATAAAGTGAACTGAGTGATTTGCCTCCACATTAAGGACTGTACTCCACACACAGTTTGTCATAGAGCGAAGGCCCCCCACGTTCAGCCTAATGGACTGACGAGACAGATGATCCTGACAGCGACCTGCATGAGTGCTTTTGATTCTATCATCCTCCTCTGGGTCAACCCGCTTTATCACAGGAATTACCTAAAGTGCCTCTTATTTCATCATTCACAGTGTCAACAGGACTGCATTCTTTTCATTTATACAGCGCCCAAACACTGGCTCCATCATAGATCACACAGGAGCTCCTGGAACATCTGACAGTGGGCCAGGCCAGGTGCAGGCATTAACCTCCAGAGGGGAGCAGCGCAAGGTCAATAAACACTGTCCACCAACTTTTTAGGGGCTACAGAACTAGACATTATTTAGCTGTTTATGCTTCTGGACCAATATATTAACCCAACTTCACAATACATTATCTACTTTGTACTTGTTGTCCATTTTTAATAACATTTTTTACCAGATAGAAAATATAGGATACTACAATACTTTTGAACATAAAGGGTACTCTAGTCCCTCTCAGTTAAGGTGAAGCAGTGTTAATAAGCGTGTTCAATTTGAATTAAATCTGTCCTTGAGCTGATATGAGTTACTAAAAAGGGCAAATTAAATGGCTATATAACGGTCCCTTTGGTTACACAATATTTTGACATTCAAATATATACCTGATTGAGTGCTGAATTGTGTTAATCATGTGTGCATGCCTGTACAGTACTGCCTTCTCTGACTTTGCTTACCCTTGGAAAGCTTGCTGTGCCCTATGATCCAACATCTGAAGAACTGATAAAAACCCTCCAGTTGCCTCAAAGCAGCTGCCGGGCTTAACATTGTCAAAAAGGGTTTTTATTTCCCTACCGTTTCGACCTCCTGTGTATATTTTATTGAGCTCCTCTCATCCCACAGAGGTGCGCGGCTGCCATAAGCAGCCCCAAAATGTATCTGCAAGCTCATTAGCACAGGGCAGCATGCTTGGAACATGTAGCATCCTCTCAGAGACCCTTTTGGAGGCAGTGCTATCGGCCCGTGTCAAGGAGCTCAGAAATCGTTGTTTTTGATATTCAGCTTGGAGCTTTTCATCTTTTTCTGCTGCAACACCACATGAGGAGATTAGGGAAGTTAATGAATAACTCTCCCAGGGCTCAGACAGTGTGCATGGGCCGCATTATCCCAGGCCTCATAACATTATCGAACTACCGGCTGAATTTTCCCACACTGCTGTGACCCACTTCAACATCATACACTCTCTTTACACTTCACATGACAATGTCAAATGCTCCTTTAATGTGTTGTATGAAGAAGCTTTTGAGCATTCTGAAATGGTATAATGTTGCTCATAGAGTCTCTGGTGTTGCCTGTCTGTGAGCCCCTTCCCAACCCTCATTAGTGAATCTCAAAAAAGTGTGTCTCATTTTACAGATGTTTCACATATATTTTTCATTTTACAAAAATGTCATGACAAAGTTTAAGGGAGAAAACATCTTTCTGTTATGAATGATCCAACGTAGACTCTCAGTATGGCAAAACTACTGAGTTAGTTTTATATATGTACTATTGTGAGCAATGGCAATATTGTGTATGGGCTTCTGTAGGTCCCCTAGGCAACTAATGCTGGAGATTGCTTGCTCCTGAACTTGAGCTGTAAGTGAAAATCGCCTCAAAAGTGAAATATCACTTTAAGGTGACATCTTTGCCTTTGCTGTGTGTTTGCTGAAGCCAGAGGCAGCGCAGTATCAAATGCACCAGCACAAATGATAATAACACAGCAAGACCTTTTTCCAAATTAGGTTGAGCCCCACATGGGTTCCCCCGAGGCTGGCGCCACCACTTTAATACTTCCCCTAAGATTTTTCCGTCAGTTTTCGATCATAGAAAGCAAATATCAAAAATGTGATTTGAATCTAGAAAAAATCCCATCTGAAGGACAGGATGATGACTGGAGCAGAGCAGTGGGCGTTTTCATTCTTTTACAAGTATGGATTCAGCACAAACTGCCCCGCGGGTTAATTGCACTCCCTCAAGTGACTGGAGTGGCCCCTCTTTAATGGGTCAGCCTATGAAATGTTTGTATTTCTCAGCACTGGGAAAAATGTATGCTCCTGTGCCCGTCTACGTTCCTGTCCTTGAGTTGAGGGCTCCAATGAGTTCCGGCCTGGGAAACTCTTTACTTCCTGCACTTGTGCCATAAAAGAAGGCTTGAACTTGGCCATAATGGCATGATAATATACCAGCCTCTTGTTTCCTCCCATTGTTGTTTTCTTCTGCCATAACTCTCTGTAATTATAAAATGAGAGCATTCACACAGTGAGGAGCTAATTACCAACAAATTTTAGTTACACATTCTAACAATGTCTTTTACTCTGGTTACACACAATGTACCTCTTTCATTATTACATATAGAATTGTTCAAATGAATGATTGAATATATTGCAATGTTTTAATAGGTTTAACACTATGAGCTGTAGAATAACATGTGATCAATTAATACAGATTGTGGTTCTGGACCCTTAACCATTGCAATATTGTCATTATTCTTAGACTCATGAACTAAGGCATTTGCAGTCGTGGCATCTGTCTGACCATGCTGCATAAAAACATATCTCAGAACTATATTTCTTTATGTAAATGTACTAATTTTCATGGGAAGTTTAGTGTTCATACTGTGTGCTCTAATGATGCAGGCCATGGCCATGTCAACATGTTTTACACAACCTCACCATCTATCAGCCTTAATCAACGGTGATTCCCTGTGCTACATTGCATCAAAGGTATCTGCAAATGAAATCTTTAAACATCTTAAATCTTTAAAAACTAATTTACTTAATGTCTTACGTTCCTGATTAAAAGCTCTATCTGCAATTATATTAGGCCCGTGATTACTAAGTTCCATGATTTAGTGAGGGCCCTGCAGTCAGTGTGTGTCTGTGCTCTCCATGTGCTTGTATTTATGTAAGTTATAGGTGAAGATGTTTTGTGGTGTTGGCCTCAAACAAGATAGGGGGAGATTAAGCTCCTGGCGCCTGTTTAAAATGCTTTGGAAGATAATCTCATTGATTTGTGAGAAAAATGCTTGAAAATGAAATGAGTGTCTGTGTGCTGCTTAATCAGAAGGGCATATTGATCAGCGGTGTAATGAAGGAGCATTTAGATATGGTGGAGAAGAATACGCTGAGTATCATATCATGTCATGCTGTAATAGGATGTCTTTATCTGAAGATTCCCAGATATCTGTAAAAGCCAACCTACATCTTCATAATGGAAATGTGCCCTGCCTTATTATTCTCCCATGTTCTTTGCTAACCACTTTTAAATATAGGCCTATTTGCAATGTGAGCTTTTCTCGATGCTGTATAACCGGTATGAGACTTTAGACGTTTATATAGAGAGAGCAAATTTGAAATACTGTATAGGCAGCTCTTGAGGTCAAAATAAGTCAGTTGTGTACTGTCTGCATCTAATTATGAAGCATTTTATTGTCCGAGAATCAGGAAGTACTGTGTGTAATTGTCAACTTTGCTCTCCACTCTGACCTCTGAATGTTGTGAAGAGCACTTATTAACTCAGTGGTGAATAATTAGGATGCTATGGATGCTTAAGAAACGTGAGGAATATCTTTTACATTTAAAAGGAATTAGTTCTGTTTTCACATTTAATACTTAGATAAAAAATCATTTACATCTTTAAATGGCATTGTTGTTCTTTTTATCTTTTTAATTTGTTCATTTTTTGGATGGCAGTGGCTCATTTGGTAGAATGATCGGATCTACTGAATCTCAGGTTGGTGGTTCAACCTTAGCTCCCACATTTGCACTCTGTCGTTGGGTCCTTGGGCAAGACACTTAACCTGCCTTGTTCTTACAGGTGCAGTGTGTGTGAATGTTATGAGGTATATAAATGTGACCACTTAAATTATGATTTGAAATAACTACATTGGTGTACAGTCGGTAATTAAAGATATTAAAAGAATCTTCTTTCTTCTTCTTACAAAATGCAAAGCAAATGAAGGACCTTGGTTTTCAAAGTCATTTCTCTCCAAATATGCTGTTTTTGTTTTTAATTTGTCAGTGTAAATTTGTGAACAATTTCTGAGCTACTGTTATTCACAAAACCACAGAAAAATGTTCAGCTAATGCTATAATTATTTGAGCATAATTTGGAATAGATCATGTAAACCTTATTGTCAGTGATATGATGCAGCATTAAATTGTATTTTCCAGTTTATTTACAGGGTGTTTACACTGTTACACTGCTGCACCCCTTTAAACCTGTAATGCACTTCTCATAAAGTCCAAAAGTGGCCAAGCACACACCTAATGGTCCACGTGTCCAGCATTGTCTCTGGGGGTCCATATATGAGCCTGAGAGCATCGATGTCTGCCACAGAACGCACAAGGGCACCGGCATGATCAAAAGACACTGTGCTGCACCATTTTCAGCATTTTTAATATGTGTGTCTTATTAGCTACTTTAAGTGCTTTTTGATAATTGTACTTTGTACTTTTACAGCACTCCAGTCTATTCCCAGTTCAATTTCCTCTTTTATCGGATGTTTGAAATATTGATTTGTGACAGATAAAAGCAAACACCATAATCTCGCCGCTGAGTGAGTGAATGCTGTGTGCGAAGGGGAATACACCGGGGAACACTCACCCCCCTTACAACCTTTATTACCTTTATTCGTCAACACAATTTGCCTACTGCTCTGGGACATTTATGTAAAGCACCTGATGTTGACTTGATATGACCCCTCCCCCCTATACCCTACACCCCAAATGCCCCTCTATAGACCACCCTCAACAACCCCACCCTCTCTCCTTTCCCCTTCTTTTTCATGACATTTTGCAAAACGTGAAAGCGCAGGGGGGGCTCCCGAGGTGCTCCCGATGATTGCCGCAGCTTAAACTGCTGTCAGCCCTGTCAGGATAACAGTGATTTATCTCCATAGCTTTTTATGGAAGTTAGTGTTTTGTGTTAACCCCGAGAGCTGAAAACTGCTGCTTGGTGCTCGCTCACAGTCACATTAACCTGAATCAATCACCTCTTGATTTTTCCATAAAAGAAAAGCCCTGTGTAAATAACGTAGGGCATATTGGTGCAGTGAATACACTAGACTCATAGCGTCTGGTGTCGGGTTGATGTGCGCATATCACTGTTTCTAATATCCCCGCTGGTACAGAGGGGGGATTTGATTCTTTGACTTATGCCTACAGTTGTCTGAAATAGAGAAACACTTAATACCGGCGCTGTCAAGACACAAACACTCAACCAAAAGACCATGGAAAAGTTTGATATCAGAAGTTGAACAACAATGCTTATAGATTTTGTATGAAGTGCTATACTTTGTTCTCAATCTGCGCAGAGGCCTCTCCAGCCTCTCCAGATAATAGAAGATCTTTTTGATGTTAAAATCATTGCTAATCTTCTAAATCTTCCCCGCTGTTTCATATTTGCAGGCCTGTCAGTTTGTGAGGCAATAGCCCTCTGAGCAAATTAAAGTTTCGGTGCTTTTTCCCTTTTTAGCTTTGCACACAGTATTTGAGATTTACTGCAAACATTTTGACCACCGGGCCTGGCATATTGACTATATTTGACAGGCGTAATCCTTTTCTTCTTTCCAGTCACTTCCATTCCACGATCAATCAGAGCATCAATGCACCGTAGACTGCTATGAAGTGCAGACGCAAGTGTTCGATCATGAGGCAGGCACCTCGCGGACTTTCACTATAATATAGTGATTGATTCATCTTCAAAGATATCTTAAGTGGTTGCCCAGGCACAGTATATAATGCCTTTTGTTGACTGCAGCCTTTTGCTTTGGCGAGCTTGCAATCCTTTAAAAGAGAAACACACTTCAAAACTTAACCCAAGACAAATATTCTACTGCGCTGTCATTCATTCCCTTCCAGCAGTTTCTCCTGCAGACAGTTTGATTCCAAAAATGATAAAAATGTTAAGAGCTAGAAAATGCGCTATTACTTTTCCTATTTGAAAATTGTAAATTCAACCTGAATCACAGTTTGAGGTTTTTCCCGCTAAACCTGTACTTTAAGCCAAAGTTGCAGTAAACCTATACTTTGAACAAACATTGAACTGGACCAAATAATAGACTTTAACGCCTCTGCCGAGAACAAACAATATTCCCAGATGTGAGATGGCTTTATGTTCACTTGAGTTTGTTAGTGTTTTGATGAGCATAATATATAAAACCTGTACCTTTTTAATACCAGTTTTGATACAATATATTGTGAGAAGCATTATCATAAAATATATTAGACAACACCATTCTGTTTCTTGAAATAGCGTCATCTACTTTCCTCCTGCCGTCCATAAGCACACCAGTATAGTGAATAGTGTGCCATTTAATACCCACCTAAGGCACATAGTTTAGAGGCAAACATTCAAGCCATACAACCTAGTGGAGGAAGTAAAGGACGTAAGAAATTGTTGGTTACACTTATAATATGATCATAACTACACCTTAACTAGCCTTAATAAAGCATGAATATATGTTTAATTCATAATGAATAGTTTATTAAGAATGATTGGCTTAGTAACTACTTAATTAAGGGGTTAGGAGTTAAATTTTCATTAACAAATAAGCTATTTATTCCTTATGAAGTCTTTATTAAGGCTAATCAGGTGTAATTCTTAAATATGTTACCAAATTGTCAAATACTGAATACACTTATGAATACATACCTTATCTTATATTTTTTATTTATTTATAGTTGCATATTTGTTAGAAATCTTAAAGTTCAGAGTATGAACAGCAGTTGACAAAATGAAAATAAGAAGAGTGAGATCCCCACAGACTCTTCTGTCAAACGTGTAAACAAAAATACATGATCTTTGTGGTGGACCAATCGTAGATCAACAACACGATAAACATAGCATCCTTAAGCTTCTCCAGCTCCGCTCCAACTGCTCCGTGCTCATGTGAGAGAGGCAGTGCGTCGTCGAGGGGTAATGGGGGGCGGGCACACAGTTGCATTACAAAAGTATTAAGGGAAGTGTAGTAATTATAGCAGAGCCAGTGTCAGTGACCTCTAGATTGCACTATCTTGTCTCCTTTGTGCCTGGCTCAGCGGCCTGCCTCATCGGGTGAAATTGTATCTTTTCACTGGCTCTCTCTTAAAAATGTGCATGGCATTGGGAGGCAGTGAGGCGTGAGCTTTTTTTATAGGGCTTCTCCGCTCCACCTTCCCTCCCGCCGGTGACCCCCCCTGGCTGCCCCCCTGTCCCACGTCCCACTGTCTTACTGGGAGGTATTTCATGAACAGCTGGGTCCCGCTAGAGACCAAGGGGTTAGTGAAAGAGGCACGCTGTGTATAATTCAATGATTATCAGGTGTGTGTGTGTGTGTGTGTGTGTGTGTGTGTGTGTGTGTGTGTGTGTGTGTGTGTGTGTGTGTGTGTGTGTGTGTGTGTGTGTGTGTGTGTGCGCGTGTGGGGAGGTTTGTTGGGAGGGAAGGGGCTGTGTGGATGCCCCCCTCCCTAGCCCCCTCTATTGGCAGGTGTCAGGTGACGGGCAGGCCATGTCACTGGCTGTCAGCTGCCTTTCTGTTGCAGCAGTCACACTGTTCACAGCATTACCATAAGCTGATGAGAAACGCTGGAGCCCCCGTCGCAGCAGCGCACACACTCCTCACTCACGGTCTGGACACTTCTGAGATTCAAAGAGCTGTGTCATCGAGACACAAGGCAAAGTTAAAACACAGGTTCAACACTAACAGGAATACAAGCTGTCCATAGAGGTAATGTGGGATTATAGGGACATGATCTGCCATGATTGAAGGGATGTACACAAGCAATTTTTCAAAATAAGTTTATTCAAAACTGTGTTAAAATTTGTATGCTTAATTTCTTGTTGATTCAACAACAAATGCACTTATTGATTCAATTATTTATGTTCTCATTTTTAATAAAACTCAAACCAGCATGCTTTTTTTGAAGACATAATTACGATAAAATCACATCGATGTTGTTTCAAAAGTTGAAAAAAGCCATTTCTTTACTTTACTTGTTTTTGCTTTATATTTGCTTACCATTAAATGTACTTTAAGTAATTACATTTAATTCTATTGTGTAACATTTTGAATACACTGAAAAATACTTCCACAATAAAACGCTTTCACACACACAAAAAATCCATCTGCTTTTTCCACTTCATTTAACCTCCATACTCTGCTATACATACCAAATGACACACTTGTTTTTACTAACAACATACTGACTGCTAACCATGTCAAAATAATAGAATAATTTAAATATCTCTTTACATGACTCATTCTTAGTGACTTAAACCATTAGCCATCACATTGCCAATAATAACAAACGTATTGTCTCTGTAAGTCGGTGCCATTTGCTCTGCCACCTCCTTTTGCTTGATTATCTTGTATAAACACCAAAGCGATTGGCCTATTACGAGGACTAGCAATGGACAGATTGGTTCAGAGGCTGTTCAATGGCTTTGCACGAGTACCACTTTTAGCATGCTAATCACTGTTCACCTCCTCTGTGGGACACTTAAATGGCGGGGAAACAAATGTTCTTTTTCCCTCAAACAACTACAGAGAAATTTTTAAAAGCTAAACTATTTGACTTTGTTTTCCATGTCTTATTAAAATGACTGTGATAACAACTGCATTTTTATTGGCAGCTATATTGCGTCATTTGGACAATATGAGCTGAGGAACGTTCCGTAAAGTGGCCTGTGCATCAAAGTTTCTTTATACGAGGGCCGCGATTTCCCTAAAAGCATGATTAATGGCTCTTAAAGGACTTGAGACACTTTGAGGGCCAAGAAAACATTGTTGAAGTTTTAAAAGCTGCATAGCTAGTGGCAGCACTGATCGATAACATTAGCTGTGACAAAATACATAAAAAGCCAATCAATGCTAATAAAGTGAGCTTAGCGGCACAAGAAAGCCTCTGCGTTATGCATTCACCTCCACATGCACTGTTTACTCCCATGTCCCCCTGTATATGCACTAGTGATCTATCAATAAACCAAAGGTTCACCACTATTAACAATAGTTAGTGGGGGTGCGTTTGCATAAAATGTTTGTAAATGACAGTGAAATATGGCGTTGTTTTTTGGATTTGTTTTGGGGGGGGAAAGTTTGTTTGTTTTTTCATTTGAGACTCAAATGCTGTGCCATCCAGTGCACTGTAAGCATGTTCTTCTCTCTTAAGTCTCAAGTACCTGTTAAACTCAGTACACTTGACTGTGCTGCATTCACTGTGCTCAAAAGCATACGAGAACTGAATTCCTGTTGGGACTTGTGTTGTCCAAGTTAAACTATAGTTCTCTAAAATGCATTTTTCTTATTTGATTACATATCTTATTATATTATATTATTTTTGTTTAGCTCTGTGCTTTTGACAAAATCTTTAATGCTTAGTTAATTCCTCTTTTTTAACTTTTTTATCAACAATGATTTTCATTAATTAAAAGTGAAACATTTTAAAAAGTTAAGCCAAATAAGATTGCAAACCTATAGCTTTTCCCCTATCAAGGCAAAAGGTGCTACTAAAATACTAAATACTAAAATGTGCTTTTGTTCAAAGAGGCTTAGTTCATTCACCTCCATTCAAACATGTTATAAACCTTACCTATTAGTTTGTTTGGTGTTAAACAAATATGTTATTTGCTTTTGTGTAGCGCTACAAAGTGGAGGATAGTGTACAGCCTGTGTTCTAGAGAACAGCGCCCCACAGTGGCCCAGCTTGAGACTCCTTCCACACTCCCATTGCCTCGGCCCTCAGACTGCATGTGCCGGAGCACTGAGGTGGACAGGCCATTTACATAAAGGTGCAACCACTTTGCGCCTGTGATCATCAACACTGTTTATCGTGTGATCAGCTATGATTGATGCAGTGTTAATACAAATTTAACTTAGCGTATTTTCCCTGCCAAGGGACCCATGAAGAGGTTCAATTACAGAGCCAGCTCATTAATTCGAGAGCTTGTTACGCAGAGAGGACAGCAGGCTTTTTTAAATTCTGGAATGCAGATGTGTAAGGGACATAATTAGTAGATAAGAGTCCTAATTGGATCCTGCTGTGTGGCTGCAGAGGGTGGAGCCCTCACGATGTTTTACAAGTTCCACGGCGTGGAAGTCCACTTTTTTATAAGCTGCTCACATGCACGCACCATCCGTCAAACACAAAGTGGGAGGGACCGCTGCTCCTGCTATTGTTAACACAAGATCAGTGCCACTGATGCAAGACAAGCAGATCACAGAGACGCTTAGAAAATGCTAAGAAGTTTTAGCTACCTAGCTGCAATTTGATTTTCCTCTGGGTATAGAAGTTATTTTGAAGATTGTAAATAAATTGTATCAGAAAAGTTAGTTGAATTATCATTCTTTTTTTAATATTGAACATGATGATTCAGTGACTTAACTTTGCTTTACTTTGATTCTATGCTGTGTTTATTAACTTAAAGAGGTGGCATTACAAAGTCACTGTGCCTCACTGGACTTCTTCAGGGGTGTATCCACACCTCACCACCCTCTGTGCTTTCACCAGCTATTAGACTACTACTATTTAACATGCATGTCGTCTGTGAACACAAAAACACCAGCAGCCTTCATGTCCTACCCATCGCTCTAGTCCACCCACTCTGTTCTCATGTGCGTGTGAAGGGTGTGAAGGGAGTGGGGTGGCGGATCTGCCCCAGCTGTGCCTATCTGAGGGGAAAAGCAGGGTGCAGTGAGCTCCATTAGTCCGGGGCGTCCAAGCCTGTGGTGGTCTTGGGCAGCAGCAGAGCAGAAAGACTGAGAGCACCAGCACCCTCCACACTCAATTACTCCTGCAGCACAGGTCTATGGACACTGAACACAGGCACACGGCACACACTCTGATTCACACTTTATTTACACAAGTTTCTTCTTGTTCTCACAGAATAACATCAGTGGGAAAAGTGCTCTCCGACTGCGACCGAGTATTAAGTGCGTGCTTGTCCTTGGAGACTGGGGCTGTTAAACTTGCACTGTGGCATTGAAAGACCAAGAGAAATATGGTCTGTTCAATGCAGCAGCTATGGGCTTCAAATAGGATAAACTATACTCCCCTGTATCAGAGGAGCTCAACAGTAGGTGCATTTTTTTGTTTCTGAAGTAGATCTTCTGTTCTTTTCCCCATTAAAAATATTATGAGCTAATGGGATAATCCTTTAATCAGTATAGCTCATGAGCTTAAAGCATTTTTTTTCTTTTTCAAATTTAAAAAATGTTTGAATTTGTATACATTTTATAAATCACATCTATAGATACCATTTGATATATTTAAATTTTTAAGTTTTTTAAGTTTCATACAATATTGCCATTATGGTCTTCAGCTACCACACAGCAGATTAGCCTCTGTTCTGCCATAAACTCTTGATGTTTGTTTTATGTTTATTTTTTTTAAGCCTATGAAGGAAATCCATGTGAATTTTACTTTTAAACACATATGTCCCCAGGCACTCTATAAACCTTGTAACACATTTGAACCATATACCTATTATAACTATGCTGAATAAAATTTTACCAAACCACAAATTGTCACCTCTGTTCCTATTATAAAAGGCCCTGTGTTAACATCAAAAGTCCAACCTCCACTGCTGAGCCCCTCCCCCTGCCAAACGCTCCACTGGCATTTCTTTCATGCAGGCACCACCATAAAAACACAAATGTACTCTGTATTCTGTGAGATGAAGCTTCTCATTTCAGTGTCCCCTTTGAAACAATGAGGAAGGGAAGTGCATATCTTAAAGGGCCATTTGGCAAACGAGTGGCTTACTGACCCATATCTGCACCAGTCCACCACACCCCAGCTCTACCCACACCATGAAATTAGGCGCACGTTTCTTCAAAGGATCTTCTAGTTTTTGTATTTTATTTTCCATAATTTATATACTTTGGGCTATACAGAAATACCAAAAGTGTGCAATACTGAAACCTTATTTTTTTTTGTAACTGGAAGTAGTTGATATATTTTACACCCAGTATGAAGCTGGACAAAATTGGAATCAGAAGCACCCCCATGCTCACCTATTTGGTTAGCACACACATGTTATGATCATTTATAAACAGTTGTCATCATCCTGGTTTAGCTTAGGTCTCCACAGCCTTGCTCCTGCTCTCAGTCACTACTCGTGCATGTGTCTGCTAAGCCCACCTCAGACTGGAACCTGCCTCTGGCCTGTCACTCCTGCAGTGCTGACATTCAGACATAGCAGCTGGGCCTCTTCATGTTTTTCAATTAGACGTCACTTTAGACTGGCCCGGGAGGAATTTAAAGGGCTTTTTTCCATGTGTTTGTACAGAGGACGTGGGCAAGAAGATCTTTCAGAGTTTGAGTAATGGAGGTGAGATGTATGGCTCTCTGCATGCAGTTTTTATAACAGTAATTAGAACATGAATGGAAGCATGACTTATTATAATAATGTATTCAGTCATAGTTCAGTATTTAAAAAAACTGTCTGATCATCTTCCACTTTTGATAAGGTTCTTCAGTTTTCCATACTACAGAAAAGTGAAGCTGTCTGCAGTCACGAGTCTTAATAACCCAAGTTTTCCAATCAGAGGGAGGTGTCATTTACATGCTTGTCACCAGGACTGACCTGGAGCAGACTGAGCCTGAGGAGACACACTATTGATCCCTGGTGCCAAGAACGCCAGCTGCCATTAAAGCCATGACAGTGGAACTGTAGGCATCGATCGCACTACGGCCCCCCACCATATTATTTATAGAGCAGCGCTCCATCCACCACTCTCTTATGTCTCATAATTGATGGCAAGTGGGCTGTGCTTCCTACCCTGACCCCGACAAACTCAAAGTCAGATGGATTACATCTAACACAATTATGATTGATATTATCAGATTACAGCATACACGGCAGGACAGGGGGCTGAGGAGCACAGCAATGTGCTCTTTGGGGAAAACTTGTGGGATTCCTCCATTGGGAGTATGGTTATGTTTGTGAACACAAATCTACAGTCAACAGTTATGTAAGAAATGTACAGCCATGGTTCATTTTGGACAATACAACATCTGGTTGTAAATCTACAATCATTTGTTCTATTCCACCTCTAAAATACTGGACATGTGTAGATTCTGTATAATTTATGTACATGCATATTACCTTCCTGTTATCATTATGGCCTGACTATTATTATGTGTACAAAAAGTGACCTTTTGTACTCTAAATCTCTCTTCTATGGACATGACCATCTCATGGTTAACTTAACAAAACCACAGTCTTTTGCACACAGGCCCTTCCTGTCCCATCAATGACCAGCATACTGCTCCCAATCCATTTCTTTTTATGTTTTTATTATGTGGTTTACTTGCATTTTTCCACTAATGTGATTACTCCGGATGACTATAATGTGATTTGGACATTGTTTATTATTCAATTACAGGACATATCTCTGTCTCCCACATGCAACAGTGAGCTTGTGAGTCCTTCTTTATGGCCCACAAGTTTCTATGTTCAGTGCACATCGCAGGGCTCAGAATTAAATTAACGTGACAGAAGGAGCAGCTCTTTAACAGACTTAAACTGTAACGACAAGCCCGTTAAAATTCATTTTCTCGTCTGATTTGATTTTGAGTTATCATCATGGCTTCACCGATATGTCTCGTATCGTTTCATATTTGAGGGCGAGAAACATAAATCTCACAAATTGGCTTCTGTCAGTTCTTGTTAAAGTGACGCAGATTTATGGCTGTGGGAGAACACAATGTGAGACTGTTTTATATAAGTACATTTATAAACAGTTTTCACTCCACAGCAGTCACAGCGATTACAGCTAATGTGATTTGGTCTGTTTTGCTTCTGTTTTTGCTTATATTTTTATATCTCACCTTTATTGGAGAAAACCTTGTTCAAACTAGATTTATCAACCAACATGAAAAAGTAATTTCAATATGTTGATTGTGTTTCAGTCATACAATTACACACAATGTAAAGTATGTGTTACTTGTCAATGGCAAAATCATACTTTTTAAACCCACATGGATAAAAACTAATTTCCACTCATTTCCTTTTACCGCTTTTCAACATCTCCCTACAGCACAACTATGCTACACACACTGAATTGTTAATTGTTAAGAGGCAATTGACCTGGTCAGACATAAAGGCCAGAGGGCAGCGTGTGATATTAAGTGTCAACCACAGAAATGTCCTATTCAAAGGCGGGTGTGGGTTACATCTCATCCCCTTAATTTAATGGCACCTGTTCATTTTTAAGATATTTGATTTCATTTTTTACCTGAGCAGCAGCAGCTTCTATATGGTCAACATATGGTCCATATTAGATTACTCATATGCAGTCCTTTGTTTATCTGGTGTCATCTTTCTCTTTCATCAGCTTCATGCAACATATGTCCTGTGCCATTGCTCATATCACACCTCTATTCAGGACCTTTGGGTGTCTAGTGTCACCCATTATAAGGCTTTACTAATCCACGAATGACACCATGGGGGCTATGTCAAGAAGACACACTAAACTTGTGCCATTTGTCAAAGAAATCACCCTGCCTATTGTCTGTTAAGACTTTGCAAGGCTTAGACTTAGACAAACTTTATTGATCCACAAGGGGAATTATTTGGACACAGTAACTCACACATCACAATATAATGAGCAACAGTATACATGGTAATGTATTCAAAATAAGCAGCACAATAAATTGGTGTCAATTAAGGCATCATTATAAAACACAATTAAAATCAATAATTAAAATAGTTAAAATAAAATATGCCCGCACCCCTATGAACTAACATCAAGGACCAAGTTGTCCACCCTCCTGTGGGCGCACCACCTGCTGAGGGGTTCATAGGGGGGGTCAGGTGCTATGAGTATTGGGCAGCACGCTGCCCCCGCGACCCAGCCGGATTAAGCGGGAGAAGATGGATGGATGGATGGATGGATGGAAAATAAAATATAGAAATGTAGTAATGGACAATATATCTGGGTCATATACAAGAGGTGGGTAAGAAGTGCAGAGAAGTGAAATAGTGATTGACAGGATATAGGGTTATCTGTTACATAAGGGTGAGTTGTTTCGCAGTTGTATAGAGTATGGTATGAAACAAAGTTAAGATAAGTATATTTAAGATTTTTGCAAAAACATTCACATCAGTTTTCCAAATGTGGTGACAGATTTAGGTTTAAAATTTTACTTCCTGTTTGGAAATTGTGGCATCACACTAGGGAATTCCTATTCCTGTTATTTAAAAAAACTTCTCTAATTTACACAAAAATAATTTTCTGGCAAGTACAAATATGAAAAACACATTAATACACATTAATGACTTTTATACATTAATACACATTAATCCTGTTTAAAGAATCAGAAAAAATGTGTTTCTTACATATAATGTAATCTTGAATTTCCCTTGGGATCAATAATGTATCTCTCTCTCTCTCTCTCTCTCTCTCTCTCTCTCTCTCTCTCTATTTCTCTCTCGCTCTCTCTTGCTCTTTCTCTGTCTTTCTCTCTCTCTCTCTCTTTCTCTCTGTCTCTCGCTCAGTTCCTCTTTGTCTCTGTCTCTCTCTCTGTCTGTCTCTGTGTCTCTCTCTGTCTCTCTCTCCATCTCTCTTTGACTCTCTCTTTCTCTCTGTCTCTCTCTGTGTGTCTCTCTCTTTGTCTCTCTCTATCTTACTCTCTCTGTCTCTCTCTCTCTCTCTCCGTCTCTCTTTGACTCTCTCTCTTTCTCTGTCTCTCTCTCTGTCACTCTCCGTCTCTCTCTGTCTAACTCTGTCTCTCTGTGTGTGTGTCTTTCTCTCTCTGTGTCTCTCTCCCTGGCTGTCTCTTTCCATCTCTTTGTCTCTCTCTCTCTGTCTCTCTCTCTAACACTCTCTCTCAGTCGTTTTCCTTTTCTCTCTGTCTCTCTGTCCATCTCTCTCTGACTTTCTCTTTGTCTCTCTGACTCTTTTTGTCTCTCTGACTCTCTGTCTCTCTCTGTCACTGTTTCTGTCTTTGTCTCTCTCTCTCTGTCTCTCTCTCTCTCTGTCTCTGTCTCTCTGTGTGTCCTTGTCTCTCTCTCTCTGTCAATCTCTCTGTATTTGTCTTTCTCTCTGTCTCTCTCTCTCTATGTCTCTCTCTCTCTGTGTCTGTCTCTCTCTGTCTCTCTCTTTCTCTCTCTCTCTCTCTTTTGCTCTCCTTTCTTTTATCTTTTTTTTTTAATCTTATTTGGAACTATTACTGGAGCAAGGGGTCAGTTCCTTGTAAGCCTGACGCCCATGGCCATAAACACAAACCTGGCACCACATCTTTCCAGTAAAGTCTTTCCATTTATGTTAAAATACTTTCTATTATATCTTTGTCACTGCATTTGAACCACATAATTCACATAAACCATAAACTGCAACATGTTTTAGCGTGGTCCTCATATGAGGTGATTTTTTAAATTTATTTTTTAATCAATTGGTCACCCCATATTATGTTACATATGGTAAGAAAACATTCACCAACAAATTTCAGCCAAGTCGAATAAGAGATCAGAAGATTGTGCAAACATGATGAAAATTATGAATATTTGTCTTTTTCAACAAAATATTTCAGAACTAGCAGGTATGCATAAAAGTCAAAGTTGAAGTCCATGGGATAAATTGTTGTGTCTTTAGAGTTTATTATACCATTTTTTTTCTTTTTCAGATACCCCCAAGGGCTTTATGAAATCATATATAAATGTCTTTATTTAAAAGAAAATACTCATAGTTGATGTACATAATTACTAATAGCCCTGATTATAAAGTTAGTTTTACCACACAAATGTTCTTTTTTTTTTTTTTTTTTTTGAGAGTCTTTTTTCTAGAGTCAGGTGATTGTTTTCTGTGCTCTGAAAGAACCTGTAGGAGATACTGTTCTTCATCACATGTTATGAGATGATTGTATTCTGTGATTAGAGCCACACCTCGTTCGACATTGTCATTCACCGCTCTAAGATTAGCTACAATTTCAAAAGCTCTGCTAAAGGTCATGTCACCCTGCCATATATAGTCTGATAATAATAATAATAATTAAAGCCGCTCGCGGCAATGATGGCCCTCGCTCCAGCGCGCACGTCCCTCCCAGGCGAACGCCGAGTACTCCCGTCCACTACAAGACCACTCTCTCCTCCCGAGAGCTGCGCAGTAATACAGCTTTCACGAATTAACGTAAAAGTAATGTTTTTTCTCCTCATAGTAAACTTTGTGCATTCCTGTAGGTGGCGCTGTAGCACTGATTATTGTGTTTGACATATCAATGCAATGAGGGCCGTGCAGTGTATCAGTGATAGAAATTTCACCACAATTAAACTAAGCTTGTCCATGTAATACATTTTAAAATATTTTTTGAGGTAGTCTTGGCACCCCTACTGGCCAACGGTGAAAAATACTCCATACTGATAATGTATTTTTTTGGTCGTAGATATGCATAGAATGTATTCCCCAAATCTGGTACAAATCTGATCACATTGACGTTTCATGTCTGAGGTAGGGGGCGCTATAGAGTTCACTTTTCATATACTTTATAGTGTATTATATTCAGGTCATGATCAGGCATTAATGATTCAAATTTCAGCACAATCAGACAAAGTCTGTGCGTGTAGTAATTTTGGAACTATTTATTGGGGGAGTCTTTGCGCCCCTGCTGGCCAACCGTGGGAAACACCCCATATCCATAATAATTTTTTTTTGCTTGCTTTTACACAGAGAATTTAATGCCCAAATTTGGTACAAATCCGATAATGTTGATGTTTCATGTCTGAGTAGGGGGCACTATAGAGTTCACTTTTCATATACTTTATAGTGTATTATATTCAGTCCATGTTCAAGCTTTAGTGATTCAGATGTCAGCACAATCAGACAAAGTCTGTGTGTGTTGTAATTTTTTAACTATTTATTGGGGGAGTCTTTGTGCCCCTGCTGGCCAACCGTGGGAAACACCCCATATCCATAATATATTTTTTTGCTTGCTTTGATACAGAGAATTGAATCCCCAAATTTGGTACAAATCCGATAATGTTGATGTTTCTTGTAAAGGCTAGGTGGCGCTATAGAGTAACTTTTCATATGCTTTATAGTTTATTATAATCAAACCCTAATCAGGTATTAGTGATTCAAATTTCAGCACGATCAGACAAAGCCTGTGTGTGTAGGCATTTTTAAACTATTTTTTTAGGGAGTCTTTGCGCCCCTGCTGGCGAACGATGAAAATTGCACCATGTCCGTAATATAAGATTTTGCTTGAAATCATGCATATAATTTAATCCCCAAATTTGGTCCAAATCCGATAATGTTGACGTGTCACGTGTACACTAGGTGGCGCTACAGAGTTCACATTTATTATATTTCATATTTCATCACATTCAGGCCGGGATCACACAATAGTGATGTGAGTTTGAGCTCTGTAGCCCAATGCCTGTGGCCGTGAGAGGTCATCAAAGAAACAGGAAACGAAGGCGTTATTCGCCGGCGTGAAAAAGTGCGCTGAGAAAAATAATGCATTTGTGGAGCCACAACTGTAGATGTGATGTGTCAAATCTGAGCTCGTTTGGACCAAAGACACTTGAAGACTTTGGCGTGCACGCAGTCAAAACAGCGGCAAGTTTTTTGATCCAATATGGCCGACTTCCTGTTGGTCATAGGGCAGTGTGACAATGACATTTTCTGCTTGTCTCCTTGATTTCTATCACTGTCCCCAATTTTGTCGGGCTACGCCAAAATATGCTTTTCAGCTCCCCATAGACTTTCAATTTTTACCTTTTCCAGGGGGTGCTGTCGACTTTGGGCATTGTCGCGATGCCCGTTTTATCAAATTTTTCGCTGGGCCGGTCGATCTGATACCCCCATGTGAGACTTTTCATCGATGTTCAGGGGGTCAAAAATGCGATAATTTTGGCGGAAGAATAATAATAAAAACCAACGAAGAACAATACCCCTTGCCATTAACTTCGTTAACTGGCGAGGGCCAATAATACATCAGTTTTATATAGCACTTTTCAGGACACTCAAAGACGCTTTACAGAGCATTATTCATTCACTCCAGACCCGGTGGTGGTAAACTACTATTGTAGCCACAGCTGCCCTGGGGCAGACTGACGGAAGTGAGGCTGCCAATCTGCGCCATCCGCCTGCCCCTCCGACCACCACCACCATCATTCACGCACACACCACTTTCATACTAGGCAATGTGGGTAATGTGCCTTGCCTAAGGACACTACGACTGTTTTTGCCACTGGCCCCACTGTGGCACCTGGAATTCCCAGTGGTCTCCCATCCAAGTACTAACCAGGCCCGGCCCTGCTTAGCTTCTGAGATCTGAAGGGATCAGGCTTTGACAAGCCGGTATGGCCACAATGGGGCCTTCTGTAGAAAGTCTGTAGTTTTAGCATTCTGAAGAACTGTAGACTATTTGGAGTTGCAAAATCCTCCATTCTGGATTTCAGACATAGAAACTGTGACACTTTTTTGTGAATATTTTTCAACTTCATCACTCACTGCCTGCAGCATCCTACGCTTTGTATCAATATCAAGTGATACATTTTCATCAAATAAGGCCAGCGTTACTAGTGTTTCACTGAGGTACAACAAATGCCCCAACATCTTCTTGACACTGACTTTGGAAATTCCATGGGTCAGCCATCCTTGTAGGAGTCGAGCTGTTTCAACAAGGTCAAGTCTTGCAATGGAGCTGCTGTAGCTGTTGGTGATACAAAAAAGGCTTTCAAGTAGATTTGAGCAACAAATAATGCCACATCATACAAAAATCCAACGTTTGTAATTTCCCAACCTGCAGTAAATATAAGATAGCAAAATAAAAATAAAAAATGTGGTTGCAATGCCCTATTTGACCTTGAAAAAGTGGGTCAAGGTCACTCATATGAGAACTTATCCAAGGCCTCGCTGAAAGTGAAGAGCATGTTGAATTTCTTGTGCCTAGGTAAATTCATTATGAAGAAATCCTGCAGAAACGATTCTTGTGGACAAAGAATATTAATTTTAATATTTCCTAACATTTTCTGAGTCCGGTAGGAACCTCCAAATATTTTTTGAGTTGGATCAAACTTTATGGTGATTATTTTTTCATCAGATGGAACAATATTTTGGGGTGGCCCATTAAAATTTCCAAAAAAATATGTAAGGAGCACCCTAATATGTTTTTGTATATATGTGATTTTGATTTTTTCATATGCAAACCCATCCTTAAAGGTCCTATATTATGCAAAAATTGATTCTTGTGAGCTTTAAATCATGTTAGAATATTGTTACCTCCTTTGTTTTGTTTCATTCACACATATTTGAGTAATTCTGCATTGTTCTACTTCTCCAAAGCTCAAAATGCTCTTTTCCACTTTGTGATGTCATCTAGTGGTATGGCTTTCAAGGTAACAGCTACCTTTTACTTTTTAGTAGAGCTGGGCAATTCCAGGTGTATGGAGCTTAAATGAATCAATTAAATACTGGCCCACTTTAACTGTAGCTTTTAACTGTATGTTTTAAATCGTACTTAATTTGTTTATATTGTTGTAAGATGACCTTGGGTGTCCAGAAAGGCACCTAATAAATAAAATTATTATTCTTATTATTATTATTATTATTATTACATAAATCAGAAAATAGAATAATATGAGTCCCTTAATAAGTTGTGTAAAATAAAACATAACTGGCTTTCAGTTCACATTTCACATTTTCTTAAACCATTCCATTCCCAGTGTCTCCGGGAGGTTAGACTGAGCAGGACAGTGGAAACTCTGGTCCAACGCTCTGATAAACCTCTGAGGTGACATCATCTGGAGCGGACTGCTCTGCACGGGCTTCCTGTTGTTTCTCTTCACAAAACATGAAGAGCGTTGTGGGCTTGGACACTCTTTGTATCTCAGCCCAGGGACAGGAAGTCAACAGAAAGAAAGTGATGACCACAGACAATGGATAATCATTCATTCACAGTGATATCATCATTTCATCTTTGACTATGTGACATTCAAGTCATCTATGAAAAAACACATTATTTTGATTTCAATAAACTGTTATTTGTACTGTATATGATTAGTTCAGACTTAAAGAACCCCTATTGTGCTTGTGTCTGTTTATAGTTAAAATCTATGACACCAGTGGATCATTTTTATAATTTGTAACATAACATTTTAAAATGACAATATTAATCTAAAATAATTTCATAGAAGAGATAAGTCTGCTGACTTCTGTGTTTGAAAACTGCTGTGCCCAATGGAAGCTGATATTGCTGTAAATGTCATGAAATGAAATAGTTGGCACACTTTTTTAAAAATTTGTACCAAAATGACTATGCGACTCTGCCAAATCCTACGTGTATCACCAAGTAAGGAAATAAAATTGGAAAAGGAAGTAAAAAGCAAAGGGCATATACCTGTGCCGGTGAAAACGGGTTGAAATGGCGTCTTGATAATAAGAGATTAGAGATGGCTCAAACATGCACGAATCGCTTGATTTTGCATAATAAATCTGCTTTAAATCTTTGTAAAGATTTGATTTAAAGACCCATAGTTCACTTATGCATGACAAGTTCAAAGACTTTCTGAAATTGGATCATTTTAACAAATAAGCCAAATTTAGGTCTAACAATTCATCACCATTTAGTTTAACAATTGCATATGCTATTGTAATTTTATGGTCATTGCTTCTTTATTAAGATATAGTCAGTCAAAGGAAAATAACCCTTACACTAACCTATTCTGTGTTTGCCGAATCTCTCATTTCAATTATACATTATTAAAATGGGATATGCACCCAATATTAAAACTGAACAATGGCATACCAAAATGCAATGTTTCTGTGATAAGATCATTTTCTTAGCTTGTTCCTTTTCAAATTGTATTAATGAAACATCAATTTTCTCCTGTCTCCGCCTTCATCTAAATTGTACTATGAAGTCAAAATGCTGAACAATACATCTTGAGCACTGCTATTGTGGGATGAAATTGAACATATCAGTATGGTGCAGCTAATAGGCCTGTGTTGAAATTGTACATTGACAAACGCATTGCATTTTCCTCTCCGTACGCCGCTTATTATCAGTTACTTGTAACATAAATTTATGCAAATCCGGTGCTTGAACTTTACAATCCTCTGCTGGGGCTATTCATCTCCTTTTAATTTACATGTGGAGTGCCCTCATGCATCAAGCCGTGTCATTTTGAAAGCAAATATTAATCAATTTTGTATTGTGGATTGGCCTCTAGAAATGAGCCTTACATGTGGTGGCTGTGGTTGGGAAGAATGTGTATCTATATAACTCTTAGATATAACTGATATAACTTTGGTCCTGGGACAGTCAAAAGGAGGAATCTTGTGAGTGGCACACATTTCAGGTATACGTGTAATAGTTGATAAAACAATAATTCATGTCAGGATACTTCCTTTAAGTCTTCAAGTAGCCTATTTGTCTGATAATTGTTTTTTGGTGTCACATAAAAATATTGAAATATTGAATCAAAATGTGTTTTATGTGATCTTTTGCCATCTAAGCTCTCACAAACTGAAAAGAATGATACAATTGTTTATTGTCACAAATGTCTTAACTTTACCTGTCTACAATGTGGTACAAAAACTGAGTTGTTTTTTGTTTTGTTTTTTTACCTTTAAAGCTATTCTAATTAGTCCATGAACATGTGCTAGCCTATTAGCATTTAGAACCTTTGCTGCACCTATAGCCTTCAGCTTTAAATTAAATATGAGATAGGTAGTGACATATGGCTTGTAATGATATGACCACAAAGAATATCTGAGGCGAGAGAATGAACAGGATGTTAACACAGTGTCAGAATAATACTGTTGTACCTGACAGAAGCGTTACTTATGCCCCTGAATGTTGGCTAACAGAACACTGCCTGGGGATAAATCATGTGTGGGTTATTAAAATGGATTCACTTTTTACAGGAAGACAATATAGCCTTCTTTATCAAAAAATGGTTTTGGATATAGTTGTGAGGCTTTAAAGAAAAATAACAAGTAATGGAATGTCAGTAATGGCTCGCTGTTGAGATCATTTTCAGACACTGACTCACAGATACAGTAAACCTAGACAGACTGTAGCTTTGTTTGTCAGAGTCAGAGACTTTTACTCCTGTTTTGTCTTATGTTGTCTTATGATCATTACTGAGCTGTCACATTCCAATAATTATAACACAAGTCCTCATTTTCACAGGAGTCTGAATAAAATGCCTGGTCATTTCTTGAAATAATGCTCCTGTTTATATCAGTCCACTTTGAAACAAGACTAGACTATTTATTTAGGTTAAATGTATATTATTTAATAATATTTCATGATAATAGTGCATGCATGCAGTGCATGTTAGTTTTGCTCAATCAGCCTCAAATGAACTTGATTTGACAAGTTGTTATACAAACTAATACCAAAATGCTGAGAGACATCATACAAGCTCACATCTGACAGGCTGGAGACAAGCACCCTGATAAAGCCGAGCTAGCAACTAAGTCCAAAAAGAAGCATACAGCAAATACAGCGCACAGCCCCATTTCCCTAAGGGCCTCTCCCACTCAATAGCGTCAGAGTGGCCAGACAAACGATGATAAAGTGATCCTCTCATGACTTTGACAGGCACAGCAGACAGCGGCAGCACTAGCCCACGCAATAACGCCACTCACCCAGGCTTTAGCTGCAAACGCTGCCCAGAGACCTGCGCCCACACACGCCATCATGGCCCTAATTATTACACACCATTTGTTAATAAATAAAAGCATATTGTCACTGTCAAATCAGGGGCTGTGCTGGATTGTGTTTAAAGGAAAAAACATGTCAGATTATATTGGATGGGTTGCTGCTGTGCTTTTCTGGATGCAAAACTACTGAGTTAAAACTGTGAGAGAGAAAATTGTACTAGATATGTATAAGATATTATTATTATTATGATATTGTGACATAAAGAAATGCTAATTGTGACACACTTAGTGATTATGTAGAAATCATTGCATTTACTCCACTTCATCTTTCTTCAGAGCCCAGAGGTTCAAAACTGTGAAATAGTTTATTGAAAGTGCAGTTGCAGATTTCATTTTATCCCAGTGAAGTTGCAGATGTATGGCAATTGTACAGGCTGTTAACTCAAAACAGATTATACATGGTCAGAATACAGTTTTTAGTGCCTTGTTATGGTCAGTGACTAATAACTGTTAATTCATATATAAAGTTGCTGTTTACAAAGGCCAGAATGAGTGAAGGTGATCCATACAGTCAAGCATGTAATACCAAAGACACTAGTCTCAAATGCTTGAATGCCTCTTGGAACCCGAGGCTCCATCCTTCTTAATTCTAGTCATATTGCTTTATTGAAGTGTATTATTTCTTAACATATGCTTTGTTTTGAGCCCTTTTTGTCTGGGGTAATGGAATGTCAGCTCGCTGCTGTCGGCGAGAGCTGCAGACGCTTGATCAAAATGACCTCTGTACCCCTTTGCTCTTGCAAATCAATACACACGGTCAACAGGAGCTGACAGAGGCAGCCACAACATATAATAAATGACAATTCACCATCACAATGGCCAGAGCATATCTGACAAGCAGCGCTCATGGCAGTCATTTTCATGTGTGCCAAGCTCTTATGTTCAAAGTGGGATTCATTTGGCCAGCCTGTCTCCCACACATGCTGATATTACAGGGCTGACTTGTAAGCACCTCATCCCCCAGTCATATGCTGCGCTGGAGCTGTCCCGCCAAGTGCTGACAGAGGCGATGTATTACAGTGGTATCTTTTTATATTGTTGTTGTCTTTCAAACCGAGCTTATATTGAAAGCAATTTTCCTCTTAAGGGAGCAAATAGTTCACAGAAAATTGTGACTGCCATTGTTTGGCGATGATTGGCTACATCTTTGGAGCTGGCTGCCAAGAATGGAAGGCTTTCATATGTAGTGGGGAAAGAGGAGGAAAAGGAGCAGTGCATATTAAAGCATGTGTTGTGAAAAATGAGTGTGAAATCTCACACGTGCCGATGATGAGAGCGGCTGCTGTTTTTACAGGTGAGGGCTGCTCTGTGTCTGTGGAGGCATAAGCAGGTGTAGAGAGTGTGAAGATGCACTTTGTATTATAGAGCATCACTGTTACACTGCCATTTCCTTCATCTACTGCACATTTATGTATGGGCCAAGAGGATTTTTAACTGCTGGCCATGTGCCAGACACCTAAAACAGAAAGACTAATTAAAAACAAAGGACCTTTGGCATGGGCTTTGCACCACTGACAGAAAACAGACCCCAAATGTCAAACGGCCGCCACTTGAGCTGGGCCCCAAACTCTTACTCCAATTTTACAGCTGCTACAGTTTTGACAACACGATTTCTTGAGTGAGTTAATATTTGCTTTTGCTCTTAAAACTCAAACAGCACACTTTTAAGCTCCTGTAAGTGTTATCCATGTGACAAGCGAAATATGAGATTTCAAAGTGGTTTAAATGTCTTTAGTTTAGCTAAGTCCACATGTAGGCCCTAACACAGTGGTCAACAGGTCTGTGGCTGCTGCTAATTGCCTGGTCCTGACAGTCCTATGACTGTGGACATAATGAATTAGGAAGGTGGCACTGCTCTCCTGTGCACACTGTGGATAAAGCTGTTTGTTTGGACTGACCTGCCCCATCCATTAGTGGTTATTGTTTTCTCTAAACATGACATTGATTCAATTTACCAGCAATCAATGTGCACTGGTTCTGACATTCAGATATGACCTTAAAGCCAGCCACAGCCTCAACTATGATGAGGATTAAACTTGTGTTAATGAGGTGATTTCTCTTCACACAGGGGCGTGTGACACCACCTAACACCAATGGTCAGTAAAAATGCGATCAATTATTGCAAACAAAATCGCTTTAACTTGATTACCCTTGCACCCACTAATTTGTGTAATTAATAACCTTCTCTAAGCCTCAGAGAGAGCGCTTTATTAATAACAATCTATACATGTGCTCCTTAATGAAATGGCAGGGGCCAGGCCATTCGTTGTGGAGGTAATGTCATAATCAATGGTGCCCAACATGTTAATTACCACACTTATTAATTGTTACAGTTGGATCTGAATGCTACATGCTGTCAGCCCCTTTGTCCCTTTATGTATAGCAATCAGTGGATTGAAAATGGCAAATCTAATTAGCCATTCAGCAAGCAGGCTGAGAATCCAAATGAGACGGTATCAGGCCTGACAGCTGGCAGCCAAGGCGCCGCTCACACTGGGCAGTGAACAAAACCAGCTTTATCCTGTGCCCCAGGAAAAACAGAGAAAGGATGTATCGCAAACTAATAAATACATTCACAGCAGCAGCCTGCCATATCGCACAATGCTGCAATGAAATGGCTGCTTGATGCTTTTGTCTGGTACAAGCAGTGTTTATGCATTTATCAGTGCAGACAGCACCTCTTCATCGGGCACAGAGCAGGGCTGTGCTCCACCAGCAGCTGAGGTGTCACTCTCTTTATGTCATGTAAATCTACAGTGTACTCTACAGTACAGGACACAGATCTCAGTGATATAGTAGTATTTGTTTATTCGAGACATATGTCCAAAATGTGGCTTTTTATGGACATCATGAGTTGCATGTTATTACTGTTCAAAAGTACTTTACATTGTGAGCAGGCTTGCCTCTCTACAGACCTGACTTGGCCTGATAATTTGCTGCATCAGCCTTAGAATGGCACAAGTTTTGTCCACCAAAACTACATTTTGTCATTGGATAGCATGTATTTATTTTCTCATGGCTCAGATTTTTAGTCAATAGAAATACAGTAGTTGAACATTATAGTACATTAAGTGTCCCTGTGTCAACGTCACACTGGCAATGTCATTAAATAAAGTTTTACTGTTAGTTTGAACATAGTTTTATTCTTATTAAAGCCCACACAGCCCAAATGCATTTACTCAAAAACATTAGGTTTGAACAACAGGAGCATTCAAGCAGCTTTTAACTGATTTGATTTGCATTTCTCTTAACACCCAGACAAAAAGTATCCATATTTAACTCCAGCAGACGCCACCTGTAAATAATGCAGCGTGGAGGGTAACAACCAGGGGGAGGGTGGCTGAGCAGGTGGAAGAGCCCTCCCCAAACCATGAACCAGAACAGTCCCTATAACACAAGGGCACCCCGGCTGTAGGCTCGACCAACACTCCAAAACAGTGATGAGCAATAAAAGCCTTGTGCACCTAAGTGAGAGATGTGACTTTAAATATTTTACACACATTGTCCATATGCACTTTATCCACACCTGGCTCTGTGCAGCAATGACATCTGGGAACTGTGCTTTAGAGGCAATTAATTCTTCATCTTCAGCTACCATGGTCCTTACTCTAATGTGGGATTATCTTAACTTTTACTTCAGTTTTCAAAGGAGAAATGGTACGCAAAATGAACTTTTAACCATCACTGACTTACTAAGAGTTGTATTTTGATTGATTCATGCATGTCTGAATAATGCTGTGTTGTTCTGCATGCTTGAGGTTTGTAGTAACAGCTAACATAACAGCTCATTGACACCACCCTCCTTACAAAAAGTAACAAGCAAAGAGTTAAATTGCAATCGTTTTGAAGTTCTACATTACAGTTATCACATTATGTTTTTTGTTTTTTTTTACCTGTGTCAATATTGTAATACCCAATACTGTAAATAAACTGTTAAAACATACCTGCCTTCGTCTCTGCTTTGGGGTTCTCCATGTACTGAATAAACTGGCCTCCATGGACCCCGCAGAGAGTAATTGGTTTAAACAGACTTTTGCTGCAAAGGTAATCGTGTAAATTAACATGACAACGCTCTCAAGAAGATAATGGAGTCATTTAAAGGTGTTCAGGTTTCACACAGTTGGCTACTTGTTTGGACCAGCTCACTGCTCAACCTGCTCCTGTTCCAGCTCTTGCTCCAGCTCCAGATTTCCATGCTGCTCTACCCCGTGAACCTTTTATCCCCACTCCTGCCAGATACTCAGGTGAAGTAGGGCTATGTAGTCAGTTTCTACACCAGTGTTTGCTTGTTTTTGATCAACATCCGCTCACTTATACTTCTGAAAAAGCTAAGGTTGCTGTTATCATGAGTCTACTCCCCGGTCAAGCTTCTGCTTGGGCTTTAGCTCTAGTTAATAGTAATTCCACAGTTTGCAACACCCTTGATTTATTTGTTAATGAGATGCAATGAGTTTGTGACCACCTTCTACAGGGGAAAGAGCCAAGTAACCGCATCCTTTTACTCTACCAGTACTGGTTCAGTTACTAAATATGCCATTGATTTTCATATTCTAGCTGCAGAAACTGGGTGGGATGAGAAGGCATTGCAGGGGGTATTTTTCTGGGGTTTGAGTGAGGAACTTAAGACCAGCTAGCTACTTGGGATAAGACCTCATCAGTAGAGTTGATAGAGGTGCAATACCCAGTACTATAATAAACGATCACATTGTTGGCACGTTATTGGCTCACTCAACTTATTACATCATTGGCTGGTTATTACATTATTTGTTTATTACATTTAAAATTGGCCAAAACATTATTGGATGTTAATACATTATTGGCCATTATTACATTATTGGTTGCAACAAGGCTTGAGTGTGAAATTCTTCACCTAACAGGAAGTCAAAGCACCTGTTTCTATTATTGAGCTGTTTTGTATCAACTTTCCAGTCTATAATAAATAAAATGTTATATTCTTATTCTATTCTTCTTATGTATGTTGAAATGCAATATTAGGGATGCATTAGGGATGCAGCGACTGGTATATGATATTGGCACCAATATTAAAAGATAAGATTCAGAGATATTGGTTTAGCGGATATCTGATTCTGGTCTATAAATTGACGTAATAAGACAATTTACTGGCCAAAATGTCTTTTGTTTTTACAGTGCTGTTCTGTAATTATTAAGATTAATAACAATAACAAAACATATTTCGATTTTTTTTTTTCCAGACGCTGTCTGTGTTATAGAAAATAAATTATATTTTCAATCTCTGCCCTAGTATTGGTTTATATCAGGGATCGACGTCAGTATCAGAACAGAAAAAGCTGGATCGGTGACTATTACTAAATTCGCTGAAAAAGCACAATATAATGCATTAGACCAGAGAATGCCTAGTGGAGAACTGTGGCATATCTGGATATTACAGATTTTTAATTTTAATCCTAAAGAAAATATTTGAAAAGTATAGTTGCATATGGTATATTTACTTAGCAACTATATCATGTAAGAGTTGACATAGTCTGGACAGTGGAAAATTTGTCTCAGGGGTGGCATTTAGATATTCACATTAAATATTCACAGAACCATTTTGCAGGAACAAATGAGCACAAGTCCATCTTTGGTGTGGGGTTGCCAAAGTATCTAAACAGATGTAGAAGAAACATTAAACCAACAAACTCCATTTCACTTAATATTAACACAAAATGCAACTCTTTTTTGCAACATTTGCATATATTCAGTTCTAGCCAGTGTCTTCTCTCATCGTAAACCGATGCACAATGAGAGAAGACAGACCAGTGCCATGACATTACATCCAGAGGCTCTTGTGTGTCTCTGATGTCTTCAAAGGATAAATAAGCAAGGTGGCACCAAAACAGCACAGATCAAAGTAATGAGGAGATATGGTCACAGTATGCTGTGAAATGCCTGAAGAAAATGTCCAATTTTACATCTAGTTTGAAGTGACAGAAAAAGGTGTAGTTAGCAGCTTAGCCCAAAAGCATCTTTGGAGATTACACTACTTTGACTTCATCAGAAAGTGACCTTTGAAGAGACTCAATCAAACTGTTATCATGATGGAGTTAAAGTAACACCTAAGTGGCAAATTAAGTTAAAACTGATTAGTTTACAGGTGTTCATGCCTCATTCTTCTTCATCTTCAGGGGCGGAAATCTCTTCTTTCCTGTTGTCTGGAGGGTTCCAAACATGCACCTTCCCTTCACACTGATAAGACTGTTTACACATGTCTTTCCCATGGGAATCAAAGTAAGTCTGAAGTTCAGTGCAGGATCCAGGGTCTTTCTTTGTTGAGTGAACAATACATGGTGTTTACTGTATGACCATGATATCATTTTAACACAGGTCTCTGTCCATGGATGATGCAGATGTGGGAACCATGGCCACACAGCAGCAGCAAGGTTATGAAATCACAAACAGCCTTCTCTGTGCAACTGACAAGTGTTTTGTTTCAGTGTTTTGTGAGAATTCCTGAGATGAGATTTTATTATCTTTTAAAGGTCACCAAAATGACAAAAAATGCCTTGGTTAGGAGAGAAGACAGTGTTCAGTGTATTTGGGTTTGGGGGATGGGAAGGGGGGGGGGCATCTCAATGAGGTTCAACTGTTGTCATTGTGCTTCCTGTTAGCCTGTCTAAAGGTGGCGTTAAGGTGTTGGCTGGTCACTGGTTGTACTGGCTGTTTATCATAAACACTGCCTAGCCCAGAGAGGTCCATCTGCTTTGATTTTATTTAGTGATTCCCCCCAGGGGCCCTGCGCAGGAGCCAGAATAACAATACTTTAGCCCATCTGTTCATGTAGAACCAGCTCCGGCTAAATTACCACGCGCTACGAGCGGCTGGCATATGCTGTGGCATAAAGCTACAAGAGGGCATTGTGTGCCAGCTGTTGTGTTGACAAATACTTATCAGGCACTTCTGAAGTCAGCTTGCTAAGCTGGTTTCAAGTTTGACTAAAAACTAAACGGAGGTGTGGAACATAGCTCCTGTGGGGAATGCATGTATTATACATGCTGCATTATCTCGGGGTATCGTTTTATCAGAGCGCCTGGCAAACTGGGTCACTACATGTCCTGGGCTTAATCTCCTCATATAGGCCAAATCCACCACCAAACTAGTGCTCAAATAGACGAACCACAGTAAAGTATTCTTATCCCCGTGTAAGCATAACAAACTGAGATCATATTGTTGTGAGATATGTTTACAAGTCAGCGAATGATCACTGCTTCTAAGCTCTACAATGAGGCTGATCAGAAAAATCCAATAAGCAAGCAGTAATCTTTCTAAAAGAAAAAATAAACAAACAAAAAACAAATACAGGTTCATCAAAGTTTACACTGCATCCCCGTAAATTATTTTAACAATACTAATCAATTATAAAGACAATAACACTAATAAAAAAGTCTCTCTAAAAATATTAATTCTATGTATGAAAACATGTTATTATTTTAATACTACTACTACTACTACTACTACTACTACTACTACTACTACTACTACTACTACTACTACTACTACTACTACTAATAATAATAATAATAATAATAATAATAATAATAAAAGGTATATATTACTTCCTGGAGACAGATACTGGATTTGCTATTATCATACCTTAAGTAAGCACCTTAAAACGTGCTACATAAGTTATGCATTTATTATTATAATAATTCTTATTATCATTTAAGCTAAACAAAATAAAACAGTGGTCTCGTGGCCTGGAAAATGGGCTTTATTTAGATAAGATTTACAGGAACATTACTGACATTAATTTCCACCTGTCACATGTCTGCAGTGCACAGATGCCACAGAAGAGTTGAACTCTCTCATAGAGAATGTGCTTCAGTCAGTTTACACACACATAGGCCTGCTGGATCCCTCAGTAACAATGAACTGCTGCAACACCAAAGAAGAGGGTGCCTTGCTTAAAAGCAACCCCGAATACTCACTTTATAATTCTTTTATGACTTAAGAAAATAAGGATTTGGACAATTGTATACTCTAATTTCATCCTAATGTTGGTTTCATTTCATTTCAAATGCTGTGATCTGGGCAAAAAAAGATATGCAGCAGGTGAAACTACATTAGAATGAAGTTATTTTTGTTCTTTAAATACATGCAAATATACAGTTTATAGTCTCAAAGCTTAGCACCCTGATGCCTTTTCATTCTTTACACTTTTCACTGTGTCACTATTAACATTCAGTAGTTGCTATTAGGACAGCGTAAACTACAATGATTCACTTCAAAATACAGTTCAAGAGCAAAAGGTGCACCCAACCTAGGATCTACCCTGTTTCAACTTCTTAAAAAGGGAGACAAGTTGGTCGTCAGATTTATAATAAATAATATATTTTATTAGTAGTAGCTAAAAAAAAAAGAAACTTTCTATAAATGTTACAGTATTTTTTTCTTTGTGGCAGGGCGTATCAGTTGTGTTGACATAATTCAAAGACTGTCTTTAAGAGACAGAGAAAAGGCTTGGAAAAGAGCAAATATAAATTAGTCAACACCACATTATGTCAAAATTTTACAACCCAAAGACTGCGTGTGTATTTTTCACAACACACTTAAAGAAAATGGCCAGACCTTCCAGTCTTGTTATATGAATGCATGGAGGAGTGCTCACCCAGGCAGCTTTACAATAGGAACCATTGTACAAGTCTCCCTTCATGCATTTATCTGGCATCTACCCTGCATCAGCAATGCAGGCGATTCTTCAGAGCTTAAGAGGAAAAGCAAATTTGTATTCTGTAAGACAAAAACTCTTATGCTCCCCAACTAACAAACTAGCACTCACTGTGACTTCTAATGGCAGAGCAAAAAGCAAAACCTAAATGTTTCCTGATAGGTCCACTTAAGAAAAGAGCAAAAGTGCAGCATTGTTTGAACAAAGAATGCAGTAAAACATGAGACTTTAATAATGGCTACGACTATTTCTGCTGGACATGTAATGACATTTACACAGTGTAATGGGCAAATGGGCAATGTGGTTCACAAAGAACAGAATACTCTGGTCCTAATGCAATGCACACTAGGTTGACATCTATTTTCATTGTGTCCTGACCTGGATGTACAGATGCTACGGAGGATTTACAGAGACTACAGCAGTATATAGTAGGGCTGCAACCGACCAATTTTTTAGTAGTCAACTAATCACAGATTATTTCTCTTGTATATTGTGAGTTTTAAAATATTTTATACTACATTAAATTTGAAAGATGGTGACTATATTACTGATAAAACTGAAATAATTTTTTGAGATGCTGATTAAAAAAGACATTTTTCTGGTTTTAAGTATTAAACTATAACCTACATATATCATTATTTTATGTTGAGTCCACTGGGAAGTGTGATATTGATTTAAAACAACTTAGTAACAAAAGTAGGACATCTTCAAAACTGCAGAATTTCATTTACAAGTTTTTATTAATGTAAAATGGCCACATGACTTTTTTGAACCCTACATATGACCCCTAGTCTGCATTTATAAACTAACAACAATTAAGTAACATGCAAGAATCAATAGATAATTGACAAATGATTGAAGTTTATGGTGAGGGGGCACTGTTATAACATGGTTAATGGGCTGATTTTACATCATCCCCTTTAATAACACTTAATGTCTTTGTTATAAATGGTCTTTTGGCGTGTGTGGCATGCAATTATGATTATAATAAAATATTATGATTATTTAATTCAGTCACAATTGCAGCCCTAGTATATAGGTATGCTGAAAATTAATGTTATGCCTTGGGTTTGTTGAACTTCCTCCTTGTGCAATGAACTCCTAAATCTCCTTCAATATAAGAAAGAAAGGGTTGTAAGGCTTGTGTCTGCGTCAGTATCTTACAGGCTGTGAGAGCACAAAGCTACATGGGACAACATGAAAACCACAACACTTAACTATTGCACAGTGCAAAGAGGATCTTCATCCAGAGGGCTGGACACCCCAAGAGCTGGCTGCCTTTTTAGTTGCATCTTTTAGTTGAGTTTGTCTGTAAATATGTTGCAAATGGAGGGTGGATTTGTGACTGAAGCTTACAGAGATGACTATTTGTACAGGCTCATGGTGGGGCTCTGGTACATGCACATGTAAGCATCACACAGGAGGCGGCGCGCCTGCCCCTGGATGCTCTTAGGGTCCAGGGCATGCAGTTCTTCTGGACTCATTTTAAGGTAGGCTTCCACCTCTGGACATGGAGACACCTGGGGAATGTTAAACCCATTCTGTCCTCCTGCACACACACAGGTGGGCACAGGACCCATTAGACTGTAGTAAATGTCTTATTAAATGTTTAATAATACAATGATGATACCAGCAGGTCAATGCATATAACATATAATATTAGGGCAACAAATAATATTATTCATTTATAACAACACCAGGTGCTTATATTAATTATTAACTGTGTGTAGTTATAAAAATTATACACATTAATATCATTCAATCGTTAAATGCAAGAAATATTATATGAAATAAATTTTAAAAGCACCACAAGAATATAATATTGTAAGCAACAGGTACTTACCATCACGGTCAGCCATGCTATCAAAGAAGAGCCAGGCTGAGTCCGCACTCCCGTATTTGACAAAGGCCACATAGTGACTGGTTTCTATACAGAGCACAGCAAACAGCTCCATCCTCTGGCGAGGGAAGCTCCCCTGTCGACCCATTCCCTCTTGAAGCTCCTTGGGGACAGACAGTTTACCATGTCGATGTGCTTTTCTCTTTGGGTGGAGATGAACCTGAAAGCAAATATTTATACAACCCAACATAAATGTGAGCAGTTTGGTGTTTATTTTAACCAACATAATAGAAAGTACAATGATGTCCAATATCACACTGATAGATAATGAATCCATTAAAACCATAGATTAACATTTGTGCTTTACTAAATGTTCTCTTTTGAAGAGATGCTGTGTCATTCACTGGATTACAGTGCCACCAAATGGACATTGTTGATAGCTACCTATGGTGAAATAGCTGCTCCTTTGGTGCCCTCTTTTGGTTACCTGTGTATTGCACTTCTCACAGAACTGTTTTATCTTGCCAGCCGTGATATCTCCATCCTCGTAGCAGTCACGACACTCGTACAGAGCCAGACCACCACAGATTCGACATTCCCTTGGAGCTGGATAACAGAACAAATGACACTGTGAAAAGTAGCGCTTGAAAAACTTAAAGGCTCACAGCTTTAAAGAAAGAAGGAGGGCTCCTTTATCTCAGCAGAGTTGCAGGGACAACTCAGAGGAATTCCATTACCAAACGCCAACTGAGCTTTGCCTCTTTACTGATCTACAAGACCACTCCAGCACAGTGGAACCAAATAATGGGCACAACTCACTGTCATCAAGTAGATCTGTGATGTCCAACTCCAGTGAGGGGAAAATCTTATTGAACATTTTGAAGTCCTTGCCAAAGCGTGGCATCTGGATGATAAGGCAGGAAGGAGCCTGTGGTGGGTCAACAGACATTCTCTCTGTTAGAGGGCATTACATCAGCAGAGGACAGTGCTTAAATACAAAGATAATGAGGGTGTTTTATCAATAGTAACTTAAAATGGTAAAAAAGAACAGCTAAGTTGAATTACTATGTAGTCATTATTTGCCAAAATTACTTCAATTACCTCAGCAAACTTGAGGTCACTGTTAATGAAAGACCACTCGAGAAGTTGCTGGATTGTAGGAACACCAACTTTGTCCTTTTTGTCCATAAATATCTGATAAAAATAACAGTCTTGAACTTTTTGGCCAGCTGACCTGTGAAGAGAAGCATTTTGTGTAAGTGTAAATAAAATGTAGTTTTGTTCCTATGCCTTATACGTATGAATTGTGTGATTAACTAAGTCATTCTAGCAATACAATTTCTGAATTGTTATTATGCTTTCAGCCAGTTTACTAGAAGTAGTTTGACTGAGTGATGAACTCACCTAAATAATGAAGCAATTTTGAGTACTGAGAAAGACATTATTTAATAATACAGACTCTTGAGACCCTGTGGCCCCATACGAGGACATTACATTTTTGCCTCTTAGCACCATGATTTTCAATTATTTTAAACTTTCACCTGTAATCAACTAAAAACCTCTACAGCAGCTCCCGAAAGTAAAAAAAAAACTGCATGGTAAAGTTTAGATGCAAAATTTATGAATAAGCCAATGTATTTATGTACAATAATGTCTCTTCATGTATCTTAATGTATCTTCATTTGGCATTAAAATTTGACACATTTTATTGACCACAGCAGACGAGAGCATCAGGAAATGTCATGTCCTCGTTAAGACATTGGGACTATGTTATATTATTGCTTGTACATGTTGTTAGGTAAACTTAGGAATATTTAGATGAGTTTACAGTTATAAATTGCTGGACGTTTCTGCTGCTATAGGGAAACTGCTGCCTGTCTCCACTTTTTGCACCTATACTTTTTTTTGTAACGATTGAAAACCAGAAAAAATTTAAACTGTGGACCACATTTTCAGGCCTTTTTGTGTGTTTTTAACCTCACTCACTGAACCCCAACCCGCTCACGGTCGACCTATGTCACATTTGGCAGGTTTAGGGCTTGAAATAAACAGCTAATTGCTGTTTGTTTGTTTTTTGTAATTTATTTATACATTTTAATGTTTTTACATTTTTTAACCAATGGTGTCATACAGAAGACTTACTTAGTAGGTCCTACTTATCCCAAATAGCAAGAAGAAATGAAAAATGCACACCAGACAAAAGCTCGGGTCTCAGGAGGTTAAATAAAATAAAGTATAGGTGTTTTTGTCACCATTTTACCTTAGTTTTAGTAAAGGATCCACTCTAAGAATGTGATGAAACAGGATATTTAAAAACTCCTCCGGGTCTGCAAAAGAAGATGAAATGAATGACTCATTGAAATACAAATATGACAATGATTGTGTAATAAAAAGTATTAAAAGAAAGAAATGTAATACTGTACCTTTCTCTTCTGATGTAAAACCTGATGCTGCCTCCACCTTCTCCAAGATCCTCCTGAGCTTCATAATTTTTGTGGCACACACATAACCATGTCTGCAGGGCCAAATGAAGAAAATGGTCAGACTATGTCCAGTAGAGACATAGTCTGATAAAATTAGATGATTTTTAAGTCACAATTTACTTACATTCGCAGGGGGTTAACTATTTCTGTGCGCAGTAGCTCCTGGGTCTCTCTGTAATACTCCACATCTGTCTTAGAACGTGGTCTTAGCAAAACTGTATCCAGAACAGAGCTAAAGGCAAAAAGACTGCAAAGAAAAGAATATCAAATATTAGACTCTTATACTTTCAATATAACCTTTTACTAATTTATGTTGATGTGAGGTTGAATTATATCTCTAAATAAAAAAGTGAAACCACAAACCATGGTTTACTGACCAAAAGAGAGTAGAGTCCAGGTAGCAGGAGTTGTAGTGGCCCTGGATGCCCTTCTTTTTCCCCACCATCACATCTAAACCATCATTCTCCGTTCGGGGTGGAGTGTTTTCGTGTACTACTTCACTTAGGTAACCCCCAAAAGCTGCAGATACAAAAACAACATATTTAGAAATGCACAATCGGCTCTAATTTACTTCCTTTCCCAATTCTACAACTTACCAATGGAGTTGCATCTCTCTATGGGGTTGGACGAATGGTGTAAGGAAGGGAAGCGGGAGTCGGGTCGACAGCACTTGAGCTTTACAAACAGGGCTTTTTTCGGTGGACAAGTAAAGTAACGAGTACCTTTGAAGGTTCCATCAGTGCAACCAGGACACTCTTCTTCCTGAACATAGAGAACAAAATATACATACATACATACAAGGCCATTGAGGAAACAAAAATCTAAAAACTTGACAGTCTAAAAAATTAGGCTTTATAACCCTTAGACTAGATCATGCTTGTTGAATCAACATTTTTGATCATTTCTTTTATATATATATATTATATTGGTGCATACTGGTGTTTTCTGGACACTCAATGGCATAACAGTAATATGCCCGAAAGTCACTCCTGCTCTGCTTAGCATCTGATATCAGACAAGATCGGGCATTCTCAAGTTGACAAGGCCTTATTATTATGTTTTTCATCGTCATTGTGGGTCTGTCCTACATGCACTCACACTACACCAGAAAACAGCTCACCAATTCCAGACCAGCCAATGGCTCCAACAAGCCAGGGGGCAGTCCCACCCAGCGAATAACCCCACACAGAGGGGGATTCTCCTTCACTTCCACCAGAGAGCCCACCTCCAGGCCTGGCTGTCCATGCGGCGGTGTAGGAGGTCGAGGAGAGGATGGTGCAGCAGGAGACAAGGCCTCAGGCTGCTCTCCCATCACAGACTGGACAGACAGAGACAGCGGCCCATGGCTTATGCTGTCATTGGGCCCAGTCTTTCTGTTCAAGCTAAAGGGCAACGAGTGGAACTTGTTATCGCTGGACAAGGAGGCTGAAGGGGGTGCTCTGGAAGGCGGGGAGGCCTGGTTAAAATCAGGGGGAGTTTCAGTGAGTGACTTCGCAGGATCCTCTCCAACTGTAAGAAAACAAGAAAACAATTCAAACAAAATTTCAGATTATACAGTGCTTTTATGAGAAGGGTCAGGCCATGATGGCAGTTCTCAATGATGATGAGGAGTGATGAAGAGTCCAAAAAGAAATTTCTTACACATTACAAGTTACAGAATCGACTCAATGGACAAACATGGATAGATGAATGGGGTTCAGTGTTCAACCACTAGATGTCAGAAGAGAAGAGATTTTGACCAGTGATAAGCGCGGCTGACAGCCAGATATTTTTAGAAAGTAATAATAATAATTTTTTTATTTTTATTTCTATGCTTGTTATTTTTCAGTTTCAGGTATTCCAGGTAAGAAAACCTGTTAAGACAGGCCTTGAGAAACCACACTTTACCACCACTCTCTTGGTACATAATAGAGCATGTTTAATTTAAGTGCAATCATAGAGCAGTCACAGGTTGGCTGAAAACATTGATGCCTATATATAAACACCAACACAATTTGATCTACACAATATTAAATATAGAATCAACCCAAAAATAAAATGTGACAAAAAATAGGCTTTTACTAATGCATTAGTTGTATAAAGTACATGATCCTAGATGCGGTCTTTGTGCTGTGCCAATGTAGGAGAAAGTAGTGCTGCCAACATTATTAAAAGCCTGCACACAACACAGAACACATGCACGTGGTATTTGACACCAAATAGGATGAAGGACAAAACTGGTGGACAACTCTTCATAACAAGCTACTGCAACAAACCACATTTGTGCTTCTGTTGAGATTGTGTTTGTATTCCTAGCATATTTTACTGTTGTTCTGTTGTCATGCTAACCCTTGACACCCGGTTAAAATAGCAGTATAGTTATTAAGAGATTAATGCTATTTGATATTAACAGAATTGTACATTACAAGTCTCATGCAGTCATTCAATCACTATCTGACCAACACCCTATTTTGGTTGATGGGGCACAGTGATAGTTGCTACCTAGTACAACAACTCAAGCCAATCAACACCTTATGATATATTTTTTGTGACTGTCAAAGACTTAACAATGCTGCACAGATTCTCTATACATTTACTATTTTTGTGCTGTGCTGAAGAAATCGTACAGTAACACAATGAGCCTGTTGTATCAACAGAAAAAACAGTACATGGACATACTGTTTTCCCCTCCCTGTGGCATGTTGTACACAGGAGCTTGTCAGGAAGATGACCAAGATCCCAAGTGACCCATGTTTTACCTTCATCAATGTACCATGTGCTTTTGGATTTGGACTGAGCAGGGGGATCAACAGAGCTGCCATTTAAAGTATAGTAAAATTCAGACTTGCTTCTACTGCCACACTGGTGACCTAAACCTGTAAATCACACAGTACAGCAACACACAGAAAAATGACAAGAAAATTGTGACAATCAGCACTGGCCAAAAGAAGGAAAAGTCTGAGAGAATTAGGGGGAAAAACAAGTCTTTTAATAGGTTGCGGTCCACCATTTAAATGTTTGACAATAAGTCTAAAACCATGTTTTCCTAATGCCTTTTTAAAAAAAAACTTTTTTTTTTTTTTTTTACAAAAAACAAACAAACAAACAATTAGGTCATAAGAGGTAAGAATGTAAATACCTTTACTCTTTGGTTTGCTTTGGCCAGACTTGTCATTGTTGGTGCCTCTGGAGGGAAAACTGTGCTTTTGCAGCCTTTGGTCCTGCATGGAATATTCTACAGAGAAAATGAAAATCATTAACATAGAATACTTGGATACATTTATTTATATTTATGTTTTCTTCTATCTGCCCTTTTCCAGTAGTATATATGGCTAATTTGGTACACCACTGAACTAAAACATAAAATAGGAACAAATAATTTTAATATTGCAAATAATTTACATACCAACTTATCGCTGATGTTATTTTTCCAAAGTAAACAAAAGTATGATTAATTACTCATGTATTAACAATGTGTACACTGATAACAATGATGGCAGCATTTCCTAAAATTGTTCAATTGTACTGTGAAGAATGCAGAGCCACAACTATTTCACTGGATAAAAACAAGTGTCAACAAAAGACTCTTTATTAGCGCTGCAGGCAAAACACAAAGTCCAAATGCTCATGAAGAGGTCAGAGCACAGCACAGAAGCACAGTTTCAGAATAACACTTCACATGTTCAGCAACAACAGACAAATGAGCAATGCTGTAGTAATAGACTCACCTGGCATTACGTCACAAATCGGGACTAGTTTTGTATGCTCCAAACTGGCAAAATTACATAGTAGCTTCCCATCAAACACACCATCCCAGTCTCCAATAGGATTGTCCTGAAACAATTGGACACATAGTGAGGTGGCAGCCTCATCCCATGTGCCACGCTAATGCTTCTAATGTTGTAGTGGCAGAATCTGTTATGGTCTTATTACTATAGCACACTTGTGTTTACTCCTCTGCTCCTCCTCCGCAGCAACATAACCATGCTTTTCCTTCATTTAGTGTGAAATTTTGTGCTCTGACAAACTATAGTCACTAGAGAACGCAAGGCGAGGCTGAATGCAGAGTGCCAGAGCAGTGGGCTCTCCTCAGCTGCCTGCTGGCCCCTAGCCATGCTGTTGGGTCATAGAGCACAGAGTCTTTACTTCACTCCCCTCGTGACTGCCTTGTCTTTGTGTGGGTGGCTCAGATACACCGAGTGGGATGATGCTGCTGCTGCTGCTGCTGCTGTTGCTGTTGCTGTTGCTAACAAGGAGCATTCTAATGGTCTGGTTATAAGTTTCAATCTCTCTATGACTACAATAGCCTTCTTACCTGACAACACTAGTCATAGATACTAGCCGCTCTGAACCCTGGCAACAGTTACTAAACAGAGCCCTCTGCTCTATCATACACTTAATAGTCAGAGGAAAATAAAGGCCTTGGAAACATCTAAATCAGTCACAGTTGTATCACTGTGTATTGATATTTAATATGATAATCTATCTAATCATTTTGCGTTCCTCTGGGAAAAATAAGCTTGTAATGTAATCTCTAAATCATGCAAATAAATGTCTACATTTTCCAAGCTTTAAGACTTAAGGTATAAAATGTGTAAAACAATACTGGTACAAAACATGGTAGCTTTACCTTTTTTAAATTAATTTTTACTGACATAAGGGGTTCTGTGAAACAGTATCTTGTTTTCATGTGTGCATAAAAATTATGCAGCAAAACCCTTTCCCCTCTCATGCTGTGTATGTATAATGCTGTATATGGTTTCCATATATTCCCCTGAAAACAAAGGGCTTGCTATTTATGGAAATGATGACTGTCTCTTGTAGACAGAGGCTTACTCACCATGTCCACTCCTACATAGTAGCCCAAGCTCTCATTTCCCGGCAGCAGATCACAAAAAATAATGGTCCCTCTCTCGGGGCCACCTCTGGTCTGCACCAGGACTCTGGAGTTGATCTCCAGTGGTGGAAGTGGGGGATAGTCCTGATCATCATCTACCAGGCTGACATGTTCCACATCCAGCTCCCCCAAACCATCTTCATCATCCTCCTCCCAAAGTTCAAGTTTGTCCAGAGCCACAAACACCCCACACTCGTCTTCACAGCGGAAAAGCTGCCGGCCCTGATAAGAGCCCTCTGTGAATCCTTGTCCCCTGCCCTCCTCCTACACCAAGAAGACCTTATTACATGATCATATAAAAACTCAAAAGCACAAAAAGATGACTTAAAAATATAATAATAGAATACCCATAACCCATAATTATTTTTGAATACACTAATAATCACAGAAGCCAAAATAACTTATTTACAGTTTAAGAAAGTTTTTTTTTACTGAGCTCTATATTAAACATAATTTAAAGAGAAGGCTGAGGTCACTGTATGCTCAGCTCAGAGCAGAGCTGCCTCTAGAGGTGGAAGTGGGAAGCTTAAAAAGAGTCCCAGAGCATGTTATGAATTTCATTTTATGGTTTATTGTTCACCGCATAGTGATTTAAGAACTGATTTGCATGTGATGATTCAGCAGAATCACCCTGACTTGGTTTGGTTGCCTGAAGACCAAATATTGTATTTGTTGGTTGAAAATGTTTGCATGGCAGGCCTGGACATTGAGACTAAAGACTCTTTTTTGCACCTGTTATGTTGCAATATGTATCTATGACTGACACCTATCTTTATAATGTGGAAAGTGTCATATACACCCATACTCACCAGTAGTTCCACTCCAAACCAGATTCCAGAAAGAGCCCTGTCCGGCAGCAGAGAGCCCTTAAATCGGACCACACCAGGCAGAGGCTCATCTCCTGATCGGAGCTGGACACGGACCTTAGAGCCACAGTCAATGTCGCGCACGCGTTCCAGACGTGGTTTATTGCAGAGAAGGCTGTAGCGTTCTTCACAGTTAGTGATGGGAAAGAGGAGTTCAGCCAGTTTCTCATCAAGCTCAAGGACGTCCCGTTCATCCAGGCTAAGTACTACATTGGTTTGGTCAAGTATGCGCAAACTTTTCTTGCCCTTGCAGGGTGGCAACGTGCGCCCCAGGCTATTGCGCTCCTGGCACGCCTGGCCAAGACTGCCACGAGGAATTCTCAAGGTCTTTTGGGGAGGCTTCTCTACTGTGCACTCTTTGACCACCATGTAGAAGCGCCAGTCTTCCCTAAAGCCCCCACTGGGCTTTTCCTTGCTCCACAAGGCAGAGCTCATGGCTGCCCGATAAGCAGTGAGCTGCACATCAAGGCAAGCCCAAGTGTATTTTAGATCTGACAAAAAAGAAAAAGAATATAAAAAACATATTAGTTGACATACAGCCTATTCTAAATTCTGGTATGCAGGCAACAAGACTAAAAAAAATTTGAATTAATGTAAAAAAAATCACCACTCAGCTCATTCAACACATGAAAGATGGAACAATAATTTTTGAGGGTCAATATTTATCGTGGGTACTTTTTATTGTATCAGTGGGGAATCTTGCTATTTTTATATACAACAATTACATTTGAGCTGTAGAGGGTTAAAGAAATTACTTCTATGGGTGATTACAGGAACAAACTAACTACTAAGGCCAAGTTTCAACATGAGCAAACATTAATAAATGCACAGTTATGTAGTTATTTTATTTTAAATGTGATTATTACATTACAGTACTGTAAAGTCAAAACTGTACTTTATTTAATGAAAAACATTAGCATTAGAGCAAATTAGCATTTAGACCCAATATCAGTTCATCATCAATATTATGGTATTTCACTTTTGCCTCCACTTCAAGAATTTGTACTATTCTGATAAAACAGCATTTTACATGTCTAATTATTGTGAGCTATAAATATAATAGTTAATTGTGTATGAGGTATTCTTAATGCTCGCTCTGCATAAAAGTCTAAAGGCCAATATACAAGACTAATGGACTTCCCCTAACACTCCCCTAACACCTCAGCGGTTCACATGCACCCAGACTGTATGATGCACACAGGCTGTATGAAGCACACAGGCTATATGCATGCACATAGACTGTATGCATGCACATAGACTGTATGTATGCACGAATCAGTGTTGTCAACACATCATCATCATCATCATCATCATCATCATCATGAGTTTCTGGAATAAGAGATACAGGAATTAACTTTAAGCAAAATGACTTCTTACAATACTTACCGAACCTCTATGTTAAGGTACTGTTTAGATCTTCGTAAACAATGAAGACAGATATCAAATCTGGTGTTCTAATGATAACATTTGTTTTTACTAATAAAATGACTGAAATAAAAGGTGTCGTCGGAGCTGTCAGCTGCGCTTGGGAGGGGGCAAAGTGGCTACAACACAGCAAGCTAATATTCACGTAATAAGCATTTACTTTAAGAATTAAAAACGAGTACGCCTTACCTTGGATGCTGAAGTGTTTATTTTAACCGCACAGATGACTGCCACCTCAAGAGCCCATTCTGTTTGGATGTAAGCTTTTGGAAATAGGCTGTAAGGCTGTATCCTGTGATTAGCTAAAGGGCTAGCTGATGTTAGCTCTATGCAGCGGAGGCTTTGAATGGGGTAAACATCACGCTGGCGTCAGTTCAGTCATCTCACGGGCTGTGCGGTGAATGACAGATGAGTGCCACCCTCTTAACCATATTGGCAGTCTGTAGATACGAGCGTTCTCGTCGGAGAGCGGAGAAAGTTGTAGAATGTGCTGCTTTAGATATGACATGTATTATTTACAGGAGACGACCTCACAATGCTCAAAAGTATGCTGTCATCCGCGTTTTCGTCGCCCATTGGTCAGATTCATCAGGACGACTTTCTGATTGGATGGAAATGGAGGCTGTGAGTTAGGCCCACACTGTGGGGGTTTCCCATTGACAGAAGCTCACTGTGTTAGGTTGCAGAGTAGACACTGAAGGAAATGATGCTTTCATTGCAACTAAGTTACAGCCGAGGCCTACACTCCATGTACACAGTTAAGAAGTATGTAATTTCTTTGGATTATGATCATTGACTTTCCTTTTAATTTCATGTATGGTTAGAAATAATTAAATCGGGGGAAATAAGTGATTATTGCGTTTTAAACAATTTATTGTGTTTTAAACAATTTAAATACAGTCAGTACAAGGCTTTTAGAAGATCAGTCTAGGCTCCATTTGTTTCAACTCCTCTTCATCCATCTTGCTGAGGTGATTGTTTTTTAACCTACCGTAAAAGAAAATAGTTCATAATCTAGTAGGCTACAAGAAGAACAGGTTTGGATGCAGCCAAGAATAGCACACACCATACAGATTTCACTCTGACGTTGCGTTGTAATGCTTCAGTTAGACTCTCCACACCTGACCGGGTTATGCAGTTGTCGGTCAGCCTTTGGTAGGACATAGTTCAGTGAATATGATGTTGACAAACCAGGTTCATACATTTTTTTATTGTAAATGTCTTACCATAGATCTTCCAGCGAAGTGCAATTCCTAATGACATTGGCAAGTGCAAAAGCTCCAACACTCCCAACATCATTGCCTACCAAACTAGCAATATAAACAGAACTGATTATCTTTAGGCAAAGACGACAACATAGATTTGTTATGATTGTTCCTGTCTTACCTGAGCCACACCAGGGATTTGCTGTTTTCTAATGCATGAGCAAGAACTCCTGCTCCTGTGTCGCCTATTTTATTTCCCCAAAGTCTGGTGACAATAAGAATATTATAGATCTATCTCATAGATCACAAGGACACTTATTTTTTTCAATAATGTGTTTGAATGTTTTAAATCTGTTTGAATAGTAGTAGTAGTGCACTGTACAGTACCCTAAATGCTGCAGTGAATTATTCTGTTTCAAGCCTTCTGCCAGTTGTTTAGCTCCTTCTGCACTTATATTATTGTTTCCAAGTCTGTAAAAACAAAAATAAAATGTTTTGTACAGGAAACACATTACTAAACATTATAAGCATTCTTATTTCTGGGAGCTGACCTCAGAGCAAGGAAATTTTGCCTATTCTTCAGGAGCTCCGAAAAGTATTTCATGCAGTTATCAGTAAGTTTGTTGTTAAAAAGCCTGGAAATATTATTTTATTAGAGCTGACAACACAGATCGAAATGTTCCTCTTTTATAATACTTACGCAATTTTTTGGAAATTCTCACAGAGGATTCCTTTTGTGATCAATTTGGGAATGCCTTCATCTGATATGTTGTTGTTTCTGAGGCTGCAGAAAAGACAAGTGCATCAGCTCCATTCTTCCTCTCTTTACAGTACAGTGTTTTCATAAGCATTAATACGAGTACTTACTACAGTGACTGGCAGATGTGCAGACAGGGAAGAAGTTGCTGAATGCCAACATCCCCAACAGAGTTGTAATCAAGCTGGAGGCCCACAGGTTTTCCCAAATGCTGCAGGACATAGGCCAGAGCCGTACACTCTACTGGACCAATGTTGCAGTAGGTCAGTTTGAGGTGCTGAACATCCATTTTGCTCATGGCATCTTTAGCTACTGTGCTCTCCTGCATCTCATAGAGGCATTTGATTAGCCACACAAAGCCTGGCATTGCATGCATACTTTTCTTTTCTCCTTGAACTGGTTGAGGAATGGATTTGAAGTGTTTTTGCAAGGCTTTGGATAGACATTTGGACATCAGTTTGGCTTTCTTTTGTATATTGCCACTGGAGCAGCATTGGAACCACAAACACTGGTGTCTTTGGGACAGTAATCCACATAGAAACATAGCTGTTATCTGTACGTTTTGTTTCGCTTCTATGGTGTCTCTGTCATCTAGGAGTTTCTGCTGTTGCTCAGAGCTGGACAGACAACCATGGAAACATGTGCTACCAAGGGGCGCCATTTTTGGGTCCGGGGTTTTAAAGAGTCTGGCTATGGTGCAGTGTTCAATGGTAGTAGACAAAACAATAAAGGCAGCTGCAAAAAAGCACTGTATTGTTACATGGAGAAACTCAAATGTTTTAATGTGGTTTGAGGACATGCTTTTGCTTTGCATAAGAAAACCACTTTCAACATCCATCTCTGTGACCCCACATTTATTCAGCTCAGCCTGAGAGAATACATAAACAGAACAGTTAATTCCCTCAAAGGCTAGTTGTCCCAAATGTAAGACAGCTTTGTGATGCTGCAGCATCCAACTTAAACCATCAACTGTGTTAGCTGAGCTTTGACGTTGGAAGAAATGCTGCAGAATCATAAGGTAAACATGTGTAATTGTCTTTGGACTTTCCTCACAACCGTCCAGTAGCTCCTTATGACACTGAGAGACAATCCAGCACAGGACTGGACTGTGGCACAGTCCTAGTAAAGCATTGTTTGTTTTTACAGACTGCAAAACTTTGACTGCCACCGTTGGATCTTTGTGGTGCTTCCTCACAAAGGAGTCAATGCTGCTGGGAGAAAATCCTTTTAGAATCACCTCTTTACAAAGGTGCTTCTTCAAAGCAGGATTGACAGCTTGTGGTCGACTGCTCACTATTTTGCGCACTCCTTTCATTAAACATCCTTGGAGTAGATTAAACAAGATTATGGGAATTGATGCACACTGGGTTGGGCAGCAAAGTCTCTGTTCATCTGAAAAAGTTTCTTTGAGTTCATCCAGGCCATCGAAGGTAAAGATAATTAGATGGGGATGGTCTAAAATGAACTGAAAAATCTCATCTTTGTCCCGGTCCGGCCAGCAGCAGTGCTGAAACAGTAAGTCTATAACAGACAGCTCTCTTTGCTCTGAGTTTAACCTCCGACAACTGAATGGGAACAACAGAAGAAAGTCTTGTAACACTGCCCCTCGGGCCCAAAGCAGATGCATCCTTTGGAGAAGGGTGCTCTTCCCACTGCCTGCATCTCCAGACAGCAGCACAGTGTCAGCTTCAGTGTTCACTGTGCCCACCTCACCAACTATGTCCTCCAGGGTCACACAAGCACTACTACTCTCGCTTAAGTCCTGTGGTAGCTCCAACTGGCCCTCAGTGTAGATGTCATCCAAACACATAATGCTGCCTCCTCCATATGTACCAACAAATGATGACTGGGCCAAAACAGAACTGCTCAGCTTTCTCTGGTACCTAGAAAACTCTGAGAATAAGAATATTAGGGTAATGGAAAGAAGACAAGCCACCATTTCCTAAATTCCAGCGAAACTAAAAAATATAATGGATACAATTAAATTGATTACTGATTAATACTATTTCACTAAAAACATTACTACTGAATTTATTTTTTGCTAAATTAGGTTGATATCATGTATAAATGGTCAACCTAAACTTTGGATTGTGAGAACTTATCTTAAAAAAGAATAACAAAAATGAGTGCTATTAATACCTTTAGGGAAACAGAGTTCACTTTCATTCACAAGTAAAGTGCTTGTCTCTTGTTGCTTAGCGTACTTTACAGCAACATTTGCTGCATCTTCTCCTTTAGCCAAGACAAGGTCAAGCAAAGTTCTCACCTGATGGAAAAGTAAGTAACATTTCAGTTATGGTTTCAAACTACATGTTCGGATCATAAAAGTGTTATTGTCAAGAACATGCTCTCCAAAGTTACCTGCTGCAGTGGTGTCTTCATGGGGAGTTTAACCATGTCACAGTCCACTGATGAAAAATGGCCTGAAGCAACCAGATTATCCATCAGTCCATCCAATGAGTCTTTAAGCTCACGCACCAGTCTGGCCCTTTGAGTCACCAGGGTGTGAATACTAGTAGTGGCACTCTCTTCATTTGTGTTTTCAATACTCTGAGCTTGTGTTAATTTGGGCAGAACCTGTTTGAGTGCAGTTGTTAAGTACAGGCAAGTCTCCACTCCTTTGGCAAAAACCAGGTCGAGCAGCTGCCTTGCGTTTGTGTGAAGTGACCGCCCCGGCACAAGTATATTTTGATAGTCCTCCCATGTGAGCTGCTCCTGTGCCAGCAGAATATCCAAAACGCTTTCCAAATATTCACTTGACCCGCTACGGCAGAGTGCGTGCACGATATCTGCCCTTTGTCTCAACACAAACTCCTGAGCCAACATCATCGATGCCTTGTGTTCCTCCAACATTGTAGACTCAATCAGCTACAAGGTACAGACTTCTTCATCATGAAGCGATGTGCATAGTGTTTAATCTATCTTAGAGCCGAAAATAATGAATTACACACAATTACGCACTAATAATACAAAACAAAACTTACCGTCATTCCAAAAGCCGTCAGAGCGCTCTGTACTCCATATCAATACAGTTCTATGCACTTCCTTCCTCATTCCATTATTAGGCTTAATGAAACCGAAACGGTTTTACGGAACCATACAGGATGGCATCACGTCCAAAACTCGAGCAGGGATCGATCTGTCAAACTGCAAGGACTTCATTCCAGTAAAGTGCCTAGACGCGACGTGACTGTGGTACTTAAGTCAATATGTTTAGTTAAGAGTCATTGTCCTCTTCCCATCTTGTTTGCTCCGCACCATTTAAGAAGAATCCCCTACAAATTAAAAGATCAAACAAGTATATTCACCCTAAAGTCGTTCATTCATTATGTATTTACAGTATTTTCACATAAAAAGTAAAAAGCAATTAACGTACACCGTTGCAATATTGTAAACCAGCCACAAGATGGAACCATTAGTCTACACAAGGAAATCACGCGTCCTCGCTGAGTAACATGTGATTTCACTTACTGTCATAGGCTGCAATTTAATTAATTAATCTCGCACACCCCCATACTGGATGTAACCCCAGACCATGATTTTTCCGCAACCAAACTTAACTGTTTTCTGGGTGAATCTTGGATCCATGCGGGCTCCAGTAGGTCTCCTGCAATATTTGCGGCGGCTGTGATGTAATTCAACCGAGGATTCATCTGAGAAATCCAACTTCTGCCACTTTTCCAGTGTCCATCCTTTTAGCAGGCTGTGGGCCTTGGCAAATGGCACATAGTGTTTTAATTGCCTTTTGTTTAGTGCTGGTTTCTGTGCACTGATTCGACCATGGAGGCCATTTCGAGTCAGAATTCTACAAACTGTTCTGGTTGACACAGGGACTTGAGGTGACCAGGGCTGGTGGAGCTCTGCTGCAGTGGAAAAGGGGCTGGCCTTGGTTTTTCGAATCAACAAACGGTCCTCCCGAGCAGTTGTCTTGCGGGGTCTGCCGGACCTGGGCTTGTCAAAAACATCTCCAGTCTTTTCAGATCTTTTTCTTATTCTTTGTACTTGACGCTGAGACACATTGAAGGTGTCAGCCACCTCAGCAGTGGATCTGGTCTTTAGCCTCTTGATAATTAATGCTTTGGTCTCAGGGTTGATCTTAGGCATGTTGTCAGAGGTCAAGTTGCAGTTCATGTGAAGGTCTGGTGTGCTGGAGTTCTTTTTATACACACCCACTAATTGATTGATCAGTAACTGATCACAGGTGAGGCTGTAATCTAGAATTGGGTGCATCATATGACAAGGTGACAAGACTTTTGTCTTGCTAAAATCTGACCTTTCTGTGTTCATTAAATGATAATAATAATAATAATAATGCATCAGTTTTATATAGCGCTTTTCTGGACACTCAAAGAGGCTTTTACAGAGCATTATTCATTCACTCCAGACCTGGTGGTGGTAAACTACTATTGTAGCCACAGCTGCCCTGGAGCAGGCTGACGGAAGCGAGGCTGCCAATCTGCGCCATTGGCACCTCTGACCACCACCACCATTCACGCACACACCACTTTCATACTAGGCAATGCGGGTGATGTGCCTTGCCTAAGGACACTACGACAGTTTTCGCCACTGGCGCCCCCCTGTGGCACCTGGAATTCCCAGTGTCTCCCATCCAAGTACTAACCAGGCCCGGCCCTGCTTAGCTTCTGAGATCTGACGGGATCAGGCTTTGACAAGCCGGTATGGCCACTTCAATCAATCTTTCTTCAGTGAAGCAAATTTATTTTAGTATATTGAACATAATTTGGGAGGGTTTTAGCTTTCATATGAGACATTTCTAAAGCCAATCAATTAATTTAAATTCAGGTTATAAGCTTTTGTTTCTACAAAATGGATAAGCGACAAGACTTTTGTCAGGGACTGTAGGGTGAAGGTGAAAACATGAACATGAACTCCTCATTTACTACTGTTGCCATTTTCCTTGAAAAATAGTTTGGCCCCAGATAGTAAAGACTTAATATGTAAAGCCAAATCTCATACAAACACAGTTAGAAAGATTGAAGGTTGAAGCCCGACAGTTAAATTAAGTTATAAAAGTTAATGTCAGTTATTTGAGAAGTTGACAGAATATTAAGTGCCTTGCCACTGTTTACCCACATATCCTTTAGTGCTCTATTTCTGTTTAATTGACAGAAAATTCAAGCTTACATACTGCCAACTTGATTTCTGGGCTGGTCCAGTTAAAGGCCCTGGTCTCTGCGGCGCACCCGGGGTATGGGTGCTGCTCTCAAGGTTAGCCCATGCCCCCTGCAGTGCATCCGCTGTCTGAGATGGGTCCTACTTGTTGGACATTCATTACTCAACCCTATTTGGGCCTTTCATCTGGAGCTCTGTGCAGCACTCATGGTAAACTACAGAGGCACCTTGCAGCTTGACATCTCTCCATTCACTCTGTACCTTAAACAGCATGCTGCCACATCAAAGCGGCGTAAGGCCTTTGATGCTGCGAAAAGAAAGAGCTCCAATGATCTACTAAAAACCAATGCAACTTTCTGGAACCTTGTTTTATTCATCTGCGTGCTCTAGAAGTCTGTAAGAGCTCTACAACTGTCCAAACACATCTGTAGGAGCTGAACCCGGCTTTTTGCAAAATTTTGTCAAGTGGCATTTAGTTAAAAGCTTGTACTTTGAATTAAGGTCATTGCAGAAAGTGCACCTCTGTGACTGGAGTTACTTTAATGCATGGCAGGACATTCAAAGGGCTCCATTTGGGTTTCCAGGTTTAAGTGGTTTATTTAATGTAAAGTGTTCTACTAAGTGTGCATGTTTGTGTCCTGTAGCAGTCCTTAGGCCTGAGTATGGCCAAAATCAGAGACTTACGTTGATTTTTTGCACTTGTTTGTTTAATTCTATGGTTATTAAAGGTGCTCTATGTAACTATTGTGGTGGAGTGGAGGCTACCCGCTTTGCCAGGCATGCCACAATATGGTATTAAAGCTCAATAAGGATGCATGTTTCCAGGTGTTCTTGACCAGTAAATCATTTCTAATTGAATAAATGCAAGGTAATGTGGGAAAGTTGGTCTGATGTGGTCACAGTAGGAGGCAGACTTCTATAAAAAGTAACTTACCACAAATCAGACCTGTAAATGGTGTGGTGCTTGTCTCCGTGGAAATAGATAAGTTAAATATCATACTCATAGACTACTGTGAAAAATTCCAGGCAAAGGAACAACAATGCCATGGTGACAGACCCTCCACCCAGAAGGTTAGACAGTGTAACTTTAAAGTAAGTATGTGCTATATTGTGTATCATTTCAGGTAAAGCAATAATATCTCCATGGAGTGGGTGGTGGACTCCCACTGGAAAATGAAAATTTAATTCAAGCTGCAGTTTCTACTCTTCTCTTCCCAGTACCTGTAATTCTAATGCAGGTTCAGTATTGTATGAGTTTTTGTGCTGGTTTTATTATAATCACTGATAGCCATCTAGATTTAGTAATTGAACTGAAAGTCTGATTTTATCTTTGCATATTTCACTTAAAGTTCATATATTCAGCAAAACTGCCCCTTTGGAGCTTTAAGCTATGTTATAATTGTATTATAACATTAAAAACATACTAGGAGTTGTGTTTTGTTTCATTAACACGTGCTTCAGTAATCCTGCATTATTGGTCTATCCAAAGCTCAAAATCCTCTGTTCTACTTTGTGATGTCATGTAGTGGTATAATTTTCAAATTAACAGCTACCTTTTACTTTTTGATTCAGTAGAGATTGGCAATTCCAGGTCTGAAATCATCCAAATAATTGTAGTGAAGGTGTATGGAGTCTAAAAACACAGTGGAGCACTTGATGTATTACCACGTGACATTACAAGGTAGAACAGAGCATTTTCTGTTTGAGAGAAGAACTCAGCCTAATCATGCAGGATTTATGTGTTAAACATGTGTGAATGAAGCAAAACACAACTCCAGGTATGTTTGTGATGAGGAAACACCATTATAACATAAATCAGAAAATGGCCGAATATAAACCCTTTAAAATAAAAGCTCTTTTTTCTGTTCTGTTCTGTCTATTTCTAGAAGGTACACAACATGGAAATGCTTTAGCTGCAGTACAATGTGAACGTGCCCATGTTCCATCATTTAAACTGCAGGTAAGTGTGTCAGTGGGCTACAGTGTGGTTCCTCTTGGTGAAAGAAGAGTATAATGAAACCATCAGTCATCCCACTCCACACTGGGTCACACATGTCCAGAGCATCCCAGGGGGCACTTAGATACATGGGCACATCAGCTCCTGCTCTATGGACAATATATAAGAAAAGAAGAAAGATAATGAATGTATCTGCACTCCTCTAACCAAGCATCTTGTTTTTGACTTTTAGAAAATGACAGATTCACATTGCCCAGTAGACAAATGTAGTTATGACCAGCTGCTCTTGTCTCATCCTGAGGTGAGGACTGATGAGGATGTTGTGTAGGTCTGAAATAAAGCATGTTTTTCAGATATAAATGAGGCTTGTGATGCTTGTCTGTCATGAGAAATAAAGGTAAAAGCAAATACATCTGATACATGCTCTCTGCCAGTTGTTTGATATTAAGATACCTACAATTTCTGGGAAGGATTTTTTACATTTCTTGTTGTCATTCTTCCCAACCCCATTTAAGAATAAGTAGAACATGCAACATCTTGCTTTGTTTTAATTTTAATGCTCTACTCCACCTTGTGAGGTCATGTAGTGGTAGTTTTCAAGTTAACAGCTACATTTTACCTTTAGTTCAGTAGAGATTGGCAATTCCAGGGCTGATATTATCCGAATGATTCTAGTGGAGGTGTATGGAGCACAATAGAGCACTTTCTGTATTACTGCATTACATCAAAAGGTTTTCAGTTTGAGAGAAGAACTCAGCCTAAATATGCACAGTTTGTGTGTTAAAAATGTATAAATGAAATAAAACACAACTCCAGATATGTTTTTGAAGAGAAAACAACATTATAACATAGATCAGACAATAGCATAATATGGGCCATTTATTTAAATCCCAATTTCTTGCATCTTGTGTGACGAGTTTGCAAACCACCTTACCAATTTACTACTATACAAACATCTGTAGTTACATCACCAGCCATGCACATTAAAGTCTGTTAATTGATTAAATCTGTTTATTCCACCAAATGGGAAATGTAACAAGGGACAAGATACCAGCAGTACAGTGGCCTTTCAGTGGATGTCCGTCAGGCTGCCCACACACAGAACTGCAATGGTGTTTTCTAATCGAGTGAACTTGACAATAGTTGAACTGTTTTATTTTGCCCTTCTTATCCCACATAAAAGACTGCCATGCCACTTAGATTTAATTCCCCTTTTTCTTTTCATGCACTGAAGCAGGAACAAACCATCATATTGGGATCATTTGCATTATCCAAAGCCAATCTGCTTTGAAGTTCTAAGATCCTGTAAGAAAAAGGATCCACTTATCCCACATGAAAAAATGTTCAAAGCTCATAAATTCAGTGGAACAGATGTACATTATCATTGGATTTGCCTCTCTCCCTCTCTGCTCTGGTATTGGTAATAGTCTTCCTCATGTCCTTCTCATCCGTAGCATTTAGCATCTTGCTTTTACAGCGTCTCGTACCCTGCTGGGCCAGTCCTCACTTCAAAGCTGCCGTGTACTTGCTGGAAACAAAGCACACACAACATATCATGGCAGCCTCTCATTTCCACATATTTAAGTTAATATCACTGGTGGCAACAACACATGTCCACACCCATCTATTATTCTTTCATCTTTTTATATTAGATTTTATTATTTTATTGTTGGGATATTAGCAATTAATTTGAGATACAGTTGTCTTACAGATAATTTTTCATGCAAGTCACAACAATCTATTCATTCTTACCAAATGTCATTTTGCATATACCTTACGGTATTTATCCTGCAGTGTTCTCCAGATGACTACAGTGTTCTGCAGTGTTCAGATGAATACAGTGAACATAATTACTCAGGCTAATTGCTGTGGGTTGTACACGTCTATAAATAATCACTATAGAAATACTAAAACCATTAAAAATGTTGTGTACATTCCCATTTGGATTTACATGGTATGGATCATTAATCTACACATGTAATGTTTTATTTGTGGCCTCTCCTTAAACAAATGTATTCATTTACAAAGAGATTTTCTGTTCCAGATTTAGCTATTTCTATTGCTACTCTCTCTATCTGCTGTCCCCTCCCCATGGTGCACTTTTGCATAAAAAATACCCATCACGTATTACCTTAGCTACTTTATTAATTATGGACTTATTAAGACACATCATAATTTCTTGCCAAATACATTCCTAAATATTTATTTTATGAAAACCAGCAAAGTTTTCCATTGGGGAAACCTGTCGGGAAGAGGACTTGATAATAATGCATTTGTTTAGACCAGGGGTGTCCAAACTTTTTTTATCGAGGGCCACATATTAAAACACAGACTAGTGTGAGGGCCGATCGAGGGTCATAGACTGGTGGTCAAAACAGTGAGTAATTCAAATCTGTGCATTTATAACAGGTTTGAATGACCTTCCAGACCTTTGTTCAAGCTTAGACTCTCAAAAGAACACACTATATTTGCTTGATCAAGGTAGATTTCAAAAACATGCAGTAAAAAGTACTACTTGGAATAGTATGGGCCACCTGGAAGCCTGAGGGCCAAAACAATTTGTCTGAGGGCCACATTTGGCCCCCGGGCCATAGTTTGGACATGCCTGGTTTAGACCTTCATTGTATGCAATTTATTATAATAATAATTTATAAATGTATTTATTACCATAAGATACTGTAGCCACTCTAAAGATTTAACAGTATTTATACTGTGCAAACTGTAGCCACTGTATTCAGATAGCAATTTATTGTATATAGAATTTTATTTTATAATCCTTATCTTTATAGAGTGTCTATTTTTAAGTAATTCTGTACTTCTATGCTGCTACTATTTTCTTGCTGTTCTCTTAACTGTGCGTTGCAACACTGAAATTTCCCCATTGTGGGACAAATAAAGGATATCTTATTATCTTATAAAATACTGTTTGGATACAATTCAGTGCATTACAATGACTATCATTTCAGAATCCTTGCATTTTGTTTTTGCTTTGCTTTGCTTTTTTTTTTTTTTTTTTTGATATACAGGTGCCAGGTTGAAGTAATGGTCTATGGGCGGAGCATAATCATAGGCCCTGATTTGAACCTTCTTTCTCTCTTCTCATCTTCTCTTTATCTGTGGACCTCTGAGCTTCTTTAGTTCTCATCTGCTCTACAACACAGCACTTCTCCACCAGACTCCTGAATTCTTCTGGTCGCCTCTCTCAAAGTACCCATCTCCTTCTCATAACCATCTCAGGCAATGAACTACCAGGCTGCTTTTCAGATTTTAGCAACTTGCTGCTTAAATCTTCCTGCTGATAGTTGAAATGTAGAATGGGTGATGCAGGCAAAAGCGACGATGAGTATTTAATATGACCACACCAAAGTCCTGTGGAATACATACAATGACATGTACTGAGCAGGTGCACTCCACACTATATGGCAAACTTTGAACAGTGGTGGGGCACACAACTGAATACTTTACCATATAAAAGTCCAGGGTGGCTGAGATGAGAAGGACAGTGTCTCCCATGGTGTTATTTCAAAGGCGTGAATGCATTACCCAAGCGTTTCTTTGCAGAGCTGAGGAAAATCTCCATGAGCACCAAGGCTATTACCAATATACTGTATGTGAGCAGTTGAAAGGAATGCAGATCAAAGTCACAGAAAAAAAAGTAAAAAAAAAAAAAAGTTTTATGGCAGTGAGCAAAGAGCAGCCCATTTGGTTGTGGCTTGTGTGAGGTGCTGAGTTTTCCAAAGAAAACTTTAAGTTTTGGGTCTCTCTTTGAGAGCAAAGTACCATGTGGTACAGTATGGTCTAGCGTAACCCAACATGTTTTAGCATTTTACAGTTTGAATTTAGAAAAGAATAACCCTGTAACTACAAGAGATATTTTTGAGAAATTTCATAAGGTGACATGTGCATTGGTGTACCATTGCAAAGTAAAATGACGTTATCAAACGCGTACATCCTTGATATTTTGGATTCTTAAGTTTATAAATATGACATCTAAATGTAGGTCTAGAAAAGCAAGCATGATTGTGGAAAACATTCAAATTAGTTTTGTAAGCCTAAATGTGTGACTTTGATATTTTGTCTCCCTTTAGGTGAGGAGTGATTTTGCAAATGGCTTTAACGTGTGAAGTAGTACCAATAAAGCTTGGGTAAGGTGTGTTGGGCACAAAAGGGCCTTTATAATGATGACATTAGTTCAGAAGAAGCCATATTATGTTACCAAAAGGCAGACCCTGATGTTTGGCTGTGCCTAGAGATAAGCTGCTGCTAAGCTCCACATAAAAGCGAGTGTGCATGTTGGGGGCATGGCACGGGGAGCAGCTGTGGACCGCTACATTTGGGGACTGTCTCTGACACCAGGCAGGAGATGCACTGACCAGCACTCTCATAGTGAGGTGTCCATAGGGATATTCATGTTGAGTTGTCTGGAAATGATCTTATATCATTTGAATGTGTCCAAATTAACATTATGTATAAAAATAACTTAACTATAAAATACAACTTGACATGACATTTGGATGGTTTAAGTCACTGCATCAACTTAAAATGACACATATGCAGTCTTTATAATGCTATCTTGGGCCTGTTCTTCCACGTACTGTGTAACTTACAAGTCCTGCACATGTCTACAGGGGAGTACAGACTCATAACTTTGTGTCCATGACAGCTTAGGGGCAGACGATCCTCTATAGATGTGAATGTTACTACATGGAAGAACAACCATTTCACATTGTTTATTTATAGTTTCTTTTTTTTTTTTTTTAATCTAACTATAAACTATAAAAGAGACCATGTCAATGGTGAATGGTGTTCTAATTATAGTATTCATTTGTTAAATGTTGTGTTAAATGTTGTCCACATGGTAACAAATATATAAACACAATCAATAAGGAAGGAGGACATAAAAGCAATGTGTTCTGTTTAGAGAAATGATGAATGGAAACTTGGGTGACCAATTAGTGACTAAGGCAACAAACAAAGGCTTGAAAAATAACAACTCAAAATGTTAAGAACAGGTTTATTTTTAATATTGTAAAATGGCATTTTCCTTGGCACAGATTTGCAATTCAATAAATAAAGCAAGTAATCAATAACTCATCTAGTTTTATTTTATCTAAATCATTTTGAAAACAAGTAGAAAGGATGGCAGTGATGAACTTTTACAACAAACATAATCATATGGAAAGAGACAAAAACTGCTTGAGTTGCCCACTGCAAATGAGAGGAATAATGCACAATACTGTAATTTTAAGAACTTTTATGAGCCAGTCCCGAGCAGCAGCTTATTTGGTTTCAAATAGTGAAGGTACAAACTTAAAACAAAGGGACAGTTTATCATAGTAACTAACTGTTGTTGTCTGGACCACCCTGCTGGAAAAATTGTAACCAGCTCAGATGCCATTTCCACATTACACGCTACACTTACACTATTTCAATTACTATCCATGGAGTGCTATGAGGCTAACTTAGCATCACAACAGCTGCAGAAGATGACTGTTCCTAGCACAAGAATCCCGCTCATCCCAACCACGATCATATTCAACTGGGGCAGTGAGTGGCAGCTTGTACTGTTTTACACTGTGTTAACACCAAGGCACTTCTCATTAAGCTAATTCAGATGTTGTGTAATTGTCAGAATGCATGTTATCTTAACACATAATGTTAAATAAGTCCCTCAACCATCCAGAGAACATAGACTAACCTATATTAAAATGAGCAGACATTGTGAAGAGCTCCCTACAGAGACAGAGAGGCATCCAGCATGGGAATGAGACAGCTGAACGAAGGCCTGACCCAAACATGCCACATGCCGATCCTTGATGGCAACTAATGGGGTCACAGTGGCAAATTTACAGGGCTGCATAAAAAACAAGGGACAGAAATATGTCAAATGTACTGTTAGAAAACGGAAATTCTCCTGGAATATTTTAAATATGATTCAATTTAGGAATTCTGACAAAATGTAATATATTTCTAATCCAAATTGTTCAAAAGGAACAACATGTCAATAATAGAGAGTTGTACAAAAAATGGATAGGATTATATACAGTAGGTCAAGGAGTAATAAAGGACAAGCATAATGGTTTTAGTGAATACAAAGATATCACATTATCAATAAAGCTTATAAAATTGCTAACAATATACACCTATGTACAGTAAATGTTAAGAAAAGAGTGGTCTTTAGAACTTCAACACACCTACTCTTCGTGTACATATTTTAAAAGAGCCGGTAAAGGCTTAGCTAAAATCGTAACAACAATTAGGATTAGAGGTAGCAGCAGATTTGGGATCTCGGTTTATTTTACTTCTCAGCAGGTTCCTTCATATTTTTACTATTGGGGATATTGCATGTTCTAATAAGAATCTTCATATTTTTCACAATAATTGGCCAAGCATCCAGCTTTAAATACCATTCATTCAAGTGGTTTCTCCACAGACACCAGTGTCGTGACACCCACAAGACAAGGACAACAAAAGTCTTTCTCACAAACACACATATGCCCTGCTCTTCTCTCATTTACTATCCTTCATTAATGTTCATGTTTACATCACAGTCTTTACTCCTAACATCGCCCCATCACCTTAACCCGGGTGGCTTAGTGGTTTACAAATGTGGTGCTTTTTGATACAGTTCATTTGTTATTTGAGAGCTTTGTGAAGCAGCAGCTGTTATTCTCATAGCCATATTGTGGCCTTGGATTGTGTCCCTGTTGCTTACCAAACTATTATGTCTGAACCATTTCCTTCTAACAATCTTTGTAGTGGTTTCCCAGCGACTGTCCTTTACTCCACTAAATCCAGTCAGTGTTTGGAAAAAGGCAATCTGAGGCAGTAGTTCATTGGGACACTTCAGTTTTTTAGTTGTTCAGGACTGGTAGAAGTGGTGGTAGTGGTGATGGTGTTCATGGTGATGGTGATGCTCGTGCCGCTGGACCACTTGTGCCCCATCATAGAGCACCACACTGGGCATGTCCCGCACCTGCTCCTTCTCCACCACTGCCCCAGTAGTAGACACATGTCCCAAAGCCCGATAGCCCTGGTTGTCCTTGGACCTTTGCTTGAGCTTGCGGTAAGGTGCACTTGATTGGTGAGGGGGCGTTTGGCTGGGCAGGGCTGGGGCAGATGAGTTTCCTCTACTCCTTATGGCCCTGTTGCTGTTTTGTGTGGGAGCCGTCCGGTTGTGGGTCTTAGGAGAGCGGACGCCATGTTTGCCCGGTTCGTGCACTCGTAACCGAACAGCATGAAGGCCGTCAGTGTCCACTACAGCCTGCAAGCGGCGATGGTGGGCATGAGACTGCCCGTTTTCAGGTTCTTGAGAGCGGGAACGTGTTTGGTTGGATGGCCGTGTCTGGGGCTCCACCTTTGTTGTCTCTGCAGCAGGCACTGTGGTGGAACATAGAGTAGTGTTTAGCCACAGAGCAGTTCATTAATGGCACATTTAAGATGTTTGCCTTAATAGATAAGATGTTGCACCTATATGGCACTTAATTCTATTACTTTTTTATTGTAAGGTTGTTTTCATGCCACCTTAATATATATGAGTGGACACTTAAAAAGTTATTTAGTGTGTCTGATTTACATCAAGAAACAGCTACTCATAGACATGATAGGGCAACACATTTTCCTAACAGAAGCATATTAATGTAATATATCAGTACTTCAGTTTATTCGCCATTTGCAGTATAAAAACATACTGGAAAAAAGGAGAGAGAACCCCAATGTGCACCATTATTTGTGAACTATGACTGTACTTTTCATGTAAAAACTATTCCAATGGCCTGAAACTAGAGAAGTTGCTCTATATAACCAGATTTTTGTACTAAAAATGGAAAGCAACACAGATGGCCAGTATTTCTCTAATTGCTCTAAGTGGGTGCTGAAATAATGAGGACTTTTGAATAGTGATGACTTTTTGTTCATTTTTAGATTTGAAACATGTCTAGGCCTCTTGCTCTCACCAGTTCCAAAGCGAGACGTGTAGTTTTCAATGCCAGCTAGATCCAAGTAGTGGTTCCTGCGCTCCAGGTTCTCGTCCACACAGTGGCGCTGGCAGCCCGGCTGGGTGTGGTGGTCACTGTGGTGGCGCCTGTGAACATAGCAGTCACCTCTCATTAGGCACCACTGGGCACTTCAACTTCAGAATAATGTGCTTGGTGAAAGTTAAATAAGTGTTCTTTATGACCAAGCAGCTGGAGAATGATGGTTGGGGAAGTAAGATTATGACTGGAAAATCACAGGTTTAAACCTCAGTACAAGCAACAAGGCAAAAGGATGAAGGTAAAAATAGCCCCCATGTAACATACATGGATTCCAGACCAGCCTTAAAAGGATGTTGGTTTACCTTTGGAGCGCGCGAATCTTTTTGTCTGCACTCTTGGGGTCTTCTGTGCACTTGTCATTTTTCTCTCTGGAGTGGGATGTGTCTGTTTATGAGCCAAAGACATGAGGCTATTATCAAAGAGAGCTTTGCACACGACAGTCAACCACACACACATACCATGACAGTCACACAAGCCTTGAAGAAAGCAATCTTTGTTTTAGGATTTGACTTTGAAGATCTATGGAGAAGGAAAAACAATGCTTCATTTATTCTATTTCAATCCCCTGCTCTGTAAAGCATGGAATGAATCAAGCTGGCCTCAGAAAGAGATTATTAAGGATGTGAATTCTGAAGCAGTTCGAAATTAGAATGAAGGCACACCACAAAAGATTCAATGCAAGTTCTGTGTCTTTTGCTCAGATATTTATAGCTAAAACAATAAGATGCAAACACACAGGAATATATACTTTTTTCAGATATTTCTCCCTGACTCTTATTTACCAAGTCATCAACAGTGAGAAAAGTTAACTTGAATGTAGCTATATTTCCCCAGCAGCTCAGAGGAGGGGGGTTGAAAAAAGAACATTTGAGAAAAAAATGGCTGTTGTTATCAAAAGGATTCAGCACAACTCTTAAGGTTTCTTTCAGAGTATTTGAAGGCGCAGGGGGTGGGGGGAGGGGCAGCTCTCTTGGCTCTGTCATTCCCCCCATCATTAAAAATGAACCCCATTGAGTGGAAGAGATGGAGCGATGCAGAGGTTTGAGGAACAAAGCTGTGACAGGCCTGAAGCAGTCGCCTTTCTACGTGACACACACACCCGTCTCTGGGTGAGCTGCCAGAACGCTGCACAGGGGGACCCAGGCATGCCCCTTTCTGCCCCTGTGCCTCCATCAGCAGTCTCAGCACTACACAAAATGAACAAACCTTGTGGACAGCTTCTCCACCGCTGGCTGGAGTCTGGGGCGACAGAGAGCTTGACCCGGAGTGTCTTACTACTGTTGGGGGAATGGTTGACCGAGGCGTCCACCACTTCATAGATAGTGTGAAGCAAGCTGGTGATATCCTACAAGGCAGTACAGCGGTTAAATAGTCAAGTCAAACAGACAGTATTAAGAGAAATTTTGAAAAATATGTTTTTAAATCAATATTATACATCTGTCAAGTACTTTTCAAGTACTTAGAAAGTGACACAGTACAGAGAAGAGTAAGACACTCTTGTCAGTAGCTGAAGTGATTAGATATGGTCTTATTCCAAGAAATGTCAAGGCAGAAGCAGAAGAACATGGCTGAGACGTCAGGCCTCATATACCAGCAGTGCTACAGAAGTCTAATCTGTAAATTTTTTGATTATGATGATGAAATTATTTATTTTTCAAATGTAATTTGAACAACATGTCTAAACAGTAACAAATAATGACATCAATAATAGTGGGAATGCAGAGTGGAATGCAGTATATCCTTCCACATCAATGAAAGCTAAAGAAGTGTCATTCAAATTGTTTAAAATTGTATTCTATAATGAGTTTGGATCTGTGTTATTTGTGTACTGTTCAAAGTAAAATATAAGTACCTCTCTTGTGACTTTGCCATTGTTGTCAAAGTCATAGAGGGTGAAAGTCCACTCCTGCCTGTTATCTTCCTCCACAGACACAGCACACTCCAGCTCCTACAAAAGGCAACATTAATCCATCAAATGTACAGTACAAGTACACTACATGCAGTCCTATTGCCCTAGTTTCTTCTAGAGGGGAGGCAGTAAACAGTGTGCTGAGGGCTGACACTCACTTCAAACTGGAGCTGTTTCTGCGGCCCTGCGGGGGACTGGCGGTCCCTCTCCAGCATCTTCTCCTCTGCACAGCAACTGTCTGTCTTCTCCGGTGGTAGAGCCACTGTAGAGGCACACACACACAGATAAAAGCCAGAGCCTGAGGATGGAATCTTGGGTGCAGTCATAACCTGAGGACATGACGCTTCCTTTATGTTTCTTCTAAAGGACTACTTCCAAGTTTGGCAGTCGCAATTAAGACACATTACTGACTTATGTGCTTCAGCCTAAAAAGTCTGTAGTAATAGGATGCTTTATATTATGATATACTTAAAGAAATTGTTGTTGCAAAGTTACAGTACATACATTTAGATTTTAGAATCATTTTAATTTGAAGTATGATTATTAAAAAATTTAATTAATTTTCTCATAATGTTTTAGCGTAGTATTTTGGGGATCATTAAAGACAAAATGTCACTAATAGTAAAATTGTACACTTGTAATCATGTCCTGCACATCATGTCCTGTAGCCACCTACATGTAGACAGTCCCAGTGGGAGCACACAGAGGAAAAATGTCTGACATGAAACTGAAAGAGATAACATGTCTCTAACACAAGAGCCTTCTGTGGTATTTGAATATAAATGAGTGGGATAAGGACAGAATGTGAACATCAAAAGGCCTATAGGAGGCCCCTGGGTCCCAGCTCAGTGCAACAGAGTGCTCAATGTGATGGCGTGACATTTAAGATGTATTCTCACAGACAGAACACAGCCTATAGAGGGGATGTTTGATATGTCATGTGCATTGTCTTTTATACGCTATGTTCACCACACATTGACAGACAGGGCCAAGGGCAGTTGAAGACCTTTGCACCCTATGCCAGTAAATTGCAGTTTGTCTTGTAATTTGGGAAACTTAGTAGTAGTACATTAATATAAGGAATCAACAGAGCTTTAGATGACATATATGGCTATAAAATTATAGAATTAAAAAAAACAAATAACATTGCCAACCTCTAATCTAATTCACAAATCACTCACATGTAATTGAGATTTTATGGAACATAATTTGTTCCATCAGATTTAGAATTTAAATACTGCTGAATTTCACACTTTGAATTTTTTTAACTCTGAAACAAGATGTTTGAATTATTTTTATTATGAATTTTATTCTGTAATTTATAGTATTCTTTTTCAATATGTTTCAAATTCTAAATTAAAATGTAATCTTTTAAATATTCAGCACATACATGTTCAAGCCCTCAAATTTAACAGTGTGTAAAATTTGCAGTAAAAATTTTCAAAGCAGAGATCCAAGATGCAAAGGCAGAAGCAATCGATCCTGTATGAGTCAGGAGGACACTTTACCCTTACAAAATAAAAATGAAATGAAAGAGATAAGGTTTTGATTAAACTAATTCTGACCAATCAGATTGGTTCACTACACTATTTCCTGCTTGTTACTAATTTAGGGATCTTTCCTGCAAATTGTTTTCACTACAAATTTTACATTCTGAATTTTGGCTGTTGAATTTAAGGGCTTGAAAATATCTGTGCTGAATATTTAAATGGTTTTATATATTGAATTTTAAACACTTTGAAAATGTACACTTAAAATTTTAGCAACTAAAATTAAGACTAAAAGTAATTCAAACATGTTTTTTCAGACCTAAAAAACCAAAGTGAGAAATTCATCGGCATTTAAAATTGAAAATCTGATTAAACAAAGGCAATACATCCCTAAAAGACTCACTGGATTACACCTCTGGTCATTTATCTTAACATAAGCATCAGGCTGAAGTGCCACATCCAATCAGAGTCCTCCATACACAGACCACACCCCCTCCTAACCCCCCTCTGTCCGCCACACTTTGAAGTTCCATTTTCAAACCTTTTGGAAGAGGATCAGAATAACTGTAAAACAGAATCGCTAATTAATTAAGCCAAGTCAAATCTGAAACACTGTTTGTTTGCTCGCCAACAGAGCAGACACAACAGCCACAATTTCTCTCCTCCTGATCCAAAGCAGATCAAAGCAGACCTGTCTCATCCCTGGGTAGAGGAAATGCCAGAAATGAAAGGCATCATCCCAGGGAGCTTTTACTAACTTTTGGAGAAGAGCAGCATTCTGCACCCTGTTGTTTGATCATCTGAGGTGCGCACAGGAAACGTGTGTGAGAGCAAATCTCTTCCATCACAGACTCAATCTGGTGGAAGATGCTAATCTGGAGCTAATAAAATGCCAGGAGGAGTAACAGTAATCTGCCTCTCTCACCTCAACACAGTGATAAGCCTCTCTCTATGGGAGAAACACCCTCAGAGGATTGGCTGGGGGATCTGAGGGGCAACATGAGGGCAGTGTGGGCTGGCACAGACACCACTGTCCCGTTCCAGCAGCACAGCTCCACACACGTGCAGACACTTGAACAGAGCCGAGTGTCACAGGGGTCTGAGCCAGCTCAGCACTACAGAGTACAGTATTACACCAACATGATCTGCTTCAGATCTATGTCTGGCTCCAGAGAACAGGTGAATTCAAATGGAGCTAGACCACACTTTTCATAAAACACTGGCAAGAATGAGCTGCTCATGTAGTCTTAGACAACTTCAGAACACTTAAAAGAAGAGCAAATAAAAGCTTGTTTAAGCCTTTCTTTTTGAACGCTTGCTGTATCAATCTAACATATCCTAAGGCCTCAGTTCTTTTAATCTGCAGAAATGTTTTGAAAGTTTCACCAAAACTCAGAGTAGAAAAGCTTTCAATTACCATAGTCCTGTCATTTCTCTGCACACTTTTCATTTGTTGTGTTTATCAACATAGAGTCTTCATGCATTAAAACTGATTCATATTTTGATTTATATTTTGATTTATAAAATCCTAGTGGTGATGCTACAGTCAAGATTACAACTATACTTCACATTAGGATAATAAAAATGCCATATATAACCCTATGTGGTCAAAACATGAACCAGACAAAATAAACAGAGCAGCCGTGTTTTAATGAGGTCAATTTGTTTTAGGGAGAGCCCTTAATGACTAATATTCATACAGACACTTAATATAAGTGTCATCTTATGTTCTAGTCCATGGATCCAGCTAAACATTTTCTAACAACCTTCACAACCCCCTAGCACGTCATGTTGACTTTAGATGCAAGGCAAAGGCTTTCTCTTTGTGGAGCTCTTAATCCAGGATCACATCACATCAGGGATAAAACATGGGGGAAGGAGGCAGTTTGCACAGCCCAAAGGGGGAGGGTAGGAGAGGTAAAGAGACTGCCTCAGCACATTGTTGGGACTTTGAAAAGGGGCACAGAGATATGCATTACAGATAAATTAATTAGTTTTACTCAAATACAGTATGTTCTCATTTCAAATTAAAATGATTAGAGTTCTTACCTTCTAAACGATAGTGTTCATTGCCAATTCCTTCTGCACAGACGTCAGCAGAGTCCTAAAAATGCAATAGAAATATATCATTGGTTTGAATCTGAAAGTTTGCACATAAAACAAACAAGTTTAATGACGCAAATCCCAAGTGGCCTTCCCACAGGATTCGATGCACACAGATTAAAATTATAGCATTTCCAACTCTTTATACGGGCAAAGTTTGACAACTGTGCACCAGGCTTCCACAGAAGTAGACATTTAAATTGAACATAATTGCAGGACTGGGACCAACTGGCAGAAAGAATTGAAACTATGAGAGAAGCATCTAAATCACAACTGCCTGAGCTACAGTAAGTTCTGAGAAAGAGGTTTGGGCTGTGAGGCTATTTCTGTGGAGGCTGCTTGTTGTAGCGATATGCTTGTTTTTATCCTGGGTTATTTTCACCCGGGTCTGTTGGCAGCTCTGTATGTGAGTGCATACCACAGTGACCGGAGAGACATGTGATCCACAGCTTCACCATGGAAAAGTCTGATCAGGTGTCCAAGTGACATTACAGTCATCTGCTCCAAAAACATGATTTCCGGGCCGACAAACAGAAATAGTGTTTCCGACTTGCATTATTCATAATATTCACCTGCTAGGCCAATCAAAAGTTCTAGCCCATTTGAAAACTTTTATTCCATTTGAATGCATATTCTCTGTGTGGTAAATGAAGAACTAATGCTATATTTACAAATTAAGTGGCTGATAATCATTAGCAGCACACCTTATTGTAAATGTAGCCTAAAACTTCCAATCTCATAAATCAGAACTCGCATAATAATTGGTCAAATGTCTCCAATTATAAAAGATTTTTGCACATATAGATACGTTATAAATTATGGGTGATTAATCCATTTTGCTTTGACCCCCTATGGGTGGCCTGACCTGGGGAATGGAGCAAGCAGGGTGCTGACTGTCTGTAAGATCATGAGGCTGATAGCTCTAGTGTCAGGCCTCTGGATTAGCCTGTGTTTGTTGATGGTATGAGCAGGTCAACACACACCTAGTATTATGGTCTGGACTCATGCTGCACCTCCTGAGCTTGTTTTAAACCCAGGTCAGTATGATTAAATGGTCAAGAACCATAAGAACAGCAATACTGTCAGAAAGAGAACAGGCAAATTCATTGGCTTTTCAAATTGTTTGCATAAATGACAAAAGTTAAAACGCAAATCTGAGTGTTTCAGAAAGACTTTTGTTCCTGCTGATGTTTAAATGCATAGTTCATATTTTTTTTGCACTTTTATTATGTGAGAATGAATGTCGTTTTTGCTACCATTGTCAATGAGCTACTGCAACAAAAATAAAATATATCTAATCAAATCTAATGTATTATATTATCAGACACAACTCCTGTTCCACAGGGCTCAAAAAAGAATCACTGCGGATTTCTTTGAGTTCCTAATGCCCAAGAAACATAACACAGGCAACATGTCTTTTAAGGATGAATGATCCAATTGCGCTTTGCCAACAGTGATTGCCTCCATATGGAATTCTGAAGATCAGCTAATCTTTATATGATGGAGGCTTAGCTCAACATGGAAGCACACAGAAAGTCCTCATTTTGTGAATGTAGTTTTGAACAATTATTCAGTTTGCAATTTCAGCTGAAGTGATTCAGTCTCTGTTTTTTGGCTAGCCTTGCAGAGCCTTGGGTTGAGTCTGGGAGTCCCTGCTGAGAATGCGGTATTTGGGTCTAAAACATAGCCAGCTCAGTTGTGATAAGAATATAAAAAATTTCAACCAAAATATACTTTTATTATTTACAAATTGTTCCAGCAAAACACATCAGAACCAAACTGACGAATTGGGTACAGCAACAAGCAAAATAACAGAGGTGTCTTGCATATAAGAAAGGCTACCATATTTTGTTTAGTACATTTACATTTACTTCATATATTGCCTTGACAGCATTTAAAAGAACACCAGTCGGGATTCTTCTTCAAACTCTGCAAGCCAGACATAAACAGACTGTACCTCACCAAAGCTTTTTGTTAACTGCACACACTGCTAATATCACGCATTCAGATCACCCTGACAGACCACCTCAGACAGTCCAAACATAACTGAGTGAAGACACCTCCTGGAGATGTTCTCTAGGGTTATTCTCTGAGCACATGCAACTGGCTATGACAAAGTCTGACAGCAGTTCTCCAAGACCCTGTGGATGAGAGTGAAGGAGGCAGTGACATTATGACCCACCGTGCAAGCTGACAATTTATGCAACTGACGACAGCTCCCCTTCATTGCGTGCCAAGGTCTCCACAGCAATGGTAGCTCCACTGGCACTTCATCAAAACCAGGAGAAAAGTCTAATTAGGACTGTGGGTAGATGCCTCCTATCATGTCTGTTGCCCTGGTGCGAGAAAGCACCTAAAGGATCCAGTGGGACAATGTTGATGACATGAATGAGGAGCTGAGCAGATAAAGGGCCATTTAGTTAAGTGAGTAAGCTGAAATAGACTTGCAGAAGAGACAAGCAGGAAAATAAAAATGTTTGTTAATAATAATTTTGTTAGTATCGTCCACCCTATAGTTTCCATACTACTGATCATAATTTTAGCCTTATTATTCATAGAAGTGAAAAGCCAACTAAATACATTATATTGCAGAGCTTTGTTAGTGATCTGATCAAAATGCCAGAGAATTGTAACATGGCTAATGGCTCCAATGCACTCGGCAGTAAATATAGAGCATAGAATGCAGAAAACATGTGTGGACCCAATAAGCAAAACATGAAAAACCTTCTCAAAGTTTGAGACCTGCAAATTAGCTTAGAGGTGTAATGTTACTGGCAGAATGTCCCTGGAGAGGAAATACCCTTCCCCTCAACCACCCCAAAGAGTAAACTGAGATACACAGGAGGGAGTTTCAAAAGACCAAGCACAACACAATACACAAATGTGGAGCATGACCCATCCTCCAAGGTGAATGCGGAAACATGTAAAAGAAAACTCACAGATGGCCAGATAATGCAACATATGTTTGTATAATTATTTATACACAACTGATCTCATTGTAAAGTTTGTGGTTTCAATCTGGACAGGTTGAAGCTGGATGTATTATTCAAGTACAGCAGACATGGTTTCCAGGCAAGAAAAAAATAGTTTTGCCTGTTCACTAGTGAGTTCAAAAGTTAATATAATGGAAAAGCTGAATAACCTGGGTACTTGACAAAAAAATCATTATTATTATTATTATTATTATTATTATTATTATTATTATTATTATTATTATTAATCAATTTATTTATTTATTTTTTACACACAACTGTACTCCAACTTCAAGTTATCGGTCTCCATGGAGACAAGCAGAAGATGGCCCTATAGGTCAAGTTAGGCTTCGATCAGATCTGGGGAGAATGCATGCTAAGAATGCATGTTTATCAAGGTATTTGCAAAGAATTCAGCTCACCTGTAACTGAATCAATGCTTCATACTGTAGATAAATTTAATGCCATACAAAGCAAAACAAATAATGGTGGCATACCCCAGTCCACCTTTAAGGATTTGCTGTCACTAAAAGGAGCAATAACAGGACTCTATTCAGGTTTGCTTTCCAGTTCTTGCACCATGCAGCTGTAAAATGTAACAGGGCAAACTGGAGTCAAGAGCAAAGTTGCTATTGATGTGAGGTAGTGAAGCAGAGCGTGACTTCAAAGGGGATAGGTTTTCACGCACAATATCATGATCTCAGATAATCATACTGTATAACAAAGCCAACTGGAAGCGCTCCCATTTATGGCAAAGGTAGAGATAGGGTCAATTTGCCAACAGTGCCTGTAAACACAAAGCCATGGCCAATCAATGTTCCCTACAGCCAAACAAGGTAAATGTGTCTGCACAAAGGGTTGTGTCTATGTGATACAATTCTTATATTTTTACACTTTTTATGGCAATATCAAAGGCAAATAACAACATTTTTACCTAACTTAAAAGCTATCAAGAGTAGCAGAAGAAAACCATATCTGCTGGGTTTTATAATACAATTTTACACCTTTGATAAGAAATTAACGGCCTGTTGAAGGGGTCACATGCAGGAAGGTCTTTGATGTGTAACCTTACATAATTCTTAAGAAATATTTGGCTTGTGGGTTTCTAAACTTTAAAGGAGATTTGCAATAGTCTCTCATATGTAGTTTGTCAAAAAGTTACATTGGATGGATAACAAAAGTACAGTAATACAACATTTAAGATAAAAATACTAAAAAAAAATGCTAATTTACACAGGAACATATTAAACATTTTTCTTAGTGTTGAAATTTTTCTTTGGTGACTAATGTGCTGAAAATGGTGAACAACACTTTTACATACAATGGTTACAGCATGTTCTTAACAACATTCATATAATTCAGAGTGACAGAACAGACTGGGCACATACAAGTCATGACTTCAGTGTAATATGACATTTCAGTAGCACATCAAAGACACACACCTCCTTTGCAAGCAGACTGAACGGCCCCACGCCTGACACCCCTCATTCTCAACACACCAACTTCTCTTCCTGCTGCACCCCAGGAAGTAAATTATAGCCACAGAGATGGGACACATCACCGGGCAGATTTGAAGGAAGCTGCTCCATGATTAACGCATGCATGGTCAGCGACAGTGAGGCTGGAAGACACACACTATATCAGAGGACATGCCAATTCAAGTGCAGTTAAGATCAAGACAAGGTGACTATAGGTAGACCTGACAAAATAACATATTTTCAGACTGATGCTATTTTGATAAACAGTAATACTACTGTTTCATGACAGGAACATACAATAATTGTTCTGGAGATATACAAGTAGGATATTGTGTATATTGTATATTGATACTTGACATCACGCTGGGGGTATTCTAAATACACCTCTTTTGGCAGAATGTTCATCAGTTACCATGGTGACACAATAGACACATTAGGAAACAAAGTCGAGCTTTCAGTTAGCTTTACACACCCAGGGAATGTTGATGACTTCAGCCTCAAAGTATCAATAGATACAACCATTAAAAATAATGTGAAACCAAAGTACTATGATACATTTTTTGTGGACGACAGTATCTGTGGGCAGTGGTTAAAGTCCTCATCCACCAACCTGAACGTTGGCGGTTCCAAGGTTGCTCAGACTTGTGCATACTGTTGTGTCCATGAGCAAGACAATTTGCCCACCTTTCCCCCAGAATCACTGTATACAGGCTTATAATAAAGTGTGCTTGTGAAGAACAGGGGATTAGGAAGTAGCTCATGGATTTACCTAAATCCTACACATATCACAATTAAAGAAATAAACTTGGAGAAAGAAGTGAGTACAGAGCAGTAGATAAATGCCTGTGGTGGTAAAAACAGAGTTGATTGGCAATATAGCTTTTTGCACATAAGTGATTAAAGATTGCTCAAGCATGCACAAATCACTCCAAATCAACTTTGAGAGCGTAAATGAAATGGGGAAACAACTATAACATGGTTAAAAACTGTGAAAAGGTCATTTAGCATGATAGGTCTCCTTCACTTTTGAATAAGGTAAAACAGTTATACTTGTGTGGCATACAGTCCAGCTCTATGCCTTCTGTTGCTCATCTTTCCTATGTTGAGTGTTAAGTTGTGTATATAGTTATTATTGTGACAGGTCTGACTAGAGGAGAATGCTCTGTTCAGGATGCTGCCAGTGCTGCACCAGGCATTTCCACATGTCAGATTAACATTGCAAACAATGATGGTCACATTACCTCACCCACATCAAAGGCTGCCTCCTCAAAGGCTCAGTGAAATATTAGCAGAGATTTACAGCCCTGCTCGGAGCTTCAGAAACATGCTGATTGGGAGTTATCACCTCCCCTCTCTTTTTGTGTTTTCTGTGTGAAGTTGGCCAACACTTTAATGACCCATTTACCAAACTTTTACACCTGCAAAGATAAGCTTTTATGGCCCAGTGAACCCTGCAGGAGCTAAACTTTACTCATTACTCAAAGTACCAACAGAAAATATTTAACTGCAGATGTAATTAAGATTTATCATACTGTTTATCAAACCTTTATCTCACCAGAAACGGGGATAAATCTAGGAGGATAACAATCATTAACAAAACTGCACAAAGCAAGAGTTCTTTATCACCAACAACAATTGTGTTTCTTTTTATTAGAGCTGTTGTGCTGTTCAGTCTGATACCTATGAGGAGGTCACTTGCTGCTTATTTGAGGTTGAACTATTGTTAGGATAAATAACTAGGCTTAGCTATTCTGTATAACTACTGCTATATTGCATTATTGTACCGAGGTCGTGAAGATATGGGCTCTAATCACAGCTGTGAGACTCATGATATTCCAATCTATCTAATAGCAAACTAACTAAATAGGACAAGAACTACTGAGAGATGATGTCATGACTTGTTAGTCAGATAACACCCCAGATGGAGTCTGATTGGACTGTGTGACATGCCAAGAGGCCTGGCTGGTCTGTGCACCAAGGAAAAGGCGCTAAGTCTAAACCACAGTAGCCTCCCACAATAGTTTGCGTATAAAAAAAATCATTGTATAGGCGTAAATATTCAGTCTCTGCATGGGAATGTCGGCACAGACTCCTTGTACAAGTATGGCTTTCTAACATTTGAATGAGTAAATTATATGGACTTTATTTCTGTTTCCCTTGCGGAAAACCTGGTTTCCTTTACACTATTATATCTTAGGATTGAGTGCTCCCTATGTACTTCTGGTTTACTCTGTGGCACAGGTGGTGGCACAGACATTTTTAAACTGAAATATTTAATCTTACCACTACCACTTTTTGGATACACTTTCTCATTCACTGTTTTTTCTTTATGCTTATTATTTTCTACATTGTAGATACATGGTGAAGACATCAAATATCTTAAGCAACGTCTGCAATTACGTGTCCAAGAAAAAAAAACTCAATGAGTTTCATCATCAAGTGAACTGAAATGGTTTTCATAGGTGTGCATTGTTAGGGGAATGCCAAGCTCAAAGCAAAGGGGGCTGTTTTGTTTTGATTCCTTCAGTGAGAATCAACAATGTAAATAGTCAAATATAATACATTAAATGAAATTTGTGATTTTATCATGTATGATATTTAATGTTTAAATAGGCTTTTTGGCCTGTATTGATCATTTGAAATGTTTAAAGTACAATGGGAAACAAAGTGTGTCAATATTGTCCATATTGTTTTTAGACTATAAGGGGCCACCATAGTTTCCTATATTCGTGGGAAACACTGGAAACTACAACATGTTCACATAAAAATCTGTTCATAAAAAGGTGCTATGTGTGTGGTAGCAGTTAACAGTCTTGTCAAAATCCAGCAGCTGCTTGTCTGTTTTCATCCATATGTTTCTATGGGAGTTTGGGGGTTAACAGTGAATGGAGCTGGCTGGTATCCTTAAAACCTGCTCTCCTATGAGCAATGAGAACCAGTGGGAACTCTGCAATCCTATAAGGAAGTTATGCTTTAGAGGCAAATACAGACAGCCTGTCCCCTGTCCTTGGATTACAGGTGGTCTATAGAGCCAAGAGCAACAAGTCACAATGTTAAGTTTTAAGTAGAGCTATGGGCTAGTTCTACACCAAGCAAATGCATACAAACTGCATCCCTTTTTGTTGTGACACAATTTCACCCCAGGGCTTTTTGCTTCCTGTTGTAATTATCTGATATGTGTCCATCAAAGGTGTAGAGAAGACTAAGAAGGGTAATTGCTGACAAAACCGTTGTCCTGGTGGCTCAAGTGTCTCTTCTGTTAAAGTGAGTGAGCTCTGCTGTGTCTCAGGGGCCAAGGTAATTAGTCATGACTTTCTTTTGTGGAGAGACAGTCCTTAAAGCATCTGGGTGGCTTCAGATGCCACACTCAAGAGCTAATCCAGGGCAGAAATATGCTTCGGTCAGACAGTCTACCTCAGGGGCAGTAGAAAGTTTACAGGTCTTTTAAACATGTGCCGCAGCACTTGTGTGTACAGAAAACACCTCAGAAACTAGTGCAGTATGTTTTTAGAGTGAGTCACTTGATCCATCCTATTTCTGCACACATTCTGGTGTTGTAACATTTCAAAGGGCTGCACTGTCTGAAAAAGCTCATTTGTTTGGACTGGGGACAGTGGATGTAAAATTCTGCGAAAGAACCATTTCACCCCTTTATAACTACAAGGATTTGGATAAAGCTTCTGTCATGTAAGATTTGATGTAAGCAAGTTTTACCAAAGAAGACTTAGCACCAGGATTCAGTTTTTACTGCTCATACTGTGTAATGCATGTAAACTGCATTCTGAATGAGGCAATTTCACCTAATATTACATAGGCTTTAACATTCAATAAATATGTTTGTTGTGCCAACTGTGCTGATATTTTTTATCAACAATTTGTGCTAACCTCACCACTGATATTCTGTTGGGAGTTAAACCATAGACAGTATATAAAAGGACATAGCTAACCAATTCCAAATTCATTCCAAATAGCTCCATCGACTCTGGCTCCAATTGACTTAACATTGAAAAATTGTCACCCCTTGTAATTTTGGTCTTAAAATGTTTGTATTATCCCACGCTACATGACCCAGGTGTTTTAATTTAGCTTTTTTATTCTGTAAATTAATTCTTATTCCTAATATGGCTCTAAATTCGCTCCTGTAACTGCTAGCCTTGTGAGCTTCATTTGACTGGAACTAGTGCTGCCGCGATTATTCGACGTTGTCGACGTAATCGAATATGAAAATGAGTCGACTACAATTTTTTTGGTCGAATATTCGCCTTTATTTCTTTTTGGTCTCTGTGACGGAGCAGGTCCGTCCCTGAGAGCACGGTCCCCGGGGAAAACGTGGAAGACGCGTGCTCACCTGTTTCCTTGTTTGCTGGGCCCCGCGCTGCGGCGCTGCGGTGCGGGCGCGCAGTGGACTTCGCTTTGCGTGTTCTCGACCGCGACTGGGGGTGCGCACTTGGAGGCGCCGGAGCTGTCCTTCAGAGACCCGCGGTGATCGACTTTTACTTGCCCTCGCGCTGCCGCTGCTGTCGCATCCTGGTGCGCACTGACAGCGGCTACATCCGGGGTTGACGCCGAGGTGGCTAACCTCGGCTTCACCAAAGGCTAACAGCAGTGGTATATAATGGCACCGCCAAAGAAAACAAACTTGAGGAAGTATTTGCCGTGCGCACTCTGCTGGCTGGTCTCTCTCTTTCTCTCTTCCCCCTTCCCCCGATTTGAGCATTTGAGAGCGGTATGAAAATGGCAGCGGCCGGTGGGTCAGAGTCGGATCCAAGAACAGTGGCGACTTCTTCTAGACCAAGACCTAAAGCCTCGAAAGTCTGGGAATACTTTCGGACAGATGGTGATAGAGTGGTTTGTACACTCTGTAAGACTTCTTTGGCTTATCACGGGAACACGACCACGATGCATGAGGTATTGAGAATACCGTTGCTCGTGCATACTCGTTAAATTGTGTGTGCATATCGTTGTTCAACATTGTCGAATGAGCACACACAACAGACATAACAGCAATAACCTTTGCAACTCGCACACACAAGGTAACCTCCCGGGAAAATGTAACTGCTTTTTTTTTTAATTAGTCGTTTAGATTAGTCGACTAATCGAAAAATTAGTCGAGAGATTAATCGTTAGAAAATTAGTCGTTAGTGGCAGCACTAACTGGAACTAAACACTATGAATGACTGCGCACTCCCTTGAACCACTTCTTTATACAGTCTGAGTTAAACATTTGTATTAAAAATCATTACACCTTTGACTTTTTCTTGTGCACAGATTAGTTAATCATCCTGTAGCTTCTAAGACTGTCCTGAGTGCACTGACAGTGGCAATTTCCAAAAACTGACATGTGCATGGTACAGATGTCATTATTCTTTCCCTGTGTTCACTTCACTCACAAGCTCACAGATATCCATAGTGCACAGCAGACACCAGCAGCCACAAGCCACCTCCTCTAAACATCGCTCACATCCAGCCTTTTAACTATGGACCATTCATTACTGTAATTACAGAGAGTATTTCAACTAAGCAAGTAAACATGGAAGTAGAAATAGACACTAGAACTACTATACACAAATGCACTGGGGCCAAAGGCATGCTGCTATTCTTAGGCTGTAGGATTAAGGGTTTTGTCATCACTCACTGTGATGAAGGTGGGCCGTGCTTCTAATTATAATACAAACAAAAATAAGGAATATGAAGTAGCTGAAACAGCTGTTCTGAACTAGCACTAGTCATTTGTATACTAACTAGGGGTGTAATGATATCCAAGTCTCACAATATGATATCGTCACGGTATGAACCTCACAGTACGATATTTATTGTGATATCATGGGAAAGTGCATAATATGGTGGGGAGACTCACGATATTATGATATTCTACAGAATAACAAGACTGACATTATAAAATGCTTTGACCAGTCATTTGGTACATTTATTGTCATTAGGGATGTAACGATATTCAAATCTCTCGGTACGATATTTTCATGATATACATCTCATGGCACAATATTTATTGCAATATTTTGTGGAGGTTCACAAAACTGTGAATATGCTACTTTAAGATCCAAAGAATTAACATTTAAAAGTGCTTAGAACAGTTATTTCTTCTTGTATTCTGCACTGAAACGGAGAAAATGATCATGGTCTAAGTACTTCCCTCTGTTTTAGCTATTTCTGCATAACTATTCATTTAAAACAAGAGACTTGTGATCCGATATATTGTGATGGTCCACAGTATTATTGTGAGACCTTTGACGATACGATAGATTTTGGTTATTGTTACATCCTTAATACTAACATAATCATATGGATTGCAGATTTGTGACTTAATCTCAAGTATATTAAGAAAATGCATAAAATGTAAGTTTCTTCTCCGCTGCAGGCACTGTAGCCAGTGCAGAGAGGTCCTCCTGTGGAGCACAAACACAGCAGGGACAGCCTTCCTTTCAGGGGGGTTATTCTTCTGTTTGGCTTCCTTTGGATACATCCCCTCACACACAATCCAAACCAGCTCCAGCTCCGAGTCACAGGAAGAGTGGAGGAGTCCTGGATCCACTGTCCACATGAGACACAATGCCTCTCCCTCTTTACCAAACCAATTTCCTCCATACTCTGTAAGTAAGGGTATACAAGAAAAACAAGCAAATGGACCCCCCAGCGAGTGCATTGATAAACACATCTCGATATTCAAAACAACAAATACACAAGTACACTTTATCTGTCACTTGTGTGGAATCTCTGGGGACTTTGCTAACAGTTTTAAACAACTGTTGATTGTTTCCTATTTAAGCACCACAGTTATTGCCTGGATCAGAACATCCACAGGGAAAACTAATTAAGAGACAGTTCTATTATTTATATCCAGACCCACTTGGAAAACACTTTTACTAATTACTAAATAAAATGGGTACTAAAAGTTCCACAGATGTGACAAACACAGCCCTAGAGGCTTTCCACAACTGAACTGTCACCTGTAGCATGCAAATACGGACTATTTAGCACATATTAACCAATATAGTAACTTTTGTTTCATGCAGTTTAGTCTTGGTGGGTATATTGCTTTATCCGTCTGTATTTCAGTTTGCCACAATTCCTTAGTTATAACAAATAAAACCAAATTCTTAATATTTTAGATTTTCATTCAAATAACTGATATAAAGCATCTACATATATACTTCCATATAGTAGTATTTTTTAACCCAATCCAGCCCCCAGACAATGAAAAGGTGGCAAAAGATTCTTTGATCAACACCAAGCTGAGCTTGTACTTGAAGAAACAAAGAACCATCTCAATTGCTAATCCCCTGAGATCCTGGGCACATTTCCACCACAGCTTTTGATCTGTAGAGTGCATCTGTACACCTGCCTCACTTGAGTCCGAGGCATAGGCCGTGAACAATGGCTATTTTGTTAGATTTGCTGATGCAAATGTGTTGTTAGTTAATTAAGTGCTTGACTACCGCCTTCCCCCTCCCCTTTCCTAAAAATCCAGATATCAAAACAATGTAATTTAATCCACCTAAATTGGATAATGACGAACTTCCTCAGCCAACCACCACGGCACTTAAAACTGGCAACACATAAGATCTATCAGATATCAACATGCCACTGGCACTATACCCTCTTCATGCTTTCCACTGTTCATTAGGAGGCCCGTCATTCACAAAAGGAACTGTTATCCTAAATTCTTTGTTAACTCAGTCACACTGTTTGGTAATGTGACATGAGCTGACAACCTACCTGCACACCCTCCCAGTCCTGCAGCTATTCAACATAAGCCATCCATACTGTATTCTCGTGGGAAAATTGAAAGAAAAACTCACAGGGCCCCTCTATGGGCAGGTGCTAGCCCTCTTTCCCAAAGGCTACGGCCTTTTCTTTTCTTTTGAATCTGGATCTCAACTTTTCTCTTCAAAGAGCAACAACAGACCCTCAGTCCCCTGGGAGCAGAGAGCCCAGAATGAAAATGCCATACGTCACAACAAATGCAAAAAAGGACCGTCAGTAGGAAATGAAAGGTGAGAAGAAAAAGCAAAAAAAAAAAAATAAAGGGATTGCAAAACCACTGTGTCCAGGCTTGAAGAAATGCTTTGAAAGATTCATGGCTACATCAAACAAAATCTTTTTGTAAGTAAAATATTCAAATACCTGACAACCAAGTGACAGATGGGGGAAGGGGGGCTTTTTTTTGTTTATAGCAGCCCATACATACAACAAACAGAAAAAGAAAGTTGGTGGCAGGCAGCTGGAGTAGTATGTTTGTGTGTGTGGTAGGGGTGAAGGTGGAGGGTGGTTTACTCCAAACAAGACGGAGCTGAATACTATAGGGGAGGGGCCACAAATGTCACACAAACACCTCCCTGCATAGCCCACTTCAAATGCACACTCAGCCAATACCAGCACAGAACCACTGGCTATGAGACATATAAGGGGTTTGGAAGTCCACCTTCTGGAGGTGAGAGTAGCATAAATATACCTGTGTTAATTTAAATAGAGAAAAAACAAATTTGTCAGATTTTTTTTTTTACTTAAATGCTAAGATTGTTGTCAAATCTTGTTAGAATCAATTGATAATTGATAGTTTTGTTGACCGAAAGGCATACATATTTTAGGTATCACTAATTACTTTTAAAGTTCAAAGTTAGTTTAATTGTCAATTTCTTCACAAGTACTAGACATACAAAGGAATCAAGATTCCGTTTCTCTTTATCCTATGTGTAGACAAGATAGGACAAACATTTAAGTTGCCAAAACTATATGATGATATACTCATTAAAAACATTAAAATTAAATGCAGGCTGCGGTAAATGTAGTTCATTTTTCCTACAGCCAAGAACAGTATATTCATGAACAACCCAGTAAGCAGGCTTATTAGTAGTAAAAATCCTACGTGCTATGGATGTGAATGTATGGAGTGACATCATTCTGGGGTCAGCACAACATATCAAGGTCAGGGTTAGGTGCACACTGGGGAGAGAGTGTGCCAAGGCTCACATGTCTGAGGCACATCCACCTGCGCACAACACTCACAGTCTGTAAGCCACATGTCATGTGTAACTGCAATGTCTATGATAAGCACTGCATGGCTATGTTATTTAAAATTATGATTATATAGAAATGGGAACCAAAACTTTCTAATAAGATGAACCCAAACTCTTGTGGATCCTGATAATCTGGTGGAGTATTAAGAAGTAAGAAGTAACAGCATAAACTTTAACTGCAATGTTTGGTGGAATGGCATTATGCACATTACACATTACATAGAAATGATTTGGTGATTTGTTGATGTGATTTGGATTTTGTCCAAAAGAGGTGCACACCCACCTATATTGCAGTTCAGATTCAGTATGAGCCTGCGCTTCCTGAGTAGCCTATATACTGAGAAAAAGCATACAGTGAAATGTACAGTAACATTCAATCATAAAAGTCCGAGGTACAAACACCAGTGCTGGTTTACAATACTTGGAAGGATTTTGCAATTTCCACTATTCACAGACACAGCCAATGCGAGTAAATGCTATTAAACATGAACTTTAGACCACGTGCTTTTACTTCTAAGATAGATCCAAGATAAAACAAGGTAGACAACCTGCTCGTCTTGATTCTTTGATAGGTGTTGCTCAGCAAACTTAGATTAAAGCTATCATGAAGCTCATTCAAAGGATTTCCAAAATACAACAATGATATCGTGTTTGTGGCAAAGCCAGTGAAAAACTTCAGTATGACCTCTCGCATTACTCCATTCTCTAGCATTCACGCTTGTCACCACTCACACAACAATGAGTGGTTGACACTCCAGTTTGATCTATCGTTACCTTCAAAATCACGAGGGGCAACAGTCTTAAATGACACTACCATTTTAAATGATTGTAAAACAGATGGGATAGCCTAAGTTAAAAGCAGGTATGACACACGGACTTTCGAACCAAATAACATATTTTATGAGCATTTTAGGCACCACACAAGTATCTACTTTTAGTCAAATAGATGGTGCAAAAATAGTTAGTAAAGGGCAATTTAAAAAGTAAAACGTGTTGGTGGGAGCGCGGTGCGTGTGGAGCGTACTCACCCGTGGAGTCAGAGCGCAGTTGTTCTTGGGTGGATAGGCTTGCTGATAGTACTTCTGTTTTGCCAACCAGTCGTCTATTCCCTTCTTTGCCAAACAGGCATTAACTACAAAACTGTCGCCTGAAACAAAGACGTGAACATTTTTAGCTCCAAGCGAAGCGCCGCTCTGGCAATGAAGACGTGTTTATTAAGCCAAGCCAAGTGGTGTTCGCTTGAGCAGATAGTAGACTTTAAAACTAATTTCCCAACAGGCTGATAGACTGAACTAGAATTGTACTGAAAGAATGGTAAGTGAGTAGGAAAAATGTGCTTACCCTCTGGACTCTCCCTTGGTTTACAAATAGCAGCTTGACAGAAACATAAGACAATAGTTACTAGAAAGTAGCGCGACACAAGCAGAACAACAAAAAGCTGAGATTTCCTAAGAAAAAGCCTTACCATGTTTCGAATGCAGTTTACCCATTTCTCTGCATCGAGGTGAAGTTTAAAACCATCAGAATAAAATATAATTCCAAGGTAAGCGAGTAACCGCGGTATCCAGACAGCAGCGCGTCCGTGGAGACAGAGCAGACTGCGCTGCACAGCGCTGAGGCTGCGAGCCACTCTTTGATCCCAGAGAGCCCAGCATAACAAGGCGTAGCACAAGAGGGACTTCCGGGGATGTCTTTCAAAGTAAAATACTCGAAAACAAAACGATTCTTCACTGTAATCATGAAATGCCAGTGTTATAATGATGCTGAAAACCCTCCAGTGACATTTTTATCAAATGTTGTAAGGCTGTAGCCCTGTTTGTTTTTTAATGTAAAGTTAGTTGTTAATTGTTAATAATAATTAATTGTTTTTTGATGATGATGAAGTTCTGACATTGGACATGCCTTTAATGTAGCCTTAAAATGCATTAGTCCTACACAGCGGTTTGTGCATCCTGACTCTGTCATCACATGTTATAGAAGAATCAGGCTTCCTTTGAACTAGTTTGCCACAGACACACTGATGAGCTTGTTATTATAGCAACTCACAAGAATTTGCTGGGAAAGAGGGCCTGTCCCTGTGACACACTTCCTGTGCTTTGAAGAGGCCAGCGGAGAGATGGCTTTGCAGGCCTTATTTCCCATCCCTGTCTTTGAAGCCTGTGAAGGTTTGAAGCCTTGCCCTCTCATGGACACAAACTCCAAAGCTCATATCAGTCCCATTATGTGAACTGTATTGGCAATGTGTTATGTTAATCATAGTTGCTTCAGACATGGGAAATAAGGAAATAAGTCATACTGCTTGGTAAATATCCACCATATTCTTCCAGTTTGGAAACGGCTTCTTTACCCAAGACACTCTGGCTTGTGTGTTCCCTTGTGTATACCCTTGTAATATTGTTAGGGGACAATGCCAGGAGAACCCTCCAGAGGTGTAGTCATGAAGGAGGAGAGGGGGATGTGGAGCACATATATGACAGAGAGTAGCAGCTGCCAAGCGCTCAGAGCTTTATGTGACTGTTGCCTTTATCTTGAAGAACAAAGGGACGGGAGACTTGTAAAGGCTAAAGACAATCATGAGTGAAGTACAGTGTTGTTGATTTCTGAGGCATTAGTGGTTCAGCCAATTGTGATGTCCCAGCATGCAATGTGTCAAACCACAGGTCACTGTAGACGGGGACTCACATCATGGGGAAGGGGCACAAAATTAATTTGGAACTGTGTTGGATTTTTTTTTGTGAGAAAGTCTGTCTGGTATTGCTCCATTGCTCCATATTAGTCCATTGCATTTTGGACAGACCAACAGCATCTTGTGATGCAGAATATCTATTCTTCAAACCAACCAAGCATTTGAGACTGGAGCAGTAAAGGTGGAATGATTTCATAGATGCTCATTTCAGATGGGCATAGCTTAAAGAACTCAGCAAAATACAATAGACGCACATCTTGATATTGTAAAAGGTAAATCGGCTATCTCTAGCTGAAGAAAATGAACACAGGTTAGATTGGTTTACTCTGTATCTCTTGGCACTTGAAATTATATTCAAACCAAGTCAAGTTCTGGAAAGCAAGTAAAATACAATAGATTATCATTACCATTAGGCCTATGTCCAGACATGTCTAGGTGTACGATTTACATTAATAGCAAAATGTATAATTGGACATTTAGGTATAGACCAACTTGAGTAACTTCAGTAAGAACATAACAAGGCGTTTATGATGTTTCTTATAGTGTATAACTGAGAAGGTAAAAACATGTCTAAATGTTAAATAACGTGATTTTGCCAATGTCAGATGGTACCCAAATGTAGACCTATATAATCAATACTTTCTGCTTCTGTTCTTCTCTTTGCTATCTGCTCTCAGCACAAGTTGCCTTTTGAAGCAGAAGGGGGTAGCCCCATCCAGAACAAGGACACAATTAGTGTATTCAGCCCAAAACAGTGGGGTTCCTCCTTTGATGTGGGGATCAAATGAAGGAACAGTGTGTTTTTGTCCAAAATGACAGGCTTGCCAGGTTTACTAATGGGTAGCTAATAGAAAGAGAGGTTTATGATACTCATTAATTACACAGTCTGTCATATGTTGGAAGAAGAGTATAGTGGAACAGTGAACAAGAAAATGTCAGTACTGAGAAAGCCATTGTAAAAAGTTGTGGGGAGGATTAGAAATGAATATGTCAAAAACAAAGGGCAAACCCAAGCAGAGGTGAGAAGACAGACCAGAAGAAGATGGAGAAGGGACAGAATGGAACAGTCGTAGATAAAATAATCCTTTCTTGAGATAAGAGCAGCCACCAAGACAGCAGCTTCAAAGAGCAGGAGCCACTCTCATGGGAGTGTGCCATAAACCTTTTTCCACATCTTCAGAGGGAAACTCAGTCCCTGATCCAAACACGGCTGCGCTCACAGCACCCAGTGCGCGGCAGGTGTCCCGCACCCGGCCACTCCCAGGGAGGTGTGCATACTTCCAAGCAACACTTCCTTTGAACTGTTGGACTCATGTTGAGTGGCAATACTGATCTGCACATAAGGTGAAAACATGAATAGCTAATAACGATAGAAGGATCAAATCTCAGACGTGGTCACTGCCACCACAGGAAACAGAGGAGATATGTGCTATCAGCCTGAACCAGAACAAGTCCAGTATTCTTTAGGGGGGCAGTTTGTCATGTGTGCTGTGGGCACGCTGACAGAGCAGAGGTGATACTCCTATAGGCTGACTGCTGAGCTAAGGGTCAGTTTAGGTGTAATTAACATTGGGTCCATGCACTGACCCGTGAGAGACTGGTCACCTCTTGTCCCATCGGGTTGGGCACCAGAGGGGCCACCGAACCAGACAGGGTTTATTTAGCTAAGCTCACAGTCTCCCACACACAGAGGTTTGTTCTGCCATGGAATTCATTACACTGGGCTGTTAACAGTGTTTTGTATAGCTTTGAACCTGCACTCCTCAGTGAGTCATGATGCTATTGCATTTTGCAACATCCGTGGCATTAATATAACAAGAATGCACAGTTCAGATCAAAATATTGAGATGCTTTGTAAGGGATGAGGCCAAATGTGAGTTCAGAAGTTCTTTTAGTTGCACACAATACTTTAAGTCTGTAGACTTTGTCATCTGCAAATCAACTGTATTTAGAGGTTCCGATAAAGATCAGAGAAGCAAATACAGAAGAAATCAAGTTTATCAGATAGAACACTTCTATTTCTTAAAACTTAAAGTGAAAAATTCATTGGATACAACATTTTTATGCACTGAGCACATCACTGTTTTGACACTGTTCTTTTAGTGTGACTTATGTGACTTTAGAAAACCCTGTATAGCATATGATTTAACCAGACAGGCGTGCTGTCAGCAAAACCAGGGATTCCTCAAGCAGCATTGTAAAGCAACTACTTAAAATACAGTTTTCACAACAGTAAAACATCTCAGAGACATAGCCACCTCCACCAGGTTTTGCCAGTTAGTAGTTTGACAACTGCAAAATCTGATTTACCAACTTCAGTTCAAGATTTAAAATGATAGAAATATATAATTTCAATCAAAAATGGTTGCAGAACTGTACTTGCTTTTGCAGCTTTAATTATAACCTCCTTGGGCCTTTTCTTTGTGTTTAGTCTGATCAATTTGCTAAAGTATTTTGGTAGCCAGTATTGCCTGGTCAGACTCGGGACAGAGCAGAGGGCCAGTGGACCACTGATCCGTTACATGAGATGCTATTCAAACAGAGAGTGAAGTGACCCCTGAAGCCAGGTCGTGGTACTCAGGCCCAATGTCCAGGGAGGCCCCATTTACTCCGGTGGTAAGAGCCAGTTTGGCCCTTACAATAAGACAGTTCATCTACATAATGAAGTGGTGTTCCCAGCAAGAGAAAGGCTGAGCGCTCAGATGGCTGGCGACATGCTCAGGAGGAGGGGTGGGGGCTGTGCTGAGAGGTGATGTCATCAGAGGAGGATTGAGGATATGGGTATTGTTCAATAAAGGAGAACAATAAATGAGACCAATAAATGAGACAATAAAGGAGTCATGTTCCCAGTATATTAAGAAAAGGCACATATTGCACATGTTAATAATAATAAAAAATAGGAAATAACGTCATTAAATAATTTCATAATTACTACTTCATAATCCTTTTTAGTTTGCAGGATGCACAACAAAGGTATATCCTCACCCCACTTTTTGAGCTCTTTATATAATAGCACTCATTATAAGGCCAGAAATGACGTACATGGTGTGATTTGTTTGATATGGATAGTTGTTCATAACATTAACAGGTATTAGCTATATGGCATCTGGAAAATAATCGATTAAAGAATACAACTTTGAGAGGGGAAATGAGAAGGGGAAACAACTATAACATGGGTACAAGCTCTGAAAAGATTTTGCATAATAGATCTGCTTTAAAGTTAAGGTATACTTTATTGTTCCCATCGAGACATTTGTCCTCTGCATTTGACTCAATGGCTTCTTCTCCATCCATGACCTTAAAAAGGGTATAGTTCAACCTAAAATTAGGCACTTTCCTTGAGCAGAGTACAAATTTCATTTCATCTAGATTTGAAATGCCGCTCTGGATAAATCAAAGCTGTGCAAGAAATAAAAAGATTACTGCAGTTCAGAGATGACCTCTTGGAACAGGTTATGGGTAAAAACACATTGGTACAAGCACCTGAAAAGTGCCGTTGGACTCTTTCCTGTGTCCTGTTCTCTGGTCTGTCCCACCATGAGTTTGTTTGGGGGCTCAGGTTGTTCCTCTGTGGGCCCAGGCAGTTTGAAGTTTTGTTTTTTTTTTCCACAGTTTGTGAGTCTATAATTGGGAGCAGATGAGGAGGCCCCTGCATGCCTCCACAGTGATGTCAGCCCAACGGAGTGAGCAGCATGGAGGGTCCACAGGGGCTGTATACAGTGGGATGAATGAGAGAGCTACAGGTGGCCCACAGGCATCCTATACAACATAACAGAATATGATATTGACTACTTTAGTATTAGTAAACTATAGCAATGAAATTCTAAATATGGCTGGTTAGATGACACTATTCTGTACAATACAATAAGAAATACAGTTTTCTCTAATTAAATTCAACACAGCTTTAGCCCTAAAATTCATGTTCGAAAATAGCCTTGTATATATTTTACACAAATCTTTTCATCTGTGTAGAGTAACTAAGAAGAGAGATGGAACTCTCTACAAAGAGAATCAAATTCTATTCAGGATTTGGGAATACAGCCTCTAAATTCATAGTAAACTATGCACAAAATTGTGAATTATCTGTGAATCCATATCAAATAAATACATTCTGTACATCTCACTCCTTTTTATGTTAAAGAACAACTTTCAGAAATTTCCAAATCCACTTTATTTATACAGCACATTTTACAAACAAAGCAGTTTCCATGGTGTGATCATAGCCGTCCTAAAACAATAAAACCAGTAAAAATCAAATAAAAATAAAACTATAAAATAGCAATAAATAAGTAAAATCAAGAAAAGACAGAGGACCACACAACTCACGCGGTGAGAATATAAGTGAAGTAAGATGAGACTTAAAACACTCCACTGTGGCTAAAAATAAAAAAATAAAAAATAAAATCTTAAAATAAACTCTAAAATAAACTGATAGCCAGTGTAACAACGCTAAAATCCGGGTAATGTGCTCCTGTTTTTTGGCTCCAGTTAAAAGACGCACAGCACTATTTTTAATCACATAAGTGAGAAAGTGCATGGTGGCTAATGCAAGAGAAAAGTACATTACAGTAGTCAAAACGAGAGGAGATGAAAGTGTGCTTGATCTGGTCGAATTATTTAAAAGATTAAAAAGTTTTAATTTTAGATAAAAGCCACAAAGATAACAGACAGGCGTCATTGGTGTCACAGCAGTGCAAATAAGCATTTAGAACAATCCTTGACAAAGGGTTATTATATTAGCTGTTAGTCAGGTACATAGCCACCGGAGTCCATCATTCTAAGAACAAGTCCATTTTCAGCTGGAGTTTGGCTGTCAGCTCTTCTATGATAAGGACTTGTTTTAGTCTCTGTGTCCATTCTGTTCTTGTTGGAGGGGAGGGTTTCCTCCAGTTAACAGCTATCATTTTTCATACAATCATCAAAAGAATATGGAGAACATACTGTTGATCTTTTACACATACATTATCTGACAATGCTCCTAATGCATATCAGCAGATCCAAATCCAATCTGTTATAGCAGTTAGCTGAGCAGCCCAATAGTAGTACTTAAGGTTTGGGGGAGAGAGGCGTCTCTGTCTTTTGGAAAACACAGTTTTAGTTTAACAATTTTAGTCTGATTCTTGGCCTTTTGCCATATAAATTTGGAAAGCATTTTGTCTGCCTGAGTAAATGTTGACAAGGGGACATACAGGTAAAGACTGAAATAGATGGCAGAATGTTCATTTTGATCATCTTAATGCTACCAAGCAGACAGCAGCAGCACCTCCCATCTTAGTAAGTCTGCTTTAATTTGGGTAATCAGTTGCTTGTAGACGTGCTTTGTAGAACTGACGTGACTTGGGTGGAAGGGTGATTCCCAAATACTTAAAACATTGGTCAATAAGATTAAATGATGCAAGTTTTGTTGGCCATGTTCCTGATAGCATCATAGCTTCAGACTTTCTCTCATTATTTTAAATCCAGAGATAGAGTAATAATCATCTAGGCATTTCAGTAATGCAGGGGTGGACACTAACGGGTCCTTCAAATATAACAGCACATTGTCCGCAAATAGAGCAATTTTTAATTTTGTGCTGAGTTCCACTCTCATCTTGTATACCATCAATGTGGGGGTTCTGTCTCACTGCCTCTGCAAATGGTTTGATACTCAGGCCACACAGGACAGGACTCAACCCATTGCCCTGTCCTGGTCCACTACCCAGATTAAAAAATTCTGAACAGTAGCCACTGACTCTTACTCTCTACATTTGGGGCTACATTTGTTGACCAATCAACATATTAGCCCCATGTTTTGCAGTATGTGTTTCAGGTATAGCCAGTCTACTCAAGCAAATGCTTTCTCAGCATCTAAGCTGAGGAAGCATTGATGAACATAGTTATATAGTTTTGTGAGAATTCATTAATAAATGACACAAGGGAACCCATCTATTCCAGGTGATTTGTTGTTTTTCACTTTAACAATAGTTTTGTCATGGTTTGAGTGTGGTTGAGGACCTCAAAGCAGAGACAGAGGCGCAGGTAGCTGTTAAACAGGTTTATTGCCGGGAATGAAGGATGTGGTGATGGAAACTGGCTGGAGACATAGACGGAGGGAAGACACTGGGGTAGACTCACAGGTAGACAGACTGGACGACAAGGGCAGGCAGGACGACGTGGACAAGCAGAATGAGGACGAGGACGTGGATGTGGACAAGCAGGACGTGGACGTGGACAAACAGGACAAGGACGTAGACAAGGGATAGAGGAGGAATGAACTCACACAGAACAAAGGACAAGGACAGAACTAAGTTGAGGAGCTGATTAACCAATGAGCTGCAGGTGAACCACCAAGCAGGTGATCCACACTGCAGCATTAGCCCAGCCACGCCCCCGAGAGGGGCAGACAGACGCAGAAGGGAGGGGGAACACATAAACACCAAACCCTGACAAGTTTCTCTAACTTCTTTCTCTGTGATGGACTTTCTAAATAATCTACTTCAGCATCTGATAGTCTGGGCATGTTAAATGGTTCCAAATTGTTTTATATTTTCTGTTTTATCATTTTGGTCTTGGATTTCATACAGAGAAGTAGAATAAGCTGCAAAGGCTATATCCTTTGGTTGTGTTACTAGACCACTAGTTGCCGGATGTTTAATTTTGGTTAGAATTTGACTTGACGTGAGCCTTCTTTAACTAAAATGCAAGTAATCTATTCACTCTGTTACTCATTCATAGTATTTTCTGTTTACAAATCTAAGTGCCCCCTCTGCTTTGTAAGTCAGTAGGTCATCTAATTTTTGCTTTGTTTCTTGCGTTAATTTAAGGTTGTTGTTTTTTGTCTTGTGTTTTTATGTTCTTTTTGTAGTCTCAATTTCTATCTTTAATTTTTGTTGCTCATATAGTCTTTTTGTTTCTTTATTCTTGATGGTATGGCTATTATCCTCCCTTATTCTTCCAAGCCAGATTTTAACTGTTGACACACACTTGGATCAGTCAGTAGACAAACATTAAGGCTCCGATATTTAAATTGGTCACTTAAGCCTAAAGAAATACGTAGCTTGACTGATGTATGATCTGAGATTGTGATGGGTTCTATTTTACTTTCCAGAGCTCTATATGAATCTCTTTTAAATATAGCAAAGAAGTCTATTTTGGATATGCACAATGAACATGGGACAAGAAAGTGAAGTCCCTTTCTCTTGGATGGAGGGAGCGCCATATAACCAACAGGCCTAATCCTAATTCCTCTATCATACCCTGTCATGCCGAGTCTTTTTAAGTATGGGTCCAACATCACTTGGTAATTATCTTGTTTTCTATTCAATATACAGTTGATGTCACCACCCAAAATTATTGCTCCCCTGCCTTTTTCAGCGAGGATTGATGCAATTTTCACAAAGAATTGAGGGCATATAAATTCCGTATAGTATAAGGGGCAGCCCGCTCACTGAGTGTTATAATTCAATTCAATTAAATTTTATTTCTATAGCCCAGTATCACAACAAGAGTTGCCCCAATGGTCTTCACAGTGAATAAACATCAGTCTCTCACTGAACACACGATCCATGGTGCCAGAGAGCAAAAAACCCACCGGCGGGTGCAGTATGGGAAAATTCTCTCCAGACACTATTGCCAAACAGCTGTCGCCATGCGGCACCTTCGGACCTGAGAGCTTTGAGGTAACCAGTCAGTTTATACACTCAGATTAACTCATGTCCGAAATTAAGGGTTATCTAATGGAGGTTGAGGTTCACAGTGTTTAATGTGTTTGGTATTAAAGGATTCTCAGTTCTTTTCCTCCTCGTTCAGTCTTTTTTGTGTCCGTGAGTGTTCTTTTTTAACTTCTCTACAAATAATTCTAATATGTCCAGTGACTTTTTAGTGTCTGTGGCCATCTTGATTTTCCTTTCAGGCCTTTTTCAACTCGGCCATTAGCTCAGCTCTCTCAATGCCTCTCTGCGTACCTGTGGCTGTGGCTACATTGCTAGCTGGGTTTAGCGGTCTTTTTTCCTGCATGTCAGATTTCGTAGTTTCACATTTATTTGAGCCTTTGTTCGGTTTACTTGGGGCACTCATCTTTTATTTTTATGGCCACTGAAATGCTCCGATTAAATGAATTTATCAACCTAATTATAAACTTTCAAATGGGAGCATAGATTTTCTGCTGTGGCTGCATGCATGGCATCACCGGAAGTCAGAAACAAGTTTTTTGAACGAAATTTGGCAATCGTCTCCGTAAAGGTGATATTGAATGCCATGTTTGTTTGTTTGTTTGTTTGTTTTTTTCACTCAGTGGGAGGAGATACAGAGCAAAAAGTATGGGCGCGAGAATTGATCCCATAGTCTAGACGCTGTGTAAAGTGTAATGTCAAAAGTGCCAGTGATTCTAGAAAAGACTGGAGTTGCAGGAGGACACCTTTCTCCAAGATTAATTACTAGCTCCTATTCAATCACTACACTGACATGCACAGAGAACTCTGAGTGCACTAAACAACTGAATTCAAAACCACTCTTGTCCCTGTCTACTCACAGATCAAAGAACCATATAGGTAAGAACTAGGGGCTATGAGATGTTCAGGGACGTCTGGTAATGTAATATTAACATAATTGACCAAAAAATCCCCACAAACATAGATAAGCAACATTTCATGCATGTTGAGCATTCGATTTTCAAACATGCTAGAAAGTTATTTGCTTACAGCACAAATAAACACAATAAAGCTAATAGTTCTTACTTTGACCTAATGGAACAAAACAATGAAACAACATGTGCTAGTCCATGGTGGAGGGACTATACTTGCATGTATATTGATCAACTGTGTTGATATGTATCAACACAGCTAACTGTGTATCAAATATGTACACAGCTAACGATGTATCAACTATGTACACAGCTAACGATGTATCAACTATGTACACAGCTAACTATGTATCAACTACGTACACAGCTAATGATGTATCAACTATGTACACAGCTAACTATCAACTAACTGTGTATCAACTGTCATTCTGAGTGTGGCAAGTACATTGCAATGAAATTTGCAATGTCATTTGTTCCAAACACAAACTGTGAGCACCTAGCTCTACCCTGACACATTTCCCTGCATGCAGGACATTTGCATGAAAGGAATGAAACTCGATGCCAAAATAAACATCAATTAAAGCTGTCAAACGGCACCAAAAACAGCTGCAGCTTTGAACAGCTCGACCAGCAGGCTTCAAAAGAGGTCGTCTTTAAAGGACTGCCTTACATGCACCAAAGGCCAGGCTGGAATTAGCACGGACCAGACTGAAACTAAAATCATTGCTGCTAATGAAGTGAATATCCTCTGTGTCAAAACAAATTTATCAACTGTGAAAGCACAGAATGAAAAGATTTGCAAATAAAATACAAAGCATAATTTTTTGGTATATGAAGGACATGAAGAACAAGAACACATAAAAATGACAGGTTCCATCCCTACCCATTTATAAACATAGGCTATATATCACAAAAAAGAGGGCCAATAACATGTTTTAAAGAAACGTGTATATTTGTACACAGAGAGAAGTGTGGGCTTAACGATTAACTCTGGAGAAGAAGGCAGCAGAAATTACTCAATGTGAAATAAATTAAATTTATAATGAAACATTTACAAATTATAAATAAATGTATAATAAAAATTAAAAAAGTCAGTTTTATTCTGTATTTACTGTAATACATCTAGTGTCAAATACATAAACTATGAACGATCTGCACAACATGAAGGCTTTTTGTGGATATATGATCACAAAATTATTCAAACATGCATGGCAAAAAGTTTATTTTTCACAATACCTCCTCTGTAACCTATTTTTAACTTTTTTTTTTTCAAATGTTTCTTTACTACTTCCTTACATGGTTTATTTATATATATATATATATATATATATATATATATATATATATATATATATATATATATATATATATATATATATATATATATATATATATATATATATATATATATATATATATATATACACCAGTGAACAAGACCATGTAAGGTCATGTAAGGAATGTATTAAGTAGTAAAGTAGTATAAAGTAGTAGTAAAGTATGCTACCGCATAGAGATGAGTTACATTATTGTGTGGCGATTGCTGATTCTTCTTTCTGAACAGATGTCATAACAAATGTCCATATCATCCCTACAGATTATAAACCAAATGTGATGGTATTTAAATAATCAAAGAAATGGATGACCACTTTGATCCCAAAGTAATTTTTACTTTTCATCCATTTGTCTCGCGTGTACTACAAATTAAAAACAAATTAAATCTAATGTCCACAATCACTGCAAACAAGGCTTGACGCTTTTGATGTAATATTGTTGTAAAAACATAATCATGGAGTTTGTATTCTGCAGCTTTTCCTTGGACAGTGTGACAGCATTCTTTGAGCATCTCACCTTTTAAAGTCTGGCTGATTGTGTGATTGTTGCTTGGCACTTCTGAGGCAGAGAGAGTGGGAACAGTACTACAGAATAGCTGTGAGGTGACAGCAGTAAAACACAAAGGAACGAACATGTGATTAAAGAACGCGATAATGAGACAGAAATACAAGAGAGCTACACTGTGAAGTCAGCTCAAAGCCTTTTACACACAGATCTGTTCACTGTCAGAACTACTCCAACTTTTTTTTAGAACTGTGTTAACAGCATTTTGCCGAGGTTTTCTTAAATCACACACCATTTATGCCAGAGAGACAAAACCTTTACAGCCACATATGTTCTTTATAAAAAACTGATAACACTCCTCATACTGCAGCACAATAGGCTTATGGATGATGTCACTTTTCAGGATCGGCCATCGGCTTGTCTGCACAAACATGTTATAGCTCTGCCTGGAATAGTATGCCATTCAACTTATCCACTTTCCATTTATTTCACTTTTGAGTCTTTATGGCCCCGAAATGCATTGAAAAACATGAATTTTTATGAGTGGGCTTGCCTTTCGACAGATCTGATCTGTAACTTGACCTGGTGGCTTCACTTGCTTGCTATAGACACATAGATTTTACATTCCAGGCCAAACAAATAATATGTATCATCACATCTAAGATATAAATGTATCTAAAATATATAAAAAATAATATTGTATACTTCCTATCTTATATAAGTATATGAATCATTACTTATATAAGGTTAGGTTACTTCTGCTGGGTCTGAGTGGTCTGAATTTAGCTAACCCAGCATGGTGCCCTAACTGACAACATTGTTATGCGTTGCTTTCTATTATTTCAGGAACTTTCTTAAATGTTTTTCAAATGGGGAACCAAACCATAGTACCAAAGGCCTTCTTTTAAGTTTAGTTATTCAAGTAAAGATAAATGTTTTGAAATCATTAAAGGAAAGGGGCATGTTTACCCTGAGCCTTCACAAACCGCAGCTCCAGTGACAGTAGCAATGTCCCCCTGCTCTGAGTGGGGCCTTCACTTTCCCAGGCTGTGGGAGGAATGTGCTCCAGCAGACCATGTGGAGCAAAAGCCTTTCAACTCGCACTCAAAAATTCAAGAAATCTGCGAAGAATGTATCTCCTCTGGGCCACATTTGCAGCTAATGAAAAACTATTTGCAGTCTCTATGTTTGTCTGTGGGCTGGAACAGTCCAAATGGTAATTAATTGATTCCAAGCACTCTAAGGCAATTACTGCAGTTCTTGAGAGAAATGGAAGAGGCTGTCAGCATGCCAGCTGAATAAACAATAGCCTAATTCGGACACAAAAAACACATATATTTGCTTTGTTAAGGGCTGGTTCTTGATATTCTCATCTACAAGACAATGAGCACTGTCCCTTATTAGTTATTTGTGATGAAAACAGATGCCTGAAGTGTAAATAAGTCTTCCTTCAACATCCTGCTTTTTTCAAAAATGTTAAAGGGCTTTTTATGCTAATGCCAGGCTTAATTGGCATTACAAAAATTGCTCTGGCATACTAAGGGACTTCAAGATTAGCCAGAAGAGAAAGAACAAAAGATAAAGCCTTCAAAAGGCCCATTTCTGAGGAATTATAGCCTCCTTTGAACATCATCCAAGTTTTAAATACATTAAAAGCCTGTTGGCATACATGGAAATTAAGTAGTACCAAAGTGTTCCAAAGAATTCACGGTGAATCAGACCAAGGGTGCAAGGATAAAGTGCAGGGGAATAGTGTCCCAGAGGGTATGAGAAGGACTCCTGCCATCTCCCACAAGCCTCATTCTCAGCCATTCTTCTTCATGTCCATTCTGCTGTGAGCCAAGTGGCTTAACTCAGATAAAAGGACAACAGCGAGGAGCTCCCCTGGCAGCAGGGCCCTCACACTGTCCACAGTGCCAGCCATGCACCATTGTGTACAGCACATACAAAGGGCTGTTCAGCAGCACGAAACACACAGCACCAGGGAGTGCAGTAGCTATATGAATGGCCCAACAGAGACTGTGGAAACAGTGTGGCCTTGGACATGGAATGTCAGCCATGTTCAGAAAGCCACCTGCCCTATCTGATTAAACCACTCTCACCACCACTCACTCGATCTAGTCTCTGACCTTTCATTTAGTCATCCTTCCATTTGTCCTCTTGACTTGAATGCCTTCATGGAAAAACTTTGGCCCCAGACAGATAAACTCTTACCCTCCCTCTACACTGGCCTTTATGAAACACCAAATTTTAACACTGTGAAATTCTGTCAGCGAGACCCTCAATACCAATATTGTCTCGTTTATTTCATCTGTCTTCTTGGCATTGTCAAGGTATCTTTTTTTTTTTTTTTTTACCAAAAACTGACAAAATGAGTTGATGCAAGTTCAAACTCTATCCACACAGTATTTGATCAGCATCTAGTCCTCACATCTGAAGAGGATTTACATAGCAAGACAAACTGTGACATGAAAGCTCTGAATTTTCAAGAGTCTGCTGTACTTCATTTAACGTTAAGACGATTTAGATCAAACGGTTGGAGGCAGAAAAAAATACACCCAAAGGACAACCATGAAAATGCGTGGCCTTTATAGTCTTAAGCAGTACAAGTTCATTGGACTGGCAGGGCACATGAAAGGAAAGATTGTCCGCTCACTTAGATTCACACTTTGCCAAATCAACTTGAAGTAATGCCCAAAAAAGTTATTTTATAAGTTTAAGTTTAATTATTTTTAATTCTCTATGACTCTTTCATTGCTTGTAGTGATCCTGTTGAAGGCAACTTAAGAGAAAAGTATTTCTGTAATATCAGTTGTAATTAATTTGGAGGATAATTGCTGAATAGAGATAGCGAGCATCTTGTTGAGCAACTGGCATCAAATGTGATCCAATCTGATTGGTAGTAGTTTTATGTGTTTATGTGTTCATGTTTTTTTCTGTAAAACTAATAGGATAAGCAGGTGGAATAGATCTGGTGACACCTGCTCCTTCTTGAGACTTCAGACATCCCAATGCTACAGCTTTTTAAATGTGAAAGTTTACTAAAGATCATGGCATCTCTTCTCGTTACTTTTTCAGAGCAGAGTTTCTATCATGCAGCTACAGCAGCAGCTGGGATGTGTCCACTGTTCAGATGGATTCGGAGAAATCAACATGCGTGTGACTCAACACATGTTGTGGAAAGTCTGACTTGAGTCTGGTTTGACAACAGCTCTGGAGTGAATCAAACATTTTCAAAATTCCAGCACTTTAGATCAGTTTGACATGAGTAAGTGTTTGAAATAAATCTCTCCAATAACTTTCCATGAGAAAGCCCAAAACCATTTTATTCCAGTATCTTAGATGTGCTCCTCAAAGTGAACCACTGTAGAAGACTTTCTGAATTAATTTGAGAGAAAGAGCCGGGTAAACAATGATAGAAAACAATATTTAATCACACACTTGTGTTTATGCCTGCACATCAGAAGAGCTGCTGCCTCTGTGGTGGAGCATGAGGCCTACTTCAAATGCAGATCACTTTAATTGACATGCAGCTTCATCTTTACAATGCTGTTGACAATTTGCTATTCATGAGGATAATAATGACACATACTCACTGGGTCTAGTGAGCCCACACAGTGTGGATGCTGCTCTATCAGAGTACACAACACACTGTGATCAGAGTTTCTCCAAACAACTGCTTGATGAAGATGCAAGTCCCATAGCTCCAAAATGTGTCCAAATGTATTCAACGCTCTAATTTAATTGTGATGTGTTTTGTTGTACTTGAACTTGGCTGATAACCTACTCACCCCAAAATAGCTTTGTCTAACTGCCACTATGTTGTACCAAATTGCCTTTGCCCCAAAAAACCTGTCAGACCTGTCCCGGTCTACATACATGCCAAAGAACCGAATAGGCGCAAATCATGGGCTACGAGACATTTAGGGTTATTTAGCAATAGCACTAAATCTTTGCAGCTATAATTTACTAACAAACATTTGATTTTCAGATATGCTAGGGACTACGTTACTCACACATTATTTGCTTTTTGCAGCACAAATAGGCTTTGCATTGAAGCTACTGGAAGTTTCATTTTCATAATTTTCACATAGCGCACCAAAGTAAAGTAACATCTGCACGGTGGAGATACCATAGTTTGTCATTGCTGCCTGCTGCTCTAATATGAGTGAGCACAAGTCCAAAGTGTGTGTGTGTATGTATATAATGTGTGTATCCATCCATCTTCTCTTCTTCCATCTTCTCTTAATCCGGCTGGGTCGCGGGGGCAGCTTGCTGCCCAATCCTCATAGCACCTGACCCCCCCTATGAACCCCTCTGCAGGTGGTGAGCCCACAGGAGGGTGGAAAACATGGTCCTTGATGTTAGTTCATAGAGGTGCGGGCATGTTTTGGGTTGATGGGGGAAACCGGAGTACCCGAAGGAAACCCATCCAGACCATATATATATATATATATATATATATATATATATATATATATATATATATATATATATATATATATATATATATATATATATATATATATATATATATATATAAATAAATATAAAAACGCATTTCTCACCTTCCACGGTGGTTGGTCTCTCTCACCCTCATCAGCTCGGGTCCTCTAACAGAGGCCTGGGAGCTTGAGAGTTCTGCGCAGTATCTTTGCTGTTCCCAGTACTGCGCTTTTCTGGACTGAGATGTCTGTTGTCCTTCCTGGGATCTGCTGCAACCACTCCTCTAGTTTGGGGGTCACGGCCCCGAGTGCTCCGATCACCACAGGCACCACCGATGCTTTCACCTTCCAGGCCCTCTCCAGCTCTTCTTTGAGCCCCTGGTATTTCTCTAGTTTCCCGTGTTCCTTTTTCCTGACATTGCCATCGCTCGGTATTGCAATGTCCACCACCACGGCTTGGTTCTCCCGCTTATCCAGAACCACAATGTCTGGTTGGTTTGCCATCACCATTCTGTCAGTTTGTATTTGGAAGTCCCACAGGATCTTGGCCCGCTCATTCTCCACAACCTTTGGAGGTGTTTCCCACCTTGATCCTGGGGTTTCCAGCCCGTACTCTGCACAGATGTTTCTGTACACTATGCCCGCTACTTGGTTATGTCGCTCCATGTACGCTTTCCCTGCCAGCATCTTACACCCTGCAGTTATGCTGGACTGTCTCAGGCTCTTCTTTGCACAACCTACACCTTGGGTCTTGTCTGGTGTGGTAGATCTGGGCCTCTATTGCTCGGGTGCTCAAGGCCTGCTCCTGTGCAGCCAGGATGAGTGCCTCTGTGCTGTCCTTCAGACCAGCCCTCTCCAGCCATTGGTAGGATTTCTTGATATCAGCCACTTCAGTTATGTTCCGGTGGTACGCCCCATGTAGGGGTTTGTCCTGCCATGATGGTCCCTCCAGCACCTCTTCCTCTGCGCCCCACTGTCTGAGACATTCTCTGAGCACGTCATCAGTCTGGGCCTTGTCACTGATGTACTTGTGGAGCTTGGATGTTTCATCCTGGACAGTGGTTCCCACACTCACTAGTCCTCGGCCTCCTTCCTTCCGGCTCGTGTACAGTCTCAGGGTGCTGGACTTGGGATGGAACCCTCCATGCATGGTCAGGAGCTTTCGTGTCTTAACATCTGTGGTCTGTATCTCCTCCTTTGGCCAACTTATGATTCCTGCTGGGTATCTGATCACTGGCAGGGCGTAGCTGTTTATATATATATATATATATATATATATATATATATATATATATATATATATATATATATAGGGCTGGGCGATATGGACCAAAAAATATATCTTGATATATTTTGCTATATCTCGATATACGATATATATATCTCGATATAACTACTAAAAAACTACTGCAAAAACAAAAAAACAAATTTTATCTGATTAATATCCATTTAGTACTGCACTTAAACACTCTGCACCCCTTTTTGGACCCTCACCCACAGTTTAAAAACCTCTTCTTTAAGAGAACTTCCAGTGGCACTTTACACAAAACTGCTTCAAACTGAATAAAGTGTGTAGGATTTTAAACCTGTATTTTCAAATTCCAAACTGGAGTTACATTCTCTTGTTTTACAGTGGTATTTAGTCTCAGCACATTTACCAAATCAAACGCACATTGTGACAAACAGATTTATTTGGCATTTGGCACAAGCTGCAGAGAGAAGCCCGCACGCTCCCGCACACCGGTATGAGTTTATTGGCGACAGCACTGGCCTTCATGAAAAATGACCGCACTCAGTATTCAGACCTTGAGTCAGTGACAAGACCAAGACAAAGCTCTCGCTTTAGCGGAGGAGGAAGTCCAGCGGTGTGGGGGTGTTTACTGAGTGGTGGGCCAGGTGTGGGTACTGCTGCGGGGCGCTCCTCGTTTAAGGGGGTGTGGGTGTGTTTTGAAGCGGAGTTTGTTCGTATGAGTGATATCGGCCACACGCGGAGCTCGTATGCTGGAGTCGTGCGCGGTCGAAGGTGTCATGTGGTTGCGCTCGCGCTGGGCAGGTGCATTTACAAAGTTTAACTCATCATGTTACGTCTGTGCGCAACTCCTTATTGTGGCTGCAGAAGCACTCGCACAGATGCGCCTGTTTTGTTTTCCCGTTCGCACGACAAAATATTTGCTCGCAAATGCAAGTGGGTGCACTGTAGAGCCCTGGCCCCTGGTCCTAGTCTTGGTTTAGTCCGCGGCCGATCCCTGGGCTCTGCGGCCGCATTTAGTCCTGGTTTAGTCCTAGTCCTGGTTATGCCTAGTCCTGGTTTAGTCCTAGTCCTGGTTTAGTCCGCGGCCGAGCCCTGGGCTCCACGGAGGAGCTCGAGGGACAAAAGCGAGGAGGCGGAGGCGAGCGCGGCACAGAGAAGGCAAAACAAGTGAAGCGGCGAAACCAGAAGTAAACATAAGCATTATAGCGATATATCGATATGTCAGAATTCATATCGAGTTTCGAAAATATATCGATATATTTTAAATATCGAGATATCGCCCATATATATATATATATATATATATATTTATATATATATATATATATATATACATATATATATATATATATATATATATATATATAAAAAAATCCAAGCTCCACAAGTACATCAGTGACAAGGCCCAGACTGATGACGTGCTCAGAGAATGTCTCAGACAGTGGGGCGCAGAGGAAGAGGTGCTGGAGGGACCATCATGGCAGGACAAACCCCTACACGGGGCGTACCACCGGAACATAACTGAAGTGGCTGATATCAAGAAATCCTACCAATGGCTGGAGAGGGCTGGACTGAAGGACAGCACTGAGGCACTCATCCTGGCTGCACAGGAGCAGGCCTTGAGCACCCGAGCAATAGAGGCCCAGATCTACCACACCAGACAAGACCCAAGGTGTAGGTTGTGCAAAGAAGTGCCTGAGACAGTCCAGCACATAACTGCAGGGTGTAAGATGCTGGCAGGGAAAGCGTACATGGAGCGACATAACCAAGTAGCGGGCATAGTGTACAGAAACATCTGTGCAGAGTACGGGCTGGAGACCCCAGGTGTTAGGGTCGACTCGGGAATAGGATCCGGGTCGCCGGCTTGGCGGGTAATTGAGTAAACTACTGTGCAAAAAGTTAAAGTAGAGAAAGTAGACTCAGGTGCAGAGGTTCAAACCAAAAAATGTTTTTCATTTATTCCTTAAAAGAAACTCAGAAGGTCCACAAACGGCACAGAAAATCCAAAGTAAAAACTGGGTAACACAAAAAGACTCTCCAAAAACAAAAGAGCATTAAAGTCCAGAAATGCAAAAGGCAAACGCTATCAAAACTAAAAGCTCACCAGGGACGTGGACAGGTAACAAAGACACAGTGACTAACAACAGAAACCCAGGGCTTAAATACCCAGACCAATTGAACACAATCACAAAAACAATTGGAAACAGGTGCTCAGGAAACAAAATGGAGGGAAACAATGACAAAGGGCGGGGCAGGAGCATGTGGCAAACAAAACATCAAACACATGTCTTACAAAACAAAACCACAGTGACTCCTAGTGGCCAGAGAGCCAAAGCCCCTAACAGGACCCCCTCTCCGACGAACGTCTCCTGACGTTCCTCGGGCAGTCAGGGTGCGCAAGGTGGAAGTCTTTACAAAGATCCTTGTCCACAATATCCCGGGCCGGAACCCAGGAGCGCTCTTCAGGACCATAGCCCTCCCAATCGACCAAGTACTGCAGCCCGCCTCGGACACGGCGGGAATTGAGGAGCCGGCGGACCGTGAAAACAGGCCCACCATCAATAATACGGGGCGGAGGCGGGGCCTTGGGAGCAGGCGAATGCGGCGAGAACAGGACCGGGCGTAGCAGGGAGACATGAAAGGTGGGGTGAACTCTAAGGGACCGGGGCAACTGGAGCTGGTAGGAGACAGGGTTGATTCTACGAACCACCCTAAAGGGCCCAACGTAGCGGGGGGCCAGCTTGCGGGACTCGACATGCAGGGGAAGATCTTTGGAGGACAGCCAAACCCTTTGACCCGGGCGGAAATGCTGGGCTGGCCTCCTGCGACGGTTGGCTTGGGCCTGGGCGGACCTGGAGCTCCGCAGCAGCACCTTGCGCGTGCTCTTCCACACCCTCCGGCAGCGCCTCATGTGGTGGTGGACCGAAGGAACCCCAGTGTCAACCTCCTGTTCCGGAAACAGAGGAGGCTGGAAGCCGAATTGACACTGGAAAGGAGACACGCCGGTTGCTGAAGACTGGAGGGTGTTGTGGGCGTACTCCGCCCATGGCAGCCAGGAACTCCAGGATGCCGGGTTGTCCCTTGCCAGACTCCTCAGGGTGGTCTCCAGGTCCTGGTTCAACCTCTCCGTCTGTCCATTAGACTGGGGATGGAAGCCGGAGCTGAGGCTGGCCGTAGCACCCAGGAGTCCACAGAATGCCCGCCACACCCGAGACGTGAACTGTGGCCCACGGTCCGACACAATGTCCTGAGGGAGCCCGAAGACTCGGAAAACATGGGTAAATATGAGTGTGGCGGTCTCAAAAGCAGAGGGGAGTTTAGGTAATGGAATAAATCGACAGGCCTTAGAGAACCTGTCGACCACTACAAAAATAACTGTGTTACCTTCAGACATCGGGAGACCAGTGACGAAGTCTGCAGACACATGGGACCAGGGACGCCTTGGGATGGGCAGAGGACGAAGCAGACCTTGAGGAGGCTGGCGGGGATTCTTGCTCTGGGTGCAGACTGGGCAGGCCATCACGAAGGCCTTCACCTCCTTCTCCATGCCTGGCCACCAGAACCGTCGGTGAAGGAACTCGAGGGTTCTCCGGGACCCAGGGTGTGCGGTGAGGTTGGACGAGTGGCCCCACTGGAGGACCTTGGCCCGTACCCGGCTGGGTACAAACAGGAGACCTGGAGGGCCTGTTCCAGGATCCGGCTCTTGACGCTGAGCCAGCCTGACAGCAGTCTCAATACCCCAACGTACCGGGGCAACAATGCGGGAGGGTGGGACCACGGTGCTGACCTCTCCCTCCGTGTCATGCGAGGAGAACTGCCGGGACAAAGCATCTGGCTTAGTGTTCTTTGAGCCTGGACGATAGGAGAGGGTAAAATCAAAACGGCTGAAGAACATGGCCCACCGGGCCTGTCGAGGGTTAAGACGCTTGGCTTGCTGAAGGTATTCCAGGTTCTTGTGGTCCGTCCACACAAGAAAAGGGTGCTGCGCTCCCTCCAGCCAGTGTCTCCATTCATCCAGCGCCATTTTCACTGCCAGCAGCTCCCTATCCCCAACATCATAGCGGGACTCAGTAGGGTTGAGGCGACGTGAGAAGTATGCACAAGGATGCAGTTTGCCATTGGATCGCTGAGAGAGAACAGCCCCGACCCCGACGTTGGATGCATCCACTTCCACAATAAAAGGCTGTGAAGGATCAGGGAGAACCAGCACGGGTGCTGAGGAAAAGCGGCGCTTGAGATCCTGGAATGCCTCCTCAGCCTTGGGTGTCCAGAGGAACGGTGCACCAGTCTTCTTGGTGAGATCAGAGATCGGTGCCGCCACTGAGCTGAAGTTCCGGATGAACTTGCGGTAAAAGTTTGCGAAACCCAAGAACTGTTGCACCCCTTTGACTGATGCCGGTGTAGACCAACCCCGTACAGCTATAGTCTTGGTTGGATCCATCTGGACCTGTCCGTGCTTAAGGATGAAGCCAAGGAAAGAGACCTCAGGGACATGGAACTCACACTTTTGAGCCTTCACGTAAAGGTGGTTCTTCAATAGTCTCTGGAGGACGCTCCGTACATGATGGTGATGTTCTTGCAATGACTTAGAAAAAATTAAGATATCGTCCAAATAAACAAAAACAAAATGGTTGATCATGTCTCTGAGCACATCGTTTATAAGGGCCTGGAAGACAGCTGGAGCGTTGGTTAGTCCGAAAGGCATGACTTGGTACTCGTAGTGTCCAGAGGGAGTGTTGAAGGCCGTCTTCCATTCATCACCTTGTCTAATGCGAACAAGGTGGTAGGCGTTTCGCAAATCCAACTTGGTAAAAACGGAGGCACCCTGGAGCAGGTCAAAGGCGGTAGACATCAGTGGAAGCGGGTAGCGATTACGGGTGGTGATCTTATTAAGACCCCGGTAATCGATGCAAGGTCGCAGCCCACCGTCCCTCTTGCCAACAAAGAAAAAACCAGCGCCAGCAGGTGAAGAGGATGGCCTAATGAATCCCGACGCCAGAGCATCCTTGATGTACTCCTCCATGGCCTTATGCTCTGGCAGGGAGAGGGAGAAAAGACGTCCCGAGGAGGAGTTGTGCCTGGCAGAAGCTCGATGGCACAATCGTAGTGTCTATGAGGAGGAAGAGAAGCTGCTCTTCTCTTGCTGAAGACCTCTTTCAAATCCCAATACTCGGAGGGAACTTGGGACAACTCGGCAGGATCCAGAGACTCGGTAGGCAACACTGGAGGATTTGCAAAGAGGCATGTGGCGTGGCAGGTAGGTCCCCACTCAAGGACTCGGCCAGTTACCCAATCAATGTGGGGGTTATGACGGGTAAGCCAAGGGATGCCAAGGATCACAGGGAACTCGGGAGAGTGGATGAGATGGAGGGAGATATCTTCTCGGTGGGCTTCAAACTGGAGGCGAAGAGCAGAGGTTGCTCGAGTGACCTTACCCTCTCCCAGGGGCTGGCCATCCAGAGCAGAGACAGAGAGGGGCATCTTGAGGGGAACAACAGGAATCTTGAGTTTCAGGGCAAACTTAGTATCCATAAAATTTCCGGCAGCCCCAGAGTCAACAAGGGCCTGGCAGGTGTGATTGCCTTCACCCCACGAGATGGTAACTGGGAGGAAGACTCCTTGGCCAGGAAACTCGGGAGACAATGTGGCTCCCGTCACAACCCTCCCTCGGCTGGACGGGAAAACTCTTTTCCCGAGAGCTCAGGACAGGAGTCTCGAAAGTGTCCCCTCTTGCCGCAGTATATGCAGCGCCTCTCCCTTCTCCGTCGTTCCTTCTCAGCTGCGGACAGACCGGTACGTCCAACTTGCATAGGCTCGGTAGGTTCATAGGTCGGTAGAGTGGAGAGCCCTGTTAGACCAGGAGCATCAGGGTTTCTTCGTGAGGATGCCACGTCACAGCGACGTTCCCTGAGCCGGTTGTCCAGGCGTATGGCATGTGAGATCAGGGACTCAAGGTCAGAGGGGCACCCCACGGACGCCAGTCCATCTTTGACAGGGTCCGACAGGCCATGGTGGAAAGCCGACACCAGTGCTGGCTCGTTCCTCTCACTTACAGCAGCCAGTGTTCGAAAGGTGATGGCATAATCAGCTACGCTGGTCTTGCCCTGCTGGATGGACATTAGCTGTTTGGCTGCATCTGCACTGGCAACTGTCTGGTCAAAGACTCGTAACATGTCTTCAGCAAATTTCTTGAAGTCCGAGCACTCTGGACCCTGTCGCTGCCAGATGGAGGTCGCCCACGCTCGGGCCTTGTCGACAAGTAGTGTAATCACATAAGCAATTCTGGCTCGATCAGTGGGATAGGTGGTTGGTTGCAGTTCGAACGTGAGCTGGCATTGAGTGAGGAAATCCCGGCACTCACCCTGTTTGCCATCATATCGTTGTGGTGCTGGGAGGCGAGGCTCAGGGCATGAGGGTGGCCGATGTGGATCCGAAGCCACGGGATGTACAGCTTGAGCTTGAGCAGGAGGAACAGCAGGAACGGCAGGAGGTTGGGCTGGAGGAACTGCAGGAGCTATGCGGAGGAGCTGTGGTCAATTGCTGAAGAGCCATAGTAATCTGTTGCAGCATTTCATCATGTCGTACCAAGGCTTGTTGTTGAGTGGTTAACGCGTGGCTATGAGTATCCATTGTAGCTCCAAAGCTGGAAAGGGTAGCCATCAACTTTTCAAAGTCCGTCAATTGGCCAGGTAAAGGAGCCTCTGCTGGGTCTGTCATGACTGTGTCTTTCTGTTAGGGTCGACTCGGGAATAGGATCCGGGTCGCCGGACTTGGCGGGTAATTGAGTAAACTACTGTGCAAAAAGTTAAAGTAGAGAAAGTAGACTCAGGTGCAGAGGTTCAAACCAAAAAATGTTTTTCATTTATTCCTTAAAAGAAACTCAGAAGGTCCACCAATGGCACAGAAAATCCAAAGTAAAAACTGGGTAACACAAAAAAACTCTCCAAAAACAAAAGAGCATTAAAGTCCAGAAATGCAAAAGGCAAACGCTATCAAAACTAAAAGCTCACCAGGGACGTGGACAGGTAACAAAGACACAGTGACTAACAACGGAAACCCAGGGCTTAAATACCCAGACCAATTGAACACAATCACAAAAACAATTGGAAACAGGTGCTCAGGAAACAAAATGGAGGGAAACAATGACAAAGGGCGGGGCAGGAGCATGTGGCAAACAAAACATCAAACACATGTCTTACAAAACAAAACCACAGTGACTCCTAGTGGCCAGAGAGCCAAAGCCCCTAACACCCAGGATCAAGGTGGGAAACGCCTCCAAAGGTTGTGGAGAATGAGCGGGCCAAGATCCTGTGGGACTTCCAAATACAGACTGACAGAATGGTGATGGCGAACCAACCAGACATCGTGGTTCTGGATAAGCGGGAGAACCAAGCCGTGGTGGTGGACATTGCAATACCGAGCGATGGCAATGTCAGGAAAAAGGAACACGAGAAACTAGAGAAATACCAGGGGCTCAAAGAAGAGCTGGAGAGAGCCTGGAAGGTGAAAGCATCGGTGGTGCCTGTGGTGATCGGAGCACTCGGGGCCGTGACCCCCAAACTAGAGGAGTGGTTGCAGCAGATCCCAGGAAGGACAACAGACATCTCAGTCCAGAAAAGCGCAGTACTGGGAACAGCAAAGATACTGCGCAGAACTCTCAAGCTCCCAGGCCTCTGGTAGAGGACCCGAGCTGATGAGGGTGAGAGAGACCAACCACCGTGGAAGGTGAGAAATGCGTTTTTTTTGTTACATACATATATATATATATATATATATATATATATATATGTATATATATATATATATATATATATATATTTATTTATTTTTATTTTATTTTTTATTTAAGTGTCTGAAAAGACACTTTCACCTGTCAGGAGTTGAAAAGTTCCCTGCAGTATTCGACACACTTGGTGGTTTGTTTTGACAAGTCTTTCTGTACCCGGGTGCTGCGAGTCACTCGTCTGTTCAGGGTGACTGACCAGCAGCTAAGTGTTCTGAAGCCTGTTACCATCAGCAGTGGCCCTCATTTCTGCTCCATCAAACCGCTACTGCACTACAAGACATCTGCTGGTACATTTGTGCTACACACAGCACACATGACAGAAATTCATTTTGTGTACAGAGAAAACATCAAAGCAATTATTTACAGTCTGTGTTTCTAACATCAGCATGCTTTCAAGTATTTATCTCTCTGATTTCCATCCATTTGAGTTTGAGGAAAATGTGGGACTTTATATTTATTATGTGTTTTTGGAAAATGTAAAGTCCAGAATAATTATATATATTTCTGTTTTCGTGTGGTTTTCTATCTATTTGGGCCTGAAAAAACATCTTACAATTTAAATTTTTAAAACAATATTTTTTATTTTAATTTCACAGCATGTCCACTGTAGAGTACAACAGGACGATATTTATGTGAAAATAGTAGTGAATTTAGAAAATGAGAAAAAAAGAGCAGATTATATCTTTAGAGTGATATTCTCTCAAGAACAAATTAAATTTGAACAAAAACAATCAATTTCTGTAACACTCTTCTGTTAGCTGTTGCTGGCAAGGACAAAATGTTTGTAATAATACATTACAGTGTAATGTAAAACATGTATTCAGTTCAACAGTGAACTATATGACATAGAACATAAGTAGTTCTGCTTTTCTTCTGGATATTTTAGCTGTGGTAATCCTTGAAGCATGTTTTCTTTTTGGTTAGGCAGAGGAACATCTTGCATTTGGTGCACCTGATGTATGTCTTACCATTGCAACCCTTGTTCCTGCATCTTTCTGCATGTTTGATATCCAACATCTCTGGCATGTGTCTGGCTCCTAGCCTGCGTACAGATGGCTCTGGTTTGTGTGATCCTTGATTTGGTTGGTGGCTGATACTCTTCCTCACTGTCTTCACTGCTGTCATCAAATGAAGGACTATCCAGCAGCTCTTCAGCCAGGTGCAATTTGAAGTCCAGGTACTGCTGTGTGTTCTTAGCTGGTCGATTCAGTGCTTTGCTGTCAGACTTGTACTGGATCCAAGCGTTTGTGATGGCAACATCAAAGAAATGTGTCATCACACGTGATGTCCACTTCTTGGTCCTGGTTGACATGCAGTAGAAGCTCAGCATTCGATCACAGAGGTCTACGCCACCCATGTTGTTATTATATTCCCTGATTACTGCTGGCCGTCTCACCTGGACATGACCCTTGTCTTTGTTAGACCATCTGCTGCAGATATCCTCTGGATCTTTACCATAGACAGTGGAGGCCATCAGATCTGGTTTATTATCAAACCATTTTGTCACTGCCAGCTCAGGTCCCCTCTGGACCAATGTCACTGAAGCCCCTCTCCCTTCTTTTCTCAGCTGCTTATCTCCTGGCAGCTGGCATTGGTTTGGAAGCCTGTTCTTCATAATGGTTCCAGTTGCTGGAAGACCCTTTGAGAGCAAAGTGTCCATGAGATTGATCGTTGTGAAATATCGATCAAAGAACACATAAGTTCCTGCAGGAACTGACACGACCATTCGCAACACCGCTGCAGCTCCAACTCCCAGTCCTTGGCCCATAAAGGTGTTCTTGCCCTGATAGACCTTGAAATCCAGGACTAGACCATTTGGCGAGGCAAGCACAAAAAGCTTTAGGCCAGTAGGGTTTGGCTTTCCTGGCACATACTGCCTAACTGGGCAGCAGCCCGTGAATGGGATGATTTGCTCGTCAACGCACACCTTGTCACTCCTTGGAAGGCTGAGACAACCTTGCCTCACATGGTCAAGCAATGGTCTGACTCTCCAAAGAATGTCCGACTCCTTTGCCTCTTCAGTTATCTCCTCAGCTTGTAGAACCTATCCCTTGTCATTTTCCTGCTAATAACTGGCACTTTAGTCTTTTTAGCCCAAAACATTTTGACATTTTTGGACTCCAGTATTCACGGATTTTAGGGTCATCTTGATAGGCAGCAAGCCCAGGTAGCACAGGTGTGAATCTGTTATGATAGATGATAAAAAACAAAACAAAAATCAAGTTAATAAAAGGAGTAACAGTTATTTTTTCACATCAATTTGGATTAATGCAGTAATTTTAGGATCATGGATGTGCTATGACTCCCTATTGACCAACAAATTTTATAAGCATATTTTTAGGTAACTTGCATATATTTAACAGCATTTACACCTAGTACAAATACTACAATCATCTGGCATGATCATAAAATATAATACATTAGCCTGAAACTAAATAAAACATACAAGTTAGTCCACAGTTAGGCCCACAGAGCACAACGACTTTGCTGCTCCCTCTCTGCCTCTGACTCTGTCTCATCCGATTCTCCTGCATCTTCTTCCTCTCCTTCTTCATCATCATCTTCACCTATCACAGGCTGATACTCATCCTTCTCATCCTTTTCCTCATCTGAAAGCTCCAAATCTGAATCTCCCTCTACTATCCGGTATAGAATCCTCTCTGCTTCATTTTCACTTACAACAATGTGCAGTCATTAAATACATTAAAATGGTCCTGGTGTCCACTACAGTTGACATTCATTAAATGCCTGTTATTTCAAAACAGAAATCATGAAACTGTTTACAGATAAAAAAAAAAAATATTGTTCTTAACATGTTTATGAACAAGAAAATATATAATTATCATGCACTCTGCTGGCTGGTCTCTCTCTTTCTTTCTTCCCCCTTCCCCCGATTTGAGCATTTGAGAGCGGTATGAAAATGGCAGCGGCCGGTGGGTCAGAGTCGGATCCAAGAACAGTGGCGACTTCTTCTAGACCAAGACCTAAAGCCTCGAAAGTCTGGGAATACTTTCGGACAGTTGGTGATAGAGTGGTTTGTACACTCTGTAAGACTTCTTTGGCTTATCACGGGAGCACGACCACGATGCATGAGGTATTGAGAATACCGTTGCAATATGCTGCTCGTGCATACTCGTTAAATTGTGTGCATATCGTTGTTCAACATTGTCGAATGAGCACACATAACAGGCATAACAGCAATAACCTTTGCAACTCGCACACACAGCACACACAAGGTAACCTCCCGGGAAAATCTAACACACACACTTATGTGTGTTAGAACCGCTTGTTTTTTTTTTTTTAATTAGTCGTTTAGATTAGTCGACTAATCGAAAAATTAGTCGAGAGATTAATCGTTAGAAAATTAGTCGTTAGTGGCAGCACTACTGGAAAGCCCAGGATGTCCCCTACAGAATACTGTAGGACTTGGGAGGGTTACTCCAAATACTTAAGAAAAATACAGCTGAACAAAATGTCCATTGTAAAGGACACAAATGAATGGGTATATATATATATATATATATATATATATATGTGTGTATATATATATATATATATATATATATATATATATATACATATTATGGCATGCCGTTTAGGAAATTAAAGAATATATTGAATGAAACCTTAATATATATGGAATGAATGTTTGAATATATGGAATGAAACCTGAATATATTGAATGAAACTTGAATATATTGAATGAACGCTTGAATATATTGAATGAAACTTGAATATATGGAATGAAAGTTTGAATATATGGAATGAAACTTGAATATATTGAATGAACGCTTGAATATATTGAATGAAACTTGAATATATGGAATGAATGTTTGAATATATGGAATGAATGTTTGAATATATGGAATGAAACCTGAATATATTGAATGAAACTTGAATATATTGAATGAACGCTTGAATATATTGAATGAAACTTGAATATATGGAATGAATGTTTGAATATATGGAATGAAACTTGAATATATTGAATGAACGCTTGAATATATTGAATGAATGCTTGAATATATTGAATGAAACTTGAATATATGGAATGAAAGTTTGAATATATGGAATGAAACCTGAATATATGGAATGAACGCTTGAATATATTGAATGAACGCTTGAATATATTGAATGAAACTTGAATATATGGAATGAAAGTTTGGATATATGGAATGAAACTTGAATATATTGAATGAACGCTTGAATATATTGAATGAACGCTTGAATATATTGAATGAATGCTTGAATATATTGAATGAAACCTGAAAACGACGTCATCACGGCACTGGCGCCATCTCTACCTACCATTGTCAGCATGAGCGAGTCTGCAAGAAATTTAGTTGCAGCAATAATAAATAATGAGGAAGCAATCAATGCCCTGGCGAATGCGTGTAGTTTTATGAGAAATACAAATTTTAACGTATACCGCTCTACGGACGAAGAAATTAATTCCTTTTTTAATAGAGGTAGACATGTGAACCCCACAGGCCAGGTGTGTCAGTCAATCGTTTCAAGAAACATGCCTGCGCCCTCACAGGAGGCACCTGCAGCCCCAACCTACAATCTACGTCCATACACACGAAAGGGCTCAAGACACAAGAGGTAAGGAAATAATTTAATACATTTTAATTGCGGTTGAGAAAAGTTTAATTTCCTTTTCTCTAATTAGTAACAACGAACATTAGAAATATTACACATTTATCATGGACTATTGGCCTAGCCCAGTCCAGTATAAACACCTGCAGGGGCTAGGCTTAAGTTGAAGCACCAGGTTAAACGGGGCTGTTGTGCGTACCGTCTCCACAATCGCATGCAATTAGCCTAAACATGTTTAACATCTCAGATACCAGGGGAAAGTATCCTACAACCACAGAAACATACACTTAACTCTTACTACATGCACTGACATCTCTCATTAGACAGCTGGAATGGTTTGTCTCTTCTAAACCTTCTCCCTCTTTGAGTAAGATAATAGAAAAGTTGCTTGCTATTACTGTATAATTACCGCAAATTAGCGATTAGCATTACTGCTAAATAGTCTTAGAAGGTTTAACATGTCTAATATTTCTGTTGTTCGTTGTTACTAATTAGAGAAAACGAAATGAAACTTTTCTCAACCGCAATTAAAATGTATTAAATTATTTCCTTACCTCTTGTGTCTTGAGCCCTTTCGTGTGTATGGACGTAGATTGTAGGTTGGGGCTGCAGGTACCTCCTGTGAGGGCGCAGGCATGTTTCTTGAAATGGACGTTAAAATTTGTATTTCTCGTAAAACTACACGCATTCGCCAGGGCTAAATTTCTTGCAGACTCGCTCATGCTGACAATGGTAGGTAGGCTACGAAATGAAAGAAACAAAAGATGGCGCCAGTGCCGTGATGACGTCGTTTTCAGGTTTCATTCAATATATTCAGGTTTCATTCAATATATTCAAGCGTTCATTCAATATATTCAAGCGTTCATTCAATATATTCAAGCGTTCATTCAATATATTCAAGCGTTCATTCAATATATTCAAGCGTTCATTCAATATATTCAAGTTTCATTCCATATATTCAAGCATTCATTCAATATATTCAAGCGTTCATTCAATATATTCAAGTTTCATTCCATATATTCAAACTTTCATTCCATATATTCAAGTTTCATTCCATATATTCAGGTTTCATTCCATATATTCAAAGTTTCATTCCATATATTCAAGTTTCATTCAATATATTCAAGTTTCATTCCATATATTCAAACTTTCATTCCATATATTCAAGTTTCATTCAATATATTCAAGTTTCATTCAATATATTCTTTAATTTCCTAAACGGCATGCCATAATATATATATATATATATATATATAATATCATAGAAGCAGAAAGAATTAGAGTTTTATCAGGGAATATCTTGATGCGAGGCCTTGTTCTAGGTGCTGGCACACTGGTGTTTGGCGGAGGTTTGTCTGTGTAATCAGTGTTTCTGACAGTGTTGTAAATGCTTTCACTGCTCTGTTAGCCTCTAGAATGTGTAACTCAGCTCAGGGCTATAAACACTTCTCAAGCAAAGCGCTTTACAACATGCAATGTTTGGAGGCGGACAGCATTAATGGACTGGATGTTAGGAGAGTAATGTGATTTAAGCCATGGCAGGTGACTGAGCGTGGCTCCACAAGAGCACTGCTGTCCAGGCTTTGTAGACAGGAGATCCACAGATGTGGAGCCAGAGCAGATGGCATGTTCAGAAGACTCAGAGAAAGAAGCTGAAGACACATGGATAAAGACACAGAGCCGGACTGGAAGAGGGACAAGGCTAAACTACTACTAAACTGTGTGAGCATTACCATGTGGGTCTGACATTTAGCACAGCTCTCCGCTGACTCACTGTGCAAGGCTCAAAACAGGCCTGTAGGCTGTGAGGGACAATGACTGTCTTTTGCTTCCACCAGTATCAAAAAGACATGTGGAGATGAACACATTATGCAGCAGCTGTCACAAGTGTACAACGCAAATGTATGGAGATAGCTTGGGCAAGGTTTAAAGACTTTGCTTTAACAAATGGGTTTAGTTTTCCCCACCCACCACTGTTAAATATCTGCTGTATAATTTGTCTGGAGTGAGGCAATGCATGAATGTGAAAAAATCATCTTTGTAGCATGTACTTTTCTTACATCTGGCTATGTGCCATTGCATAACAATGGGACAAAGAGAATATGACGATCAAAGTATTACAGCAACTTAAATAACACAGCCTTCTTATGAAATGGAAAAGCCAGAGGCAGAAAGAGAAAGTAACAGTCACTAAATTAGGCTAAAGGTTTCCCATTACTTTTCCAAAGGTGAGGACTTCTAACCTATAGTATCTAGAGTATCTGCAATCTTGTTTACATTGGTGCGCTTTAGAGCGGATTGCTACAGTCTGAAAGTGTTTCCATTGTCTCAAGTGAACCTTTCCAGGCCTTATGAGTTTATTTTATTTTATCTAGTTATCACAGGGACAATGTACGTGCATTAATTAAAGAAGAGATGCTTTATACCAGACTATAGCTCTGAGGAGTAGCCCTGATCGGGAGGGGGAGCTACATGCAGAAAGATTTGATTTTCACAGATTTGTGCAAAAAGCAGGTATAAAAAGAAAAATAAATATAACCTCAGGTGGCAATGATCGGCCCTAACGCACGCCTACACCACACCCCCTAAACGCCACACCCCACACTTACCCTAACCTAACCCCAACCCCCTACCTTAACCCTAACCCCTCACCCCTAACTCTACTTTAACGCTTAACCCTAACCTAACCCCTAACCTAATCCCTAACCCATAAACTGACCCAACCCTACCTCTAACCCTAACCCTTAACCCAACCCTACCTCCACTCATAATTTGTAGCCTATTGTGAGATTTGGTGAGTTTATCATTAGAGTGTTTTCCATTGCTATGGCTATGCTGTAAAAAATATGATTCAAATTTCACAAAAATCTGAGTATGTATGTGCAAATCAGAGCAATGTGTATCAATCCCAAATTTCAATCTCATTTCAAACCAGCACTTGTTCGAGAAGGCAACAAAGGAACCGAACTGAACAAATTCAGTTACAGAATGTCCATTGATTCTTTGTCGAAAGACGTAGAAAAGTTCTACTTTGAGGAATTCAATCTCATGAATGAGCTGGCATCCACCAAGCCAGAAGATTTGGACCACAGTTGAAAAGGAGGTGAAAACCTTTTTAACAGTGGAGGAGTTGGAGAAAGAGCAGCTAGAGCTTTTGGGCTTGACTGCCATTCAAAAACCTCCAACTGAATCAGAATCAGAATCAGAAAACTTTATTGATCCCAGAGGGCAATTCGTTTGCAGCTTTCACAGAGCAGTTCTCACATGCACAAACACACAGTGTGTCAGACCATTTAGACATAAGTGGAACTCAAGAACAATATAAGAACAATATACATATGACAGTGCAAAAACCTCAAAAAACACAACCCTCAGAATTTAGCAGTTTAATAGCTGAAGGCACAAAAGAATTGGAGAAGCGGTTAGTCTTCCGTACCGGAGCATAAAAACGACGTCCTGAAGGCATCAGGATAAAGTCAGGAGTCAGAGGATGGAGGGGCTGAGCCAGGAGACACTGAAGAAACTGAAGAAACTGAAGACTGAAGAAACCATGATGAGGAGATTGAGCATCTAAAACTGCCGGATGCTGAGGAACACCAGGGACAACAGAAAGCCAAGGGAGAGAAGCAGATGGCTCTGCTTCTGTTTAAATTGGAAAAGGCCTCAAAAATGGCAGAAGCCCAAGCCAGACTCACTTGAACACCTGAAGAGTTCTTAAGCAACATGACAGTTCAGAAAGTTAACAGAGGCTGAAAGAGGCGAATATGGCATCTAAAGCTGAAGAAGCCAAAACTAGAGAAGAAAATCTACTACAAGAGCCAGAAGAGCTTAAGAGGCTCACTGCAGCCTGTCTGTTAGACCCAATAGACCACATGCTCTATAAAACACATCATAACTGTTATTGGGTCACATAGTAATATGTTGTTAGGAAATAATTTAAGAAAATATATAACTTACAATCATAGAGGAATTAGATTTTAGATTCTAAAACAGTAGAATTTTTGTTCTTACAAGTGCGCCTGACCATTCTTAAGAACATTTTTAGATAAGACAAAGTTTTGTGAATACTAGTACAAGTACAAATTTGTTCGTAAGAACGTTTTATGAATGAGGCCCAGTATTCATATATGAGAACAATAATATGCTTTTTTATACAGCAAACTACACATTTAGAATGCATTATTTAATTATTGTCAAGATTGTGTTATTTTGCTTTAAAACCATAAGTTAGGTATGGTTTAAAACTATAAGTTAGGTATGACTTTATTTATTGAGAAAACATCAGTTGCTCACATAGCAGGCCCTAGACCCAGAGCCAATTCTGAGAGCTGAGAACAAGGGTTGGCTGAGTGTGACGATACGCCGAGATGTGCCTCAGCCTGTCATAACTGAACAGGGTAATGGAGGTAGCTAGTGCAGTTGAGGGATGAGTGGTCTTTCTAGGTGAAATCTTTGCTATGCCAGTGTGACAATATTCTGTTTGAGTCTCATTTATTTATCTATTTAAAGACATGCAGAAATATAACTAAAAATTGAAGACATGATAAGAGAAGAGCAAAACCAGCTAGACAGGATTTAACTACTTTATCCATCTCTACTTTAAACAGAATTCTACTGAAAGGGAGCTACATTAAATATTATATTTCAGACCAGTTCACCTTCAAAAGGTGCAAAAGGACTCATTATGTGTGCTGGGCTCTTCCTTGACTCTTAGAAAGAGATGTTAGTCATGGTTGCTTATCTCACAACCTTATGAGCACAGGATTAGAAGATCAAAGGCTCAGCTAAGTTTAACATTATAGAAAAAGTAAGCTCCTCTCTTCAGATGTGCCTTTTATCCCAGGTCAATGCTTAGATCAAAATGTGGAAAATTCATACTCTATTTTCAGCCAGAATCCAATGTGAAATGTATATGTGCTGTTCCTATCTAGGGTCTACTATTGATCAGTGGCGGCTGGTGAATAGAGGGCGCAAGTGTACCACACTCCCTAATTTAACCTTGATTAAAAAATAATAATAATAATAAATAAATTATAAAGTTGTTTTGTATTAGGCTATATGTTTAATATTTTGTTTAAAACCAAACGTGTATCTGCATAGACATATTTTTATCATGTTTAATGTGCTCATATCGCTGTACTTGAGTCACGTGGTGCATTTGAGTGCACAGAGACTCTGCGCCCCAATGGAGGTCTATGGAGGGGCCTGAAACATTTAGAAAATTTGACGTCATTACGTTGCTTCTGCCCATTAGTTTGTATTGCAGCCCCTGAAAAACGTTGTAGTGCGCAGGGTGGGGGCGACTCAAATCAACTGATTGGTCTTTAGAAACATTATCACAGTTCTGACCTATGAGGATTCAGCTGCTCAGTCCTGCCTCACCCCAACAGGCTAATGCTAATGCTACAAGCTAATGAATGGAGAACTACGGAGCTGTGCGCTATGGCCACTAGGTACTTTCGCCTAAACGGAAACAGGAGAGCAGGAGGAGAGACCTAAATCATGGGACACACTGACACAGACCGGGTCCCGGGGCACTTGCCGCCGGGACCACGGCATCCGCTGCCACCGGGACCATCGCTGCCGGAGCTGGGGAAGTCGCTCACTGCCGCCGGCGGAGCATCTGGGTGTAAAAGCGTAGTGCAGAGGTAGGGCTGGGTATCAATCAAATTTTTTCGATACCGATACCGATACCTCCATTTCTATACCGGTTCCTTAACGGTACCTTTTTCGGTTCCTATTTTATATTAATTTTAGAAAGGAAAAAAATCATGAAATGTTCTATTCCGCATACTGGAGTTTATTTTCCAAGATCATTCCAAGTTTTTCTTCAAAAAAATCAAAATATCAGCCTTTTCAGGGGACAGACATGCTCTTTCCTGGCTGATGGTGTCCCCAGCGGTCGAAAAAGTGCGCTCAGCAGGAGTGGACGATGCCTGCACACACAGGTACTTGGCTGCCAAGTCAGACAACAGTGGCTGAGTGTCCCTCACAGTCCACCACCAGGTTGCTGGGTTAACAGAGGTCAGTGTGGATGGCAGTCCTCTGTATCGCTGGATCTCCTCCTGGGCCTTCTCTGTGATGGTATGTGGCGTCTCCTGTCGGGTTTCCACTGCCATGTCCTCATCTGCAAACAGCTCCCTAAGGGCAGAGAGACCTGCTTTCTTCTGAAAATGACAACAAGAAGAAGGCATCAGGGTAGATGCCAAATTAACTTTGTTCTCAAAATGAAATAAGAGGGAAAACAATAACATATTTCTACTTTACCTTTGTTGCCACTGCAGCTGTAGAGTCTTCACCAGATGAGTCTTCGCCACGGCTACCAGCTGTCCCTTCAAGGTCCTGCTCCATCTGCTGGACTTGGGTCGCTACACCTTTATTCTGCATTTAATAGGTTGTGGGAGTTAGCCTACATATAGGAATTAAAATGGAAGAGGAATAAAATGTTACTAATACTAAATGTTAATAATAAAATGTTGCACCTGCTGTGAGATCCTATTTATCAGATCCTCCTCCAGTCTTGTCCACACTTCGTCTGTCACTTTAGTCTTGAATCTTGGGTCCAAGGCTGTGCCCTCCTCCAGAAACTGCCTGATGCCCTCATCCTGCAAGAGAGAAACCAAAATAGTATGTCATTTCAGTGTACTGTTCATGTTTCAATGTAAACTGCAATCCTGTATGATTGTACTGGCTACTTGATATCGCTGAGAGAGATCACCCCATATCTTCTCCTTGATGGCCTGTGTAAATGAGGAGTCTCCATCTGTAACTGTGAAATGGTGCTGGAGTTTACCCAGGATGGGCAGAATCTGGCCCAAGGTTGGACTCCTTTCAGCAGAGATGCAGAGGGTTGAAGTGTATAGTATCTTCATAACTCTGACAAACTCTTCTGCCTTTCTGCAGTCATCATCAGTAACTCTCTCCAGCCTACAAAAATACACATTGATGGATCACAGCCCAGCATTCCAATGGGTTCACATTAATAAAGTAATAGATCAGTGCCCCACCCCACCTACAATACCTGTCTTTCTCTATTGATCTTTTTAACCGAAAGTCCATGGAGGCTGCTTGAAGGGCAGGAAACTGCTCCAGAAATCGCTCCACCATCAAGAACAGGCTGTTCCATCTGTTCTTCACATCCAGAATAACAGCATGTTCAGGAAGACCTATGGAAAGACAGTATACAGTTCATGGTTGTGTATTTATAGTATTAGTAACAGTTCAATAATCATCTCTCTCACTTTTCTCAATTTTGGACTACATTTAGTCTATTCTGACTTCTTACCAAGAAGACGCTGCTTCTCTTTAAGGACGGGTTTAGCCAAGCTGCTTCGCTTCATCCACATCACCATGGCCCGGATTCTTCCTGCCCACCTTGCGATGGCAGGTACTGTGTAAAGCTTTTGAGCTGCTATATTCAGCGTATGGGCAAAGCAGCCAATCTTCCTGATGCTCATTTTTTTAACGGCAACATCCATATTAGCTGCGTTATCAACAGTGATGGCTACAACCTTTTCCTTCACATCAAACTCATCAAGAATATCACCTATCTCTTCAGCTATCACCTGCCCTGTCTGGGAAGTATACACAGCCCTGGTATGCAGGATTTTCTCCTTCATTTCCCCTTCTCTCACATAGTGGACAGAGACAGTCAAGTAGTGGTCCTGTGCCACACTGGTCCACTCGTCCGCGGTTACAGCCACATCCCTGACGTCTTTCAATTCTGCCTGGACCTTTCCCTTCTCAGCCGCATACCAGGCAGGTATGAATGTGTTTGCCAGCATGTCTCTGCTGGGGGGCTGATACCTGGGGTTAAGGACTCTTATCATCTCCCTAATTGACATCAATTAAAACATAAAACAATAACATAGTTAAATCTTCTCATTACTTGAAAACACACAACTTTAAAATACATCTAAGCTTGGTTTAGATATAGATTATATGATTATACCCACATAAATGAAAGGATTTATTCATCAACAATATCCTGTATAGACAACTTACCTCCACCATGGAGCCTCCATTGTGGAAAATGGTAGCAAACCTTTCACCACAAACTGTGTCACTGCCCTGTGGCACTCAGCTTGTTTTTCTTTTGTCATTTTAGCTTTTTCTGCTAGTGTGAATGGATTTACACAAGCTGCCTGCCTTTTCCTCCTCACATCGGGGACCTGGCCAGAAGCTGCAAATGGTTTGCACTTTTAGTTTTGAGGCTAGCTAGGCAGGGGTGAACATCTTTCCTACCCAATGGCGGTGCACATTTTAAATGCTAGCATTTAAATCACTTTTGACTTGGCTAGCAGCTAGTTACATAGCCATAAACAAAAGTTACTCATTAATATCCTACAGTAGCCTACCGTTAATGCATAAACTTGCAACAAGCTAGCTAGCTCCTACCTCGACAAAAAAAAGCAGTTCAACGGAATTCGTGGAACAAACTTACCCGATGAAATATCAGACACAGCGCTGTGCTCAGTACTTTCAGATTAATCCGAGTCTGGTCGTAAAACGTCCTGTAGAGAGGTGGTGGGTGCAGTCGAAGTCGCGGGTGTGGTGGTGGAAGATGCAGAAGGGGGTGTGTGAGAGAAGACGGTGCAGCTCTCCGCTCTCAAATTTATTCCATGCACTGTCAAATGCTTGAGCATATTTGAAGTGTTGCCTGATTTGCAGGCGATAGTCTTGTCACATATATTGCACCACGCATTATTAGAGTTGGTCTTGCGAAAGTATAACCATGCTTTCGACTTCAGCATTTTTGTAGTGTTTTGACGACTCCGCAGCCAACGTATTAACTTAATAGTCCCATACAAGCGCTAAAGCTCGCGTTGCCTGTTAACGAGGGGGCGTGATCAGAATGTGTTTTTCATGCACGCGGACGTTTCAGCCAATCTATGGTGGCATTATCAGGCCATGTGCACGCAGGCACATATTGGAGCTACACGTGATTATCCTCTGGGTATCGAAACGTGGAACCGAAAAGCAAGACATATTTCGATACCCAGAAGAACCTAAACATTTTGGTCGGTGCCATGAAGGAACCGAATTTCGGTGCCCAGCCCTATGCAGAGGGCTTAAGTCCACCCGGTGCCCTGGTGCTAATATGGACTGGCGTAACTTTCAGACTGAAGTGGGAAGTGGGATTAAGACGAGTTTTAGAACCAGCTCATGCACTCGGCTCCAGGACCTTGTCTCGTGGACCTGACTGGACCGGGACATATTGGAGACAGAACCAACAGGACAGTGGATAGAGGACACACTCTGCATCGGTCCCCTGGAGCAGGTAAGAGGCTTGTTTTTGTTAATTTGGGGCAAATCTGAGGATGGAGCCTCACAGTAAACAGTGTTATAGTGTTAATAGGTAAATGCATAAATGAATGAGCGACGGAGCCGCTCCAATGTTCTGCCGTGTGCTGTAGGAGCGGTAATGATGCTGTGACCAGAGCATAATTTTTGCTGTATTTTCATGACATTACAGGCTGGTTGTGGGGGCTGATTGTGAGCGATGTATTACGATATGTTACGGTGTGTTATGGTGTGTTACGTGTGTTATGGTCAGAGCTCTACAGTTCGCCCATTTCACTCGCATTTGCGAGCAAATATTTTGGCGTGCGAACGAGGAAAACAAAACAGTTGCACCATTGCGAGTGCTTCTGCAGCCACAATAAGGAGAACTGCGCACAGACGCACCGTGACGAGTTAAGCGTTCTAAATGTATCAAACATTACTCACACTAGGACTTCAGAACTGCGCCCAAACCTGGATCGCCCCTAAAGTGCGGCACAGATGTCCAGCACTAGCGCAACCGAACTGTGCCCAGGCACAACACCTCTGACCGCGCACGACTCCAGCATACGAGCTCTCTGTGCGCCGATATCACTCATACAACAAACTCTTTAAAACATACCCACGCCCCCTTAAACGAGGAGCTCGCACCGCAACAAGACTCACCAGGTCCCACCACTCAGTAGACACCCCCACGCCGCTGGACTTCCCTCTCCGCTAAAGTGATGGCTTTGTCCTGGTCTTGTCTCGGACTCGAGCACATTTGGACTCGGTCTCGTCACGAACTCAAGGTCTGAATACTGAGTGCGATCATATTTCATTACGGCCGCTGCTCTCGGCACTAAACTTGTACCGGTGTGCGGGACCTGTGCGCTGGAGCCCGCAGACATTTTGTGGCGCGTCACCACATGCACCACCAGCACGCGGCTTGTCCACAGCGTGCACCCTCGTGTACCAACGGGCATCACAGGTTAAACATCCTACCTGTCCACTCGCCTCTCTTCGCCATTTCACGCTCTCACCACCCCGCTCATTGCGCACTGAGGCCCCTCCTCACTGAGCGCTGATTAGAAGAGCAGGATGAAAGGCATAGCAAAAACTAATTTTATGTCAGTGTCCACACAGAGCAGACCTACCGCACAGAGCAGCCGGTATATAAGCTGCATCCACTCTATTTTAATTAATTAATTTTTTTTTAAAGTATATACAAGCCAACCGGGCTATAAGCCGCTGATATCTATGTTGCAAAATGAGATAGTTACTGCATATACAGAACGATTTTGTACTGTAAATGTACATTTATGTACCTGAACAGATTCTTTCCGAACAGTGCCTTTTAACACGGCAGCAACTGTGCTGATTAAAACAGGTCAAAAACAGAAAAGAACCGGTAATTGATTACCTTCATTTCTCCTGTGCAGTGAAACCACAAGTCACTTTAATCATCTTCGCTGAAACCACTGACCAAGCTTACATGCAGCAGCACGGTAGAGGTCTGTGCTGGACAGAATGCTCCTGCTCCCGCCCGCGTGGTGCGGTCACGCTCCCTCCTGCACCTGCAATAAGCTTTCAGAATATGTCCCGCGCCGCACTGTTTTGTGTTGGGTCCCGCGGGAGTGCAGGAGTACAGCACGGTTTCCTTCCTGGATAGCAAGATCGATGGCCTTCAACTTAAAACTTGCATCATACAAACACCTTTGTGTGCTTTTCATGATGAAGGGGTGAGGATTTGAAAATAATTACCAGTTAGTAATTTTCCGTGCGTGTTACATCTGCTAAATAAAAAGTATCGTATTCTTCTTTGCATTAATTTTCCGTCTATCTTGTTTTTGAAATTCCGGTTAGAGCGCCCCTAGCGGTGGAAGAAAAATCCACAGAATAGCCGCACATTTGTAAAAGCCACATGGTTCAAAGCCTGGGGAAAGAAGTAGTGGCTTATAGTCCAGAAAATACGGCACATATTTATAATTTTGATGCGCCCCCACAAAAAATTATACCACCAGCCGCCACTGCTATTAATCTATTTTTTAGTAGACCCTGTTGATTGTCCAGCCTTTAGACATACTGCAAACAAAGAATACTAAATTAAACAAAAAGTAGATCATGTTTTAAAAGAGGATATATTATGTAAAATTGTCTTTAATTATCATTTTACCATTCTGTAATGTTGTTCCCTCAAACTTACTCAAAGTTGTATTTCGATTGAACAAGTCCAGAGATGGCCTATGGTTTTTAAAAACTGCATAGAAGAAGTCCAGATTTTTACCTGTGACACAATAATTTGGGGGAAAATGGAAATTTAGCACTTTTTAAATTTTCACAGAAGACCACTTCATCTGGATTCATTCATTCATTCATTTGGATTAATTAAACAAGCTTGAGGCATACAACAATTACTAAAAGCGCAAAAAAGTCAAGTATACTTTAATGGTTGCTTTCTATGCACTTCTATGCACTGCTCTCACACGACTGCCCTTGTGGCTCCATAACTTTTAGTCCTCTGTAATGTGGGAGACCAGTCCTGTCTTCTTCTTCTGGTCTGGGACCTTTCAGCTCAGATCAGCGGAGATAAGAAGCAGGCAAAAATATGTTTTCAATTATCCTCTGTCTCTTCAGTGCCTCACATCTGGTCTGCCTTTGGTGGACAGACATACCAACACAAGTGTGCAGGCCAGAGCCCATAAAAGACCTTTCTATGTGTTTTGTCATACCAAGCATTCAGACACCATCCTTTTTGCTCTGCTCTGCTTCGTACACCAAAATATTTCTATTATATATTGTGCAAAGAGGCACGGCAGTTTGTCTGAGTTGTCAGAAAGTCAAGACAAACATCTTAGAGTTTCTAAAATGTTTCTGTGCCTAGATTGAAGTTATTGAAAGATACTAATCTGAATCTTGTAATCTCGTGGGGTGCAGGTGAAATTATCTTTCAAAAAGTGAGCATATAATACAATGTGTGAACTGAATAAATGCAAGATAGATCAGTTTAAGTCACACTGTGGCCCACTCCAGGCAAAGCAAGAATATCTCCATGAAGACCAACAGGTTACATACGGCCCATTTAATTATATAATGCAATGTATCACCCCCCTCCTCAAACCGCCACCTTAACGTGGTGGAGGGGTTTGAGCACCTGGATGATCCTGGGAGCTATGTTTTCAGGGGCTTCATGCCCCTGGTAGGGTCACCCAATGCAAACAGGTCCTGGGGACAGATCAGACTAAGAGCGGCTCAGAAGCCCCTTATGATGACTTCGATGGAGAGGCTAGTTACGTCACCCGGGATGGTGTCACCGGGGCCCCACCTTGGAACCAGGCCTGAGCCTGGTGGCTGGGCCTTCCCCACGGGGCCCGGCCGGGTACAATCCGAAAGAGCAATGTGGGACTGCCCTTTGCTTTACACTCTCCATCAGGTGTTCGAGGGTTCATGGGAGTTTGCCCAACCAGTCCACATGTCCTTTGTGGATTTGGAGAAGGCATTCGACGTGTCCTTTGTGGTGCCCTGTGGGGGGTGCTCCGGGACTATGGGGTCCAGGGCCCTTTGCTAAGGACTGTCCGGTCCCTGTATGACTGGAGCAGGAGCTGCGTTCGTATTGCCGGCAGTAAGTCAGACCTGTTCTCGGTGCATGTTGGACTCTGCCAGGGCTGCCCTTTGTCACTGGTTCTGTTCATTGTATTTCTGGTCAAAATTTCTAGGTGCAGCCAGGGGCCGGAGGGGGTCCGGTTCAGGGACCACAGGATCTCATCTCTGTTCTTTGCGGATGATGTTGTCCTGTTGGCTTCATCAAAATCGATTTACCGGTCAATCTACGTTCCTACCCTCACCTATGGTCATGAGCTCTGGGCAATGATCAACCTTGGCGCTCTCTTAGAGATAGGGTGAGGAGCTCGGTTACACAGGAGGAGCTCGGAGTAGAGTCGCTGTTTCTCCATGTTGAGAGGAGCAGCTGAGGTGGCTCAGGCATCTGTTCCGGATGCCTCCAGGACACTTCTGGGCATGTCCCACTGGAAGGAGGACCCGGGGAAGACCCAGGACATGCTGGAGGGACTATCTCTATAGCCTGGGAACGCCTTGGCGTCCCCCTGGAGGAGCTAGAGGAAGTTTGGGAGTCCCTGCTTAGACTACTGCCCCATGGCTCGGCCTTGGATAAGCAAAAGAAAATGGATGGATGGAATCCAATGTATCAGAAATTTCATTTCAGTTTAAAAAAAAAAAAAAAAGACTAGGCGACCTGTGCCGAGGGGTCAGAAAGGATGCTGTAGTGTGAGTGAGCAGAGGAACGGCAGGGAGACAGGCCTGGCTGGAAATCATTAGAGCTTATTAGTGTCCCCGCTGCCTGGGGCCTATAAAGGGGCCTCCAATCGGGGCTCCTCTCTGATCCGCCTGAGAGCAAAGGCACATGCAAAAGGCAAGGCATCAGGCCCAGCTCAGGCAGCGACGAGGGCGCACAGGGTCAGTGGTACACACAGTAGACTCGCTCCCGGCAGAATGGCAAATGCCACTTTCAGCCCAATGTCCCACAGCCATTAGACAGTTTAGCGGGAAAAGGGCTTGTACATCTGTTCAGTGTCAGCAATATGCAGTTCTGCTCCGTCTGCATGCCGCCGCCAGTCGATTCAATATTTAAATCATCCATCTCCATAAGGCTTTGATGTTAGCTGCTAACGAGAGCTGTCTGTAGCATTGATGAGACTGTGGATGGAGCTGCTGTTTACTGTCAGTGATGTTCAAATCCCGCTCTTTTTCTCATTTGTGTCGATAAGATCTTATGAAAGAACTTCTTTGAAAAAGGTTGCTCATATAAGTGTATTGTAAGCAGTGAAGTCGGATTACATTTTTGCCAGTGGAGGATTTCTGGCAGAATCAAAGTGCTGGTTGAATGCATATTACATCACATTTTTAGCAGCTACATAGCATTGCATCAATATGTGGCGCTTGCTTTAAATGTGACATCTAATACAAATTCCAAAATGAAATCCTATTTGAAATACTGTTAAATTTGTCTCTCTGAATACAATGCAGAAATCTCCCATTTAAAAAGGAGAAAAGTGTCTCTAAAAGAAATGTGTCTCTAAAAGAAATGTGTCTCTAAAATGTTATATTTGCCTTTATTTCTGGCCAGTGTGGGTCATTTGGTGTGGTTGACATTCAAAGTGTACGCCTGATCTCTGCTTCTCTACGCCTAATGAACTTTCACCTTTTAGCACAAGTGTGTTAAGTGTGACATCACAAGCTGCCATGTTGATCTTCTTTATCCAAGTTTTCACATTACCGAGAAAAAAAAAACACTGAAAATACTTGCATTCTTACTCTCCACAGAACTTAACCTGGCGGCGTCTCCTGCTTGTCAAGGAAATAATGCCTTACTATGGAACATTAAAGCAAAAACATCTCCATGGAAACAAGCAGGTGGACTGGAAAAGTTATAATGCATCTGTAGGCAACAAAATTGGACATGTCATGGGAGATATTATAAGCTTTACGACAGTGGCATGGGTAGCTGAATAGCAAATTGAATTTCAATCACCCTTAACATAATTGTCCAGATATTAAAAGCTTGCCGCCAGCCTTTCTCCAGTGCGGTTGTGAATGCTCTAATGGCTGACATTACCCCTCTTTTAAGCAGGGTCCTTACTGAGTATCCTGTGGGCCTTAAAGGGAGATTAAAATAAACAGGGCCATAATCACTGGGACCTGCTCCTCTCCGCTGGGCTGCTGACAGAAGGAGCCCTCTCCAGGAAGCAGCCTCAAATCAAAGCTTCCTGCTCGCCACTCGCTGCTTCGCCGATCCGTATCACAACAACAAAACCAGCAGAAACAATTATTTATTCCTTTTGATGTGGGTTTTGAAGTTACCCCACCTCTTCTACTGTGCCCCCTCCTCCCTTCACCCGCCTGTTCCATGCCCTGCCCCTCCAGCTTTGCTCTTTTTTACTTCCAAGGAAACAAGGTCGTGCCAGCTTCTGTATAGGGACGTTCAAGTGTACTGCAGATGCTTTAAGGAAATAAAGTCAACACATTACATTATTTATTGAAATTACTCTTTGCTTTAACTATTCCAAAGGGTTAGTGATATATGCAGTTTTCTATTGATTGGAAAAATATGTCTTTCTTCCCATATATCATAGGATATTATTTTGTTTTTGAATATCTTAATCTCAAATTATTTTAGGGGGTTCAATTTCCTATTTAAAGGCAACATTTTGAGATCATTTTCATTTTGAATTGTTAATTGTCATCACAACAGTTTCTCATCACTCTGAAACCCTTGGATTATATAAACCTTTAAACCTATAAACCAAATGCTGTCAGTATACTTTGCCATGGAGACAATATTGACTTGCCTGGAATGCTCTACAGTGTGGCATTAAATTTATTAAAAACGCCAAACAGATAATAAAACACACTGATTAAATGCAGGCCTCATGCCAAACTATGGAACATTCCAGGCAGAAAAGTTAGGCATATTACTCCATTTTCTGATCTTTGTTATAATGTTTCCTCATCAGAAACATACCTGGAGTTTAGTTTTGTTTCACACACCCAAAGCCTGCATATTTAGGTTGAGTGCTTCTCTCAAACAGAAAATACTCTGTTCCATCTTGTGATGTCATGTGGACATATAGAAAACATAGGAAGTCCTCTACTGTATATACCCAGCGAGGTACAACTTCTCTTATCTAGAAACACTTGGATGATTCCTGATGATTCCTACTGAACTAAAGATAAAACTTGATAATTACCACTTCATGATACCACAACATGGAACAGAGCATTTTGATCTTTGGAGATGTAGACAGACTAATAATAAAAGGTTACTCAAGCATGTGTGAAAGAAACAAAACACAACTCAGGGTATGTTTTTGATGAGGTAACACCATTATAGAATAGCTTAAAGCTCACATGAGTCAATTTTATGAGGACTGTTAAAGAATTTTATTAAATCATTATTCCAAACAATATTACAATTAGATTTCCTCCTTCCTTAGTTTTTCAGTGCTATAACATCTGCTAAAGCTGTTTGTGAATTGTAGGTTCATCAAAGCCCTGGCAAAGAATGAGGTCTTCCAAGGCACAGATGACTCATATTCCTATCATTGTTGAAAGTCTTATCTCCTAAATTGGTTTAATTGAAGGTCATATAATTGCAGCTCTCACAGTATTTAATGGGTTGTGCATGATACCTCTAAAATATGCTGTTATTTTAGTCTGTTCTGTGGGGTTTGAAGCTCACCCCAGTGGTACTCATTTAAAGTCTGGGTGGTTCACATATCCACTACTTTTAATGAATTCAGAGATTCTTGACAAAAAATAAGGTGAATTTTCTATAACATTTCTAATATGTTATAACTCACTTTTGAATACAATGAGTATACTTAAAAGTATGGTACACTTATATCAGACCTATTGTGTTGTGAAATTAGCAGTGAGATTCCTTTCTATTACTCCCATAAAATCTTCCAATACTGCACAATGCCTTGTCATTTTCTTAGTAATGTGCTTGTTAAGCATTTCATTTTCCATTTTACAAGTGCCTTTAATTTGAGCTTTTTGTCTGTCTGGTTTTCAGATTGGCCTGTAATTAAACGTTAGTTAATTGCATATCTCCGCAAGACAAGCGTAGGCCAGCTGGGGAAGCACAACACGGAACAATGGATTCATGACATCAACTTCAGCTCTTGCAAATAATAATAAAGTAATGATCATATAGCAAAAGATAGAAGCTATCATTAAGTCATAATTTGAAGCCTCCTTAGAATTTCCCATCTTCAGACAGACTTGTCTTATAGAACTGAGTGCACAGTGAAAATAAGGGTCTTCATCAGCTCTCCACAGCTCACTGGGTTGTCAGAAAACATGTTGAAATAAAATTAGCCTGGTTTCCCTTAGCCGCGGTTAACAAATCCCCTGATACTACAGGAGAGTAAAGGGTCTCTAAACTGTATCTGATCCATGCCTGCTCCACTGAACCTGTCCACAGCGACTACACAGGGGGTCCGTGGGGTCCAACAGGCTACCTACATTAGCCAGCACATGTCAAGCTCAAACAGGCTGAGAGCTGACTTTAGTTTAGACCTCATGCCATTAATGTTGAGGTCTTTTTCTCTCATTTCGTATGCCATGGATAAAAGCGCAAAGAGAATTTTAAGATACACTAAATGTAACTTTTATAGAGGAGGGAACGCTACCTTGCAGGTATCCATAAAAATGTTATTGCTTTGCTTGGAATGTTTCACAGTTTGGCATTATCCTCCAGAAAAAGGACAAGTTCAGCTCTTTTCATCCTTCAAGTCTTTGGAAATTACTAGAGAATTTAAGGGGAACATACTACAGGTAAACTCAATTTTGTTGTTGTTGATCCCACAGCTTGTATGCTCCCTTAGCATACAAGCTGTGGAAACAACAAAATCGTCCACCTTACACCCAAAAAATTTTTAATATTTAAATTAATCAACTTGTGTCAATATGGTTAGGGTTAGGAACACCCTTTAAAGCAGAGGTCTCCAACCTATAGCTCAGGAGCTACCAGTAGCTCTCCATCTCCTTCTAAGTAGCTCACCAAAGGATTCCTGAATTATATGTATTGCTCAGAATAGCTTAAATTTAATTGATTAAATGCCTATTTCCAATGTAAATGTATAATTTTGAGAAAGTGGAAAATGGTTTATGTTCTATAGGCATCTAAGTGTACCTCATTTCAGACTTGCCATGGCTCTTATATTTACTCAATTTCTGGTGACGCTAAAAAAAAGTATCTCTCTGACATGAGACAAAGAAGTTGGACACTGATGAACACAGTGGCTGATCAGCCTGTCTGACACATCAGAGCTCCCTATAACATTGCAGAGAGAAAGAGAGAGAGCAGTCTTCATCCTTTCCCCATCTTTACTAACTATAACACACAGCCAACCATGTAGTGCAGAGTTGCACTAGATAGGGAACAGCTTTGAAAATAACTTTTGGCATGTTTTAGGTAACACAAAGATTCTTTCAAAGGGACATTGACAAAAAAAGAGGCATACCTGATGTTTTTTGTGTCCATATCCCTTTATCTGTCTTTCATTAGCGCCTCGCTCGTCCTCTTAGCGGGGCAAGGGGATAGTCACTTTCTCCGTCTGATGTTTTTGCAGATTACACAGGGCCTTTGAAGCCAGTGCACTCCTCATTGCCAGGGCTTCAGACAGATTCACGCCATCTGTCAGACTGACGACAAAGTGGAGGAATGAAGCTCATACACCTTCTGTTGATCCACACTTTTTGTCTTTTATACTGAACATATGGACATGGCATGGACACCACACCTGTAATTTGTCAATGAAAGCAGAAAATTGCAACACAAAGCAAAAATACAGTAGCATATCCACACAGCAGGGAATAGAAGCCATAATAAATACCTCAAGGCAGTTTACAAATGATCTGTTTTGTACCTCCTCAGGTCTCTAGAAATGAACACAAAAAAGTGCTTCATTAACGAATCAGAATCAAGTTAGAGAGCAAAATTCACAAACTAGGAACTTGCAATAAAAATAGGATGCTAGAGTAAAAATAGATTTGGACTGAATATGAAATACAAAATATATAGCATGGGCAGATGATCACACTGAAACTGATGCGGGCTGGATATGGAGAGGACATAGAGAGGCCTTGGCCCAGGAAATGAGTCAGGGTCTACTGTGCTATTAGGTGAGTGCTACCCTGACAGCAATGTTATTACCAGTATGATTCAGTCATTTACAATTACAAATACAGGTAATTCAAAGGATTCTGTGCAATAAAAATAATAAGCCTAAAAATAAGCCTACAATTAATCAATTGCCTTCTTCCAATTCATAACCAAAGTAGTGAGTTACAAAATGTCTGTTTTGTGACCAAAGCTTGTTTGTGATACCTGCGTTTACTCTTTTATTCTGTGGAAGTACAGGGGGGGTCCCAGATAAAGCCTTGAAGGGCAGGGGGGAGATTACAGGCCGCGCCTTTCTACCTCAAACGCTACCTCTCCCTGTGTCGAGATGATAAACTCTCATTGAGTTTGCAAAGACCATTTCCCAGGGGCTATCTTTCAGTTTATATGAACTTTTCAAACGTCTCCAGATCTGACGCAGAATCGTCACCGGGCTCGCAGTCTTTGAACACGGCTCCCCCGTCTATTTTCTCCACCCCAGGACCACTGTCTTCAGAGACTCTGGCAGAAGAAAGACTGTCATCTACAGAAAGCACTGGTCCCCACCCCTCAAAGCTCGCCACACCCCTCCCTTCCTTGTCCTACCTTCCCGTCCTGTCACACGCACTTCGTGAAGACAGTTGCTTAAATGAATGTCATGAAAAGACAGGCAAACAGCCCCCAACACACATTCCCTACAGAGCCACATATCAGAATTCCTACTTTATAAAAACACAATTTGCTTTAATGAAGCTTTGTGAAAACAGAATAAAACATTAAGCACCTTAAAGGCAAGAGACACACATTTCCCCACAAAAACATAAGCAACCTCAATGAAAAATACATTAGAGTAATTGGATCCAAGTGACATGTGACACATTCTAGAGCAGGGCCGAGACTGAACTGTCAACAATTTTGCTTGTTGACAAAAACACTACCACTGAGCCACCATAGCCAAACACTACAAATCTCAAAATAACTGTTAATTTGATGAAATGTTCTATTTGACTCTGCCTTTTGTGCACCTTTCCATTAACTCTCCAACGTCCATTTAAGCTCAGTCCGACTTCAGGAGACCAAAAGATGAGAGCATACAAAGATGCATGCGAGCAGTAAAATTAGCAATCAAAGCTTCTTCCAGAAAGTGTTTTAGTTGCAGATAAAAATAGTGGCCACATATAAGACTTTGACCAGGCTGAGTGATTGATGCTCAAAGATGCCTCCGTGACAGACTGGCAGACGAGAGAGAAAAGTGAAGCAGAATGATTGGCTTCTCTTCTTTGATGTCGCTGTCTGACTTAGAGCTGATGGCTGGTTACATCTTCAAACCAGTTGTGCGCCGACAGTTGTAATGACCCCCAAATATTTCATCTATCATATCTGAAGAAGCAGGCTGACAACTCAATGGTGAAAATGAATATCTTTTAATGACCGAAGCTTAGATTCACATGAGAGGAACTAGCTCTTTTGCTGTTCTATTTGTATATGAGGTGAAGCCAGAAAGGCTAGTAGAGTATTTCAAATGTGCACATATGCTGTGAAAAAATTCTAAACAGTTCAGATCAGTTGGCTTATTAGTTATTTTTGATAGGTTACCCAAACCATCCTTGGCCTTGTAAATATAATTTGAATGACAATAAAATAGTAATAAATAACAAAGTGTCAAATTGATGTTTTACCAACTAGACAAATTAACCAAAATATAAACAAGCTTAAAGATTGCTCAACATATTGCCAGTGTAAACCATGTGTGGTGATCAGGCATCAAAGGCCCAGAGATGCCGCTAGTTTCTGTGTTTGTTGTGTGTTTACAGACAGACCAAAGATGCCACATCCCTTCAGCCTGCTGAGTGGGCTTCTTTCCCATGGTTCTGCGCCCTGATACCGCTTTTATGTGGAAACCATTGGTCCCTTTGGCCTAATGACACTGGATAATATATTTCATGACATCTGACATTCATTAGGTATGTTTGTTGCATCGACTAACTAATCTGCTTTTAATCTACTTTGGATCCTATAACCTTGTTGGTTGGTGTTGTGGGCCTCATCTGGACTTCAGCTGGTACAGCCCTAACAGACTTAATATATATATGTACCACTGAACCACTGAAATGTTAGTCAGAGCCTTTTGTAAATTACAAGCAAAGTGTTGCTGGGCAAAGACTTTTTTCACACAAATATTATAGCCTACATCTGAATGTGTCATTTAGCGGGTGCAGTGCGGCCATGTAGCCTACTCCAGTGCTTAGCAGAGGAGCCTACTGCAGGAGGCCTCCAAAAAACAAATAAATACAAAATAATCAACCTGACATAAGATTTGTTTAGGCTAAATAAACTAATATCTTTTACCTAACATAATTATTAGCTGTTTGCATTTAAGATCTATGAACAAATTCAGTTATTTTAATTAGACCTGAAGATATTTCTGAGTTGTATCCTTTTATTCTACGCTCTGTGTGTATGTAAAAATAGCCTATTTCTTACCTGTTCATTAAAACATCGTGCCCTACTGAAAACAAAGGTGATTTGATGCAACTGAGACTGTACGTTCACTAACGAAGATTTATTTCCAAGATTTTGCTTCCGACTAGTGGTAAACAGGGAGTGATGCATGAATCCTCCTGACCAAGAGATGGCGCTATCCAAAAAACATTTTCATGTCAGTGTTTCCGCTTGACTTTGCGAAAGACCATTTGCCGGGGATCAAAATACAAACAATGGGAAAGAAGCACAAAAAGCACAAATCTGACAAACATACTCATGAAGGTAAAGGAATATTTACATTATTACACTAGACAGCATTTCGATCAGCATAGGTTGTGTATTTTCACATGATTTGCGAAAGCACACGTCTGTAGCATCACCATCGAATACAACACTGGTATAACACATCCGATTAGTGAGTAGTAATTCACAAGGACGGTTTAGTTAAGGTGATCTTCTAATACAGATTTTGCATGTCTAGCTGTATGGCTCGTAAAACTTATTTTATTCTGGCTGTGGTTTAAGAGGCTTGGTGTGTTAGCTTATAGCATTAGCATTGTTTCGAGCAGATTGCTCTACCGTGGTATGCTGATTCTTTGTTATTGTCCATAGACTTCAATGAAAAACCGCTCAAACTGGTGCTGAAGGTGTCTGGCAATGAAGTGACCACTGGAAGCTCGAGTCGGGACACTTTCTACGATGATCAATCCACTGACAACGACAAGCCCAACAAGGATAAGAAGAAGAAAAAGAAGAAGGACAAGGACAGGGGCTTTGGCTCACCAGAAGATAAGGGGAAGAAAAAGGTACACCATGACTGTGAAGGGTGTTTATTTTTTCTCTCTGATGTTGAAGAATATAAATATATTTTGTGTCAGATGGCAAAGAAGAGAAAAGTACATGATGGGGATGGAGACGAAGACTCAGAACAATGCAGAACTCCAATACGCTCCGAACTGGATAAACTAGAAGGTAACTCAGCATTTCCCATTAACTGAACAAAATGGTGGCCCCTTGCAGTAATATATTTGTACCCATAAATACAAGTGGAACAAAAATGGCACTTTTTGTTGTTTGTTGTACGTAGAAATAACTTTATCTCTGAATAAAATTATTAAAATATAGATTGCTTAAGACACCAAAGGGTCAGCATAATCCTGTAATAAACACTGATTTTTTTTTTTTTACCATTATCTGCTATCATGTTTTAATTTTCACTTTCTACTTGGCTACTATAGCTGAGAAAGAGCAGACTCCTCTACAGGAAGCCTTGAACCAACTTCTCAGACAGCTTCAAAGGTATTTCATTTTTCCCATGTTGTCAGTATTAAAGAGGAATTAAGTGGGATGAGACTTATTATTATTGTGTGTGTTTTTTCTAGGAAAGACCCCAGTGCATTTTTCTCATTTCCTGTCACAGACCTTATTGCACCTGGATACTCGACTATTATCAAGCGGCCTATGGATTTCAGCACAATGAAGGAGAAAGTAAAGAAAGAGCACTACCAATCACTAGATGAACTCAAGGTATTAAATAGTAATGAGACTGGAGATATTTTACAGTCTGTTTGTTGGATGTGCTGAATACTTTTCTTTTTTTTATAGACGGATTTCAAGACCATGTGCGAAAATGCCATGATTTACAACAAACCTGAGACAATTTACCACAGAGCTGCACGGAAGCTGCTATACTCTGGAATGAAGATCCTAAGTCAAGTAAAGAATAATTAATCACATCTGGTTAATGCTGCATAGGTTTATCCAGAGTGACAGTCTGCTGTGATTGGTCATCCGAAATGATGAAGTTTAGAAAAATGTTAGATTAGGAAATGTTATATGGCATTAGCAGCAGTAAATTCAAAAAATAAATTTGTTACCTACTAGCCAAAAATAAAATAGCAATAAAAGTTTACACATTGTCTTGGCAGTCAGAGCTACAGTCATGTGAAAAAGTTTGGACACCCTGATCATTTTCAAGATTTTCCTTTATAAATCAATGGTTGTTGGATCAGCAATTTCAGTTAAATATATCATATAGCAGACAAACGCAGTGATATTTAAGAAGTGAAATGATGTTTATAGGATTTACAGAAAGTGTGCAATAATTAATTAAACAAAAGTAGGCCTGTGCATAAATTTGGCACTAATTATTGGAACACAAAATTTGTTTGGTAAGCTCATTGACCCTTGGCCTACATACACAGGTGACGCCGATCCAGTTGCAAGTTGTTCTCCTTTTTGCATCTTCTTTGAAGAGTGGCAACATGGGCGCCTCAAAACAACTATCAAATGACCTGAAAACAAAGATTGTTTAACATCATGGTTTAGGGGAAGGATACAATAAGCTAGCTCAGAAATTTCAGCCGTCAGTTTCCACTGTGAGGAACATAGTGAGGAAATGGAAGACCACAGGCACAGTTCTAGTTAAGGCCCAGAGTAGCAGGCCTAGAAAAATCTCAGATAAGCAGAGACAGAGGATGGTGAAAACAGTCAAACTCAACCCACAGACCAGCTCCACAGACCTACAACATGATCTGCTCCAGATGGTGTCACAGTGCATCGATCAACTATTCAGCGCACTTTGCACAAGGAGATGCTGTATGGGAGAGTAATGCGACGGAAGCCTTTTCTGCCCACATGCCACAAACAAGAGTCGCTTGAGGTCTGCTAAAGCACATTTGGACAAGCCAGCTTCATTTTGAAATAAGGTGCTGTGGACTGATGAAACTAAAATTGAGTTATTTGGACATAACAGGGATGGTATGCATGGCGAAAGAAGAGCACAGCATTCCAAGACAAACAATTGCTACCCACAGTAAAATTTGGTGGTGGTTCCATCAGGCTGTGGGCCTGTGTGGCCAGTGCAGGTACTGGAAATCTTGTTAAAGTTGAAGGTCGCATGGATTCTAGTCGGTATCACCAGATTCTTGTGAACAGTGTTTGAGAATCAGTGACAAAGTTGAAGTTGCGCCAGGGCTGGATACTTCAACAACACAACAACCCTAAACATTGCTCAAATTCTACTTAGGCATTCATGCAGAGGAACAAGTACAAGGTTCTGGAATGGCCATCTCAGTCCCCAGACCTGAATATTATTGAAAATCTGTGATGCGATTTAAAGCGGGCTGTCCATGCTTGGGCACCATCAAACTTGACTGAATGAGATGTTTTGTAAAGAAGAATGGTCAAAAATACCTTCAACCAGAATCCAGACCCTCATTGGAAGCTATAGGAAGCATTTAGAGGCTGTTATTTCTGCAAAAGGAGGATCTACTAAATATTGATGTAATTTTTCTGTTGGGGTGCCCAAATTTATGCACATGCCTACTTTTGTTTAAGTAACTATTGCACACTATTGATTCTGTAAATCCTATAAACTTCATTTCACTTCTCAAATATCACTGTTTGTCTGCTATATGATATATTTAACTGAAATTGCTGATCCGAACAGCCAATGATTTATAAAGGAAAATCCTGAAAATGATCAGGGGTGCCCAAACTTTTTCATATGACTGTACATCATCTGAATATTTAACAATTCTTAAAAAAATAATAATAATAAGACAGAGAAATTTTATATTTACTATGTATTATTAATGCTGTATTCCTATCACCATAGATAGACATTGTTCAGTTTTTATTGACATATTTCTCTTTGTAAACATTGTATATTGTATAAATTTGCCCCTGCCATTGCATTATCCATTAAAGAACATGGAGTGGCAGTAGAGAGCTTCACATTTGTTTAAAGCATTGCCTCATGCTGCACAGCCCTAGTAGAGGACTAACCTGTTATTTTCACTCCATGAAGCCTTTTGACATGTAGTTTTTAGGAGCCCGGAGTAAAAATAAAATGTTTTGGTTTTTTACAGGAGCGACTGCAGAGCCTGAAGCAAAGCATTGAGTTCATGTCTGGTCTTGACCCTGTTGCCAAACAGTCAGGGAAGTGTGATGAACCCACAGGACTAGATCCGAGCAGAGAGGGAGCTATGACCACAGACAGCAGCGAGAGCTCCCAGGCTCCAAGCACTCCCAGGTTGTTTTTTATGTTAGGAAGATATAAAATACAATAGGAATGTGTATTTTTGAGAGTATGTATATTAGAGTATGTATTGAGAGTATTTATACATTTCTCACTACAGTAACAATAGCTTAAAAGCTTTTGTTTTGTATTTTGCCATCATTACAATAATTAGTAATGCTGACCAAAGCCATAAACTTTGAAACTTTACATATTGCAGTCAGTGAATCTACTTTTTACATCATTTAATTTACATGTCATTATAGTGTTCATTGATTCTGCAAAACCGCTTTTTTACAGTGATGCTTTAGAATGTAAGGAATGCCAATGAGCATGCTGGGTCTTGTTTGCTGCTCTCACAGTGCACTTTTCTAACTGCTGTGCTGTTTCCCAGTGATATAACAAAAACCAGGACATATAAAAGAGAAATGGCCTAGAGATGCCTCTCCTCTCTACTTTTGTATTCAATAGTCTTCAACCTTCTGTCTCTGTAAAGGAGATACATTGGTTCACAAGTTGAATTGTGCTTATTGACGTCAGTGAAATGCTTACAGGTAGTTTCTTAATAATGAAATTCAGTCATGCGTAGGTGTTCTATCTCTTCCTACAGTAGTTAGCAGGTCAGTAATTATCAGTATTATTTTTTTCTTGTTTTTAAATGTGTTTTCACTGCAGACATGACAAGGATTCAAAAGAGGACTCTGCAAAGGCAGAGAAAGAGCTAGAGGAAATCCGCAAGGTCATTGAAGAATCTGGCGGAAAGCTCTCAAACCGGGTGCTGCAATGTGATGTAAGCCACTATATTGCTTTATTAATTTGTTCTTTCCCCTCTAAGTGCAGAGCAAAGATGTTATGCAACTAGATATACATAAGCAGCAATAATGAAAGCATAGCCTTAAAGATAATTCAATTTCTCTAATGACATGAGAAAGAAAAGTTAAACAAAGTTCAGAGTTCACCAGTACTTCGCCCAGGTCAGTGTTAGTCAAACTTTTTATAACAATACCATTTCACAAAGTGCTTTTTAAATCCCAAATTTTGTAATCCACCCAAATTGTGGTAATATGTCTTGTGCAAACAACGCATGACGAGTTATCTGAAAATCCAAAGGGACAAGTAGGCATCTCTATTATTAGAATTAAATTCTTATGGCATTCAAGAGGAGTCTAAAAGACAAGCGTTATCTCTTTTTAGTGTGATGTTTATATATTTAAAATCATGTATCAGTCCAGTTCTCGTGGAATGATTAAGGAAATCATTCAGTCCAATCAAAATTCAGAAATGTCATATTTCTTCTGTAGTTGGAGTTTTCTCGTCAAAAGACTGATGGTTCCACTACCCTGGCTATTCTCAACGCTGCTGATCCAGCAGTGGGTGGTAAGAGGTCCTTTTTTCTAAAATATTTAGGAAAATAGACAATTCTTAACACAGATGTTCTTAATTTTTGTTTTTAAAGATCTGGGTTATTGCCCTGTCAAGCTGGGCATGATGTCCAACCGGTTACAGAGCGGTGTCAACTGTCTACAGGGCTTCAGAGAGGACAAAAGGAATAGAATCACTCCAGGTTACTGCATTTCCTTCCACAGTAATTGCAGATGAAATTATTTCATCTATAGTGCTAATGACCTGTGATAATGCATTTTTAGTGTCCTACATGAACTATGGGCCATTTACCTCCTTCGCGCCCACATATGACTCCAGTTTTGCTAATATCAGTAAAGACGATTCTGACCTCATCTACTCCGTCTATGGAGAGGAGTCCAGTCTGCAGGGCTCAGACAGGTATGTGACCACTGTGGCACCCTCCTTAGACGTCTTTTAAGACATTCCACAATGATTACCTTCCAGATGTTGTGTGACAGACTAGACAGACATTTGCAGATGTTTTGTATATTGGGTGGATGATCATTCAGAATCAATGTTTATTGTTTCCACACATTTGTGGCTTTGAGCTTAGTGTGAGTATATGTAAAAGGTATTATTATAGTTTGCAGTGTCTTTGTGACAGCGTGTAGGAGGTGCAGCGGTGGCTTCATTGTGTTTACTGTCTTCTCATTGTACTACTCTAACAAAGTAGTTCTATTGTTTTTTTCCTTCTAGTTCACACACAATAACAGTGATTTTTCTTTTTTTCTTACATGTGCATACAGTATATCAGAGTTCCTCGCTAAATCTGATGAATATGTGTACAAAATGGCTGACAACATATTGGATGCAATGACAAATGGAGAACATTCCAAAATCTTGAAGGAGACAGGGCAGGAACAGGTAAATGTTATATTTATGTATATATTTAAGTGTTTTTTTTTGTTTTTTGTTTTTTAAACAATAAAGGAATTATACTCTACTGTATTTTGTCTTTTAGACTCTGGAAGAACCAACAAATTCTGAAGTAGATGACAAAAATGGCATGGAGGTGAGTGACGAAATTTGGTGTACTGAATTTCAATGTTTAAGTATTATTTACCACAACAATTTAATTGTTTTATCTGTTCTCAAAACCACCTATACTAGGTGGAAAAATGGAACATAACTAACTTGGCATTGTCATTATATATAATGTTCACAGATGGTTGATGCATCATCCAGCTGTGTCAACATAATTGCTAGTTAGCAGTGATCCAGTGAGCCATGGAAAACAGTTCCCTTCAAAACAGTGTTAGTCATTCAGAGCTGCTATTGGAAGTTGGGGAGGCCTCTGTTTTCTTTCTGTGCCTGCTCACTGGGTGCCTCAATTGGCCCTCAGAGAAGGAGAGGAAATAAGAGTGTAGCCCTTCGTTAGGCACACAGCAAGCCTCTGTGTGCACAGCCTGGTGCTTTTGGCTGCACTTTGCTCTCATCCTCTTCTAACGCATCACTTCTTTTCTTTGTTAGGTTTGACTAGAGGAGTAACTAAAGACTAAGTATAAACTGCTAAGAGGAGTCATGGCACTGAATATTTTCCCTCTATTTGACAGGTAACAGAATCTGAAGCCGCCAAAATTGACAACTTGGCCAATGAGGAGTGCTCTGAAGGTAATGGTGTGACAAAAGCTAACTGTTTTAGCCCATATGTCCCCTGCCTGGTCATAGTATTCACTCTGTGTCCTTTGTCTTTGCAACATTAGTTGTTCTAATATATTTACGATTTGTACAGAATACATGTTTTTTCTTTATTCTGATGCAACTTCCAGGAAGAGACTACAAGCAACACAAGAAGTGTCTGATTTGTGCTAATGTGTTGCTCTTTCTCTTGGTCACAGAGGTCTTGCACATCCAGCAGAAACTGGATGAGACTACAAAGCTACTGCGAGACTTACTAGAAGCCCAGAAGGAGCGTCTAAGCACTAAGCAGCCACCTAATACAATTTGCCTTTTGGCCCCAACTACCAAGGAGCTGGAGCTGGGTAAGAGCCCTTCTTTGTACTCAAGGCCAGTAGAGCCCTCACCAGGGGGCTCTCGGGCAAAACTTGCTCCTTCAAGTGGGGGTTTCTGGTCTGCAAGGGAGTGCTGAAGATTTTTTGCATTCGTATAATTAGGTAGAGGCCATCTAGTCTATACATTCCTAAGGACCAACAGTTTAAGAAAATGTTATCTTAAATATCTTATTAAATATCCTTTCTCTCTATAAAAATATATACAATTTTGATAAAACTGTAAGATTGTTATTTTTTTGTTTGCAGTTGAAAAGGTAACGGGAAACTTGACAAAGCTTACGGGACAGGTGGCACCTAGTGACGTTTGCAGCCTCCATGGCGTTAGGAAAGCTATGGGCATTTCCTTACCCTTCGAAATGTCAGAGAATTTCATAGACCTCTCTACAGGTAAATGGCTTGCCCAAATACTTTTCAGTATATAATTAACTCAGAATTAAGCTAATCAGATATGTCTGCCTATGTTTTCAGTTCAAGAAACGGCTGAACCCTTGGAGACTCTTTCAACATGTCCAGATGTGACACTAGTTGTAGCTGTAAACTAAATCACATTTCCGAACTGAATAACTTAAGTTTTGTATGATCATTCTTTTTGTGTGATGTTTGTATGCATTTCAAACAATAAACATTTTATATACATTTGTTTGTTAAAGATCAGTGTTTAGACTGACTAGACATTTATTACATTCTGTACAAAATTCAAGCTTGCATTTGTTCACAAAAAGTCAAATAACCACATTTTCTAGATGAGATGATATAATAAGGCACACAAAGATAAACGTTGATAAGTAACCAAAAGCCTTACAGCAGAGCCATGGACAGGATCAAAAGAGTCACATTTAACAGAGATTCTTTATCTGGGCACAGCAAGAGTGAGCAGATGGTACTCATGCAGCACATGAATTGGTATGTGTCCTGTTAGCACATCTTCACTGAATTTTTAAATCGACTTTAATCCAGCCAAACTGCACAGATACAATCTCTATGTTGTGCTCATAATATACCCAGCCTTGAATGTTAAGCAGAACCAACAAGTGAAATGCATTAGGAATCCAAATAATTGCAATCTTTCTTACTTAATTCATAACCTTAATATAAAAGCACATTATGGCACTGCCAATCTATTTCACATATGCAATGCTTGTTACACAGTAACAGCAATATGCAAAGTGTGTCTTTCAATGTATGACCCAAACCGGATCCTTCGTTTTTTCAAAGTACCTTAGGTCTTCAAAATAGAATTAACATTATTTTTTTTTATCACATTTACATAAACATAAAAGGCTCCCAAAAAAATAAAAATAAAAATGTTGATTGAGAAACCATACAAGTAATTCCATAGTCTTCATGTTATCCATTGGTGGCGCTTGTGTGGCATGTAAACTTTTGACTTCAGTACATGAGTCCTTCTGTCTTACTGCTGGCCTCAGCTCAGACCCATACCCTGTTGCTTGCTCATGTCCGTACAAACAAAAAACGTCTTTAACTCCCCCTTGCCTTTAACACTGATGAATCCTCGACATTCACACGAGTAGCCCAGTTTATCAAGCACAGATGATGTCTCTTCTGTAACCTACAAAAAGGATAACCAGGTTGCTAAAATAGTAATTTATACTGTAGATACTTATAAAAGTAGAACTATATGAAAATGTATACCATAAATGTCCTCAAATTACCAGAAAATAACATACCTGTATTTTTCCAAGCTCCCCAGTGCTCTCCATTCTACTGGCCACATTTACTGTATTGCCCCAGATATCATACTGAGGTTTTCTAGCTCCAATCACCCCAGCTATGACTGGACCATGGTTTATGCCTGTAAAAATAATAATAGGTTGGTATATAGTTGATATAGTATTCAAAGAGTACAGCAATGGGGTTTTGATGACTTTATCCACAGCAGAGAATGTTTTACCATGAGCAATAATCTTTCATTTTTCACTGAAATGCACACAGATCCACATCACTGTTTCTTTTAAAAGTACTGCTAATAGCTGCTAAACAATATGTATTAATTTCAAGTGCTTTCAAGTCCTTGTATATCAGATTTTGGTAACTATTTCAGAGTTTATATTTAACAGTGATAAAATGTGATGACTGTTAATCAGTCAAACCCAGACCCTTACAGATGAACTGGAGATACATACCCACACGCAATCTGAAGTTGTTAAAGGAATGTCTGTTTATGCCATCTAATTTGCCAATTAGAGCAATGGCAAACTCCACCATGATTCCTATCTGGGCATTTTGTCTGTCTGGGTCCTACATTTAAAAAATTATAGTTGTATCAATTCAAACTTTCAGATGAATGTATTATGGCAAATATAAGTACAGTACATAGAATTGTACCTGATTGTTCTCCTGACCGGGTGTGCCACTGAGCCCTGCTGCTGCCATGTATGTGCTCCCAATAGTTTTGATTTTTTCAACACCACTGAACTTTGGCTTTGACAGCAGCTGTAGTGTAAGACATAGAAGATTAATTAAAGGACATAAGTGTGTATAATGCTCAGGTTGTGATCTACAGAGACAGAATGCAAACCTCATCAAAGTCAGCAATGATCTCATTGAGCAGCCTTAGACATTCCAGTCCTTCTTTGTTGATGTCACATTCAGTGTAGAATTCTTTAAAATCTGGCACTGAGGCGAACATCACACATACACAGTCGTAAGACTTGTAGTACAAGTCCTGTTGATGAAAAGGCAAGCAGTTTGGACATACAGCCCTCTAAACACAGGTCCTCTATTTGACATTATATCATTTGTCTATAAAATGTACAAACATAAAATGAGAATAAATTGCTATCATAACTAGTTTCTTTGGAGTTACAATAAAGAAACATTTTGTCCCTTTGATCTTATAAGAGAAAGACATAATAATAATATAGTGACATTTTTCCAAGCTTATTGTCACATTAAGATGATGAAAATGTCTACATACTGAAGTCCTACCCAAGATGATAAATTCCAGTTCAGACAACATACATTTGTTTATAGAAAACTTGAAGTCACCTCATTCTTTTTATTTTCTCCAACAAATAGTGAGGCCACATGTGCAGGAAGCACGTTCTCCAGGAGAAGACGGTTCAGGTTTTCTCTTGTCTCAATCTCATCCTGCTCTGTGCGGTTTTTGTACTTCAGCAAGAAGTCCTGTCGAAAGCATGCCTCATTCTAGCAGACAGAAACCACATAACGGTTTTTATTCATCTGGATGCCATTGGATCAGAATGCTTGTGTGCTTACCTGTTGTGAAATGATGAGCATTGTCACCAGGAATAAAGTGATGTAAATACAACTCATCACTCGTGGGTGCTTCACAAGGCCTAAATATTTCAGAATATACTCCTCTTCTTGGCTGTTCAGCAAAGGGTATATTGACTGAAAATTATTTACATCATTCACTAGTCTATTTGTCTACATTAGATATTTTCAGATATCACTGCTAAAGCTATATGGAACATCACAGGACTTACCTGCTGCAGTTCCAGTTTCCTGAAGCTTGAGCAAACAACACATTTCCATAAAACTCAAAGATATCCTGCTTAGACTTGAGTATGAGGACATAGTAGATTACGGAAGCCAGAGTCAAGAAAAGCACTTTGAGCTCAAAGCTCACTCTCAGGAATACTCCACATGCGACCAAAGACAGTAAGCAGCACAGTACTGAGTACTACAGGGAGAGAAGAAAGCAGACGACCATAATTAGCCTCAGCCAAATAGCTGCTCCAGAAAGAGTGAACCATTTTACTGCAGGTACAGCAGTATTCACTCACAGGGAGGTAGTAAAGGTCTTCTAAATCCTGCTGTTGGGACTCATTGGTATAAGTCATGTCATGACTGTCACTGGAACAGTTGCTCACAACTGTCTGGGTAAAGCACTGAATAAAACATATTTGACACACATGTCACCAGAGGACAACATGCTTTCAAGTGTGGTATGGCAGCTATGGAGTGTAGTTACAAATAGAAAAGTTCATAATGACCTTCTCTCAGCCCTTCACACTAAGACTTACCAGATTGAACACAGCCATGATAATGATGACAGCAGTAGTAGTTGTGGCTAAAGGGAGGCGCACACATGGCTGCTTAACCACTGCCTCTGACACAGCTGGAAGCCACTGACAGTGTGTCAACTTCTCTGAGAACAGGTGCTAGACAAGAAGATGAATAATGAGGAAAATACATGTAAGGTTGGCACATGCCTGGCCCCTAAAATCACATCGCACAAGCCCATAAGGTATAAGAATTAAAGCTACACTCTGTTACATTCTGTTCAAGTATTCTGTTCTTTTCACGTCCATCATACACTCAAATGTATACTGACATAATAGGCAAAGGATATGAATAAACTGAATGATACAAATAGCACCAAGAAATCTTTTCCAGTGAGTTATTTTCAGCATCGTGTGAACTGAAGAGTCACTATGACTATTCATGCCCAACCCAAAATGTCAAGTCATGTGATGCAGCTTCAGTCTCCCTATTTAGTGAAGGGAAATTCAGATACCACTTTACTGCACCTCTATATAATCCATAACCTTTGTTTCACCTTTGAAGCAAAAGCAATAGTTCACTGAATATATTGGTGGAATGTTTAGATAAATGCAGTATAATAATCTTAGGTAGAGTAGAGCTTGATTTGTTTAACAGTTCTCATACTTTGTTGAACTCAAAATATAGTATATCCTCCAAGTGCTATGTAAGTACCAACCTGAAGGTTGCCTGCAAAACAAATGGCCATGGCGAGCAATAGGACCAAAGACAACACTCCAAATGTAATGCCCAGCTTCTGTTGACTAGAAGATAACAACGTAATGTATTGATTAATAAACTTTAAAGTTAAACTATCATGTGACCTTAAACACAATACCAAAACAGACTTACTTTTTTGTCACAAGTATCTGGATCAAGAAGATACATATGAAGATGAATATGGCACAGCCAACATAGTGCTTAAACATCGGCAAATCTAGGGCTCGATACTGTGAAGAAAACACATTTTTAAACACCCTTTGCTGAAACATATACACATTACAGGCAAAGTTGAGAATCCAGGCATTCTACAGGATGCCTAGGCTCGACCAGGCAAAATAGGAAATTAATCATTATTCTCAGCTCTGCTTAGCCATTCTATAGAATGCCTGATTATTAACTTTGCCTGGAACATAAATAATAGTATTTTTATTATGATGCACATTTCTGCTACTATGTTACTAACCTGTTTCTCCAGGTCTTTTTTCGGGAACCAAAGGGCTAAACTGCCAGTATCTTCAGATTTGGACCACTGTCTGGGAGAGCAGATCCCACATTTTGTTACAACTAGTCATAAAATCAAAGAGATATTTAAACAATTATTGAGACATCCACCTACTTGCTGCTGAGCTCATCTATTGTGGTTGTCATTTCATTGTGGAGTTCCTCATCAAATTTGCTCTTTTGGGATTTGATTCTGCATAAGAAAGGACAATGAGTACTTGGCACAGAGATGAAAGGACAGGAGGGGGGTGATTCTAAATCAAATCATGCAGTGCAGGTGACCCAGTACAGCTACTTTTTATACCTCTGAGAGCATTAGTTGGGGAGAGAAAGAGAGGATTTCAGGCTGTTAGAAAGCTGTGTAGAGGGAGGGTGGGTTAAATGGGGTCTTAGGTGTCACTGCGGCGCCTCTGGAAACCCCCTTCTTAAACAGGAAGGAAACATCAACAGATGCACCAGCCCAAATGTTTGCCTGCCAGTCCCATGATGAGTACAAGGAGCAGCCCTCTACTACGTTAGACATAAGATCACAGTTAAATCAGTCCTGTTAGTTTAGAGACTACCAGTCGTTCTCACACTGCTTTTTGGCTAATAAAAATATTATTTGGAGATAAAAGTGAATCACAGTAGTCATCTAAATTTGAACACCTTATTTTAAGGGAAAAAGCAATGTGGTCACAAGGCAGTGGGTTTGAAAATGGACCTTGCATGTCACAAAGCCCCACTCACTTATAGCTGCTGAACGGAGGAGGAGGCAATGTGAACGGCTCTTCAAGAGACTCATCAAAACTATCCAAACCCAAGAGTGAGACAAAAAGAAACTCAATCATAGAAAGGAATGGAAGGAGGTCACAAATAACAGCAACGTAAACCTGTACGTATGTACATGTATGCAACATCTGCTCCTTAATAGGATCCATTTGTTAGTACATAATGATAATTATGACCAGTAGTCAAGCCAGATTACTACATCAATATCAATCAACATCTATAAGTCAGACAAAAGGATTGAGAAAAAGCCTTTATAGAGCACTACCTGGAAGGGCTGGTTAAATGGTCTGGAATATTTTCAATAGGCAAGAAGGGTGCTAATAGCAATACATTATATGGTATTCTTGCATTTGTCAGCTCCTTTGCATGGTCACACAACAATTCAATAGCAATTTCCAAGTTTTAGTGCCAGATGGCCTCCCTGTCTTTGGCGACGTGGGTCACAGGTCAGAGCACAAAACACTTTGTACTGGTTGTAATTCAACTGCAAACCTTCAATTTTTGTTTGCAATGTGCTAACTATATTATTGTATTATTTTTATTTTATATTGCCTTTTAATTAATAATTCATTAATGTTCTAAGAATTTATAAACATTATGTCTTTTTTACTGAGAAGAACAAACTAATCAGATGAGATTACATTGTTCTCACCCATCAGTAATTGCAGAACCCCCAGCAGATCGAAGTGGGATATCCTAAAAAGGCAAGGAAACATATTCAATTATTACAAATGCAAGATAACAATAGTTAATACCCTGCCCTGAGCAATGTCTGTGATGGATATTGTTTTCCTCAATCTAGTCTATTCACATTGTTCATTATGAAAACGCTGAAATTCGTATCTACCTTGCGGGGTTTTCCATTCACAATATTGTCAGAAATAAAACCCTCTCGGTTCTGAAGGTGGGCAAATGGTTTCACTGCTCCCCATGATTCAAGATAACGTGTCATTCGCACAGATGCCCGCATTTTTATGCCATCATTCACCCGAGGTTTGGGTTCATTGCGTGTGTTACGCATCGGGTCCTTAGACTTGAATAAAAAACATACATACATACAGATTAGCACAGCTGTATTTACATGTCAAAGGGATTCTGTTTTCCAACTTGAACTCACTCGCGGATCAATCACTAGGTAGGTTCGGACATTGAGCTCCTTGAGGTAAGGGTCCCTCAGATGGCCATTGCCTTCCTCCACCTCATATGCCTTGTTTAGGTGTTTCAGAGTGGCCTCCGTTATGTGAACACGCCTAAATGCAAGGGTATAACCATATTGATAATCAGTACCAATCATGAAGACTCTGGAGTGTTTAAGTTGATTATCCAAACATTATATAATTTTATGGCAACAAAAACCTGTTTAAATGAGAAATGAGAATTGACATACCCTGGTACACCTCCAGACTCCATGTGATTGGCCAGAGTAACATCATGAGACCACACATCAAACTGCCACTTACGGAGGCCGATAACACCGCAGAGCACATTTCCTGAGTGAACTCCCACTCTCATGTTGATTTCCACTACTGTGGCCTCCCGCACCTGTCTACAGAGCAACACTTCAACATTCACTCATGTTTGACCAGTCTTTAAGCTTGTAAAGTGACACTTACTTGATTGCCTCACACATGTCAAGGCCCATTTTGACACAGTTTTTTGCATGCTTAGGCAGGGAGACTGGCAGCCCTGACACACAGTAATAACAGTCTCCAAGGATCTTGATTCGCATGCACTCATTTTCCTACAAACATAAAAAGAAGAGCTTTTACATTGTTAGCATTGGACGTAGTTATTACTCACCAAAAAAATGATTGTATAGATTGTGTAGAAAAGAAGGAGGTGACTAACCTTTGCAATTTGGTCAAACTTTCCAAACAGCTCATTAAGCATAAGGACAAGTTCCTTGGGAGAGCAGTCACTAGCCAGTTGGGTGAAGCCAACAATGTCTGCATAAAGAATGCTGAATGCAAAGAGAGAGTCAGTTTATTATTTGAATAAAACAATAGACATTAATTGTATTACTATGATTTCATTTATTTTTGCATGTATGATCAATGGTCTCCATAAACAGTCAATTTTCTCTAAGTAACTCAAGAGTAAGACTTTAATAATCAGTGTGTGAAAGATCTAAACATTTCAATGTACAGAGCAGACAGTTGCTGTGTTGGAAAACCTCCACAAGGCCAAATCCATGAGTATGTAAAGACTTCTCTTCATGAATTGTGTGCATGAACGCTATTCATGTACATAGCAATGCTGAATATGACACACCCTGCAAGTGAATTCTCATGTGTAATCTCAGTTAGGTCTACATTTCTGTCCAAATATAAAGAAAGAAGGTAATAGTGGTAGTAGTGCAAATGATGGCAACCAAACAGCAGAGGGACTGAATGACCTGATGTGTTAGCACATAAGAGACAGACTAAAACAGCTAGGTGATAGACAATGGAGCTAATGACCTGTCTGACAAACATAATTATAGAGATTGGTTAAGGATGCAACCTATCGTTCAGCAAGTGCAGCACTAAATGTACACAAACATGACAATAGATCTGTGATTAACATAGCTCTAAACAGACCGCTCTGAATGATTGAAACAATTTCATTTGAATCTTGGTTTAAGATAGAAAACAGTATCCTTATAAAACCCACTCTTGTATATATGCCAAGATGAGCTGCTGAGCCATCTGCCAAAGTTCACTTCAAGCTGACCTACTGTCTGTCAGCACCAGCTCAATTAATTAAAGTATTGTAAAACAAAGAGCTGTAACTGGGTCACAGCACAAAACATAATAAGACATGTTTGGAGAATTGGACAGAAATATTCATTTTCTCAAGTACTTTACTTCTAACTACATAATTTATATTTTTCTGTGGGCTAAACAGCAGTCTAAACATTTACTTTCAATAGCAAAAATGATTATGTAGATAAATGTTTAATGTTACATCATTTGTGTTATAATACGCACTATGTGATTTACGGATGTGATTTTATACCTCACATTCTCATGTCTTTTCACATAGAGGCTGTGGAAGTTGTTATCTTTCACCAGCCGCTGTTGCTCCTCCTTATCTTTACAGTCTTGTAAGCGCTCCATAATTGCCAGCTTCATCTTCATGGAGATGTAGACGGGCAGAACAGACTGCAATAGGTTTTCCTGTAACAAACACAACCAGCTAGATTTAGATATATTTAGAAGTGGCTAAATGCAGTTTATAGAACATATTATCGTTCAGAATAATTCAGTGTGAAAAATGATGTTTTAGACATTAATCTCAACAAGTATGTTTCAAAATAATGTTCAACTTTCACAGATAAAGAATGTTCTTGAGAAAGCATTTTGACAACAATCTGTAGTTCAAAAGGAGTGTATAATAAACACATAGCACTATTATATAGTATTATTAGGGTCTGTCCAACACAAAGATGAAAAAACATTTCTCTTGCACAAAAAGGGATGTTTTTGTTTTTAATGTAAATTTTGTGCAGATGTTATCAGTTAAAACCTCTATAGGAATGTCCTGTTTAAGCCCCACCTATAATTAAGATGGATTCATCAGACACATTTGAGCTCACATAATCATAATCATACACGAAACAAGCCACAGTCCACAGGGTGTGCAAAAGGGGCATTGCACCCTTATTTGAGGCAGCTAAAATAGTGACATTTAATAAAAAGTATTGTCTTTGCACCCTTTTAAAAGTCAGAAACTCAAACTCAGTGAATTTGATCTAAACCTAGAAGAGGCATTCATTGCATTAATTCTAAGCTTCAAATAAAACATGTTTTGTTGTTCAAAGAAGTAAGACATTGTTCTATAAAAGGTATAACGGTAACATTAGTCAAAAATCAACAAAATATTATGATTTATAAGCCTTTTGACCATATTCTATTTATAACAATTCCCCAAATTTCCAAGTTATGGGAAATGTTCCAGAAATTTATCTGAAATCTTCTGCCCCTTTGCAACCCAAGTCAGCAATATCACAAAAAGTACTATGTATTGCATAAAATTGATCATTAATAGTAATTTACAAAGACTGGCTGGACAACTGTAAAATGTCAACGCTGAATTAATGTGACACACGTGTACAAGTGTGTCACATTGTAGACATAAATGATAGTCCTTTCATGCAGGATTAAATATCCACAACCTGCATCTTATGAATCTATATAATAACATAAAACTTATTGTCAGCAGTTGTGCATATGTGTGAAGTGATTGCAGTTTGATGATCTTGCATGTTAGACCATGTTAAACATTTTATATATTACATTATTTGTTATTTTGGAGAAAGGGTCATATATTATTTAAGGTTTGTCTTCCTTGTGCTCCTTTTCAATTATGTAAAAATATATGTTATTTTTGGTATCTCAGACAGATGAAATAGGCTGAGTACTTGGACCAGAGTGCACTCACCTGTTGTCTCTTCTCTATTTCCAGTTTCATGCGCATGCTCAGACTCCTCAGTGTGTCCTGGAACGTTTGCCTTAGTGTTTTCTCCATCAAGACCTTATGAAAGGCTCCCACTATACTGCCACACAGAAAAACCACTGCATTCGACACCAGCTATAAAAGAGGGAAACAAACTGTGACCAAATGAACATACTCCTACATAGGACTTAATACAGTAACACATGATAATTTGCTTCACCTGGTTGGGAAGATAAGGCAGGGTTTGCTTCCTGTAAACTGTGAGTTGAAGTGTAACAACTAAGATGTGCGATACAGAGGAGGCAATGCTGAGGAGTACCGCATGCCACAGCTGGAATGGCAGCATTGTGTACACAGTGAAGATGATGAAGAGAAAGAAAGGCACCTGAAAGTACAGTTCATTTAATTCATGAGAAGCGTATTCATTTATTGCTGTAGGGGGACACAGATGTTTGGAGACTAACTCAGTATTTATGTGATTAAAGTGGGGTACAATGGTCTGTTAGCTGTGGGGCTGACACAGTGACAACAATGACAAATGACCGTTCATTTACAAGGGGCAATTTAGAGTCACCAAGGCATGCATAACTTTGGATGGTGAGTAGAAACTAGAGTAACCAATTGACTGTAGTAGCCACAGGGAGGATCAAAATTGTTCTGTTACGGGTCAAGAGAATATATGTCTTGTACTGAAAAGTAAAAGGTGCACTATGTAACTTTCCTGGTAGAGGATTCACCAAGCAGGTGACCAGGTCAATAAGTTACTGGTCAGATTTGTGGAGAGATGACCCTGCTCACAGTAAGAAAGCAATGTATTTTTAGCAACAAAAACACCTGTAATTGAATAAATGCAAGATAAATATGTTTAATACCATACTGTGGAACATTCCAGGCAAAGCAACAGCCTCCACCTCATCAATGAAGATGAGGTGGAGGCAGACCTTCTACCCAAAAAGTTACAAAGTGTACCTTAGTTTAATTGTTTAAGATTGTATAAAAAGAACAGATCGATTTAAAATAAACTTTGTGGACAAAAGGATTACATTATAGTGACTTTGACAACACCTTTATGCTGCTATTCCATCAGAAATCAAAATGGCGTTACCTGATCCCAAGGCAGAAAGATGGGTACACTGAAGATGAAGGTGAAGCCCATGGACAGGTGTGTGGCCCAGATGATGAGTCCCAGGAGCCGCCTCCATCTCTGCGACAGCACGTCTGTACACACGCACACGAAGACGGCCAGAAACACACACAAGCTGCAGCTCACCACGCTGACAAAGGCACAGTGTTCCTCTGCACTCTACACCAGCACCAGGAGAGACAAAAATAAACACATTTTATTACTGCCACATTGACTGTTTGCCCTGGGTATATCTGACACTGTAAATCACAGGGGGATTCCAATAGACTGCCTTTTGCACAGGGGCTTGCAGGGGTCTGTTTATGAGCCAAGTCTTGACAGTAGACATATACAAATATAAAGCTTTAGTAGACTTGTCACAATAGCACATTTAAAGTGTGATATACTACATAAATATATATATATATATATATATATATATATATATATATATATATATATATATATATATATATATATATATATATATATATATATATATAAATGCTATGCCACTGACATGATCAAACCCCTGAACTCCAAAGAAGGGTAACCCCCAAATGTACACTATCAGTGAAAAACTGGAGGATAACACAACTTAAGCAGATGCTTAGTATCTATATGAGACATGGGCACAGCTAAAATAACAACAATTTCCCTACTAGTGCAAATAAAGTAAACGTGATCAAATACTAACCCCCAAAATATTGTTTCATCAACCATATATTAAACAAGTCAATATATTAATTATAATTGCATAGTTGTGAGTCTTTTACATTTATACATTTTAATTCTCCTGTCTGGTCCTGAATATGTTTACATGCCATATTTGGAAAAGACATCTACCAACTGTATCATATAGTTTTTGTGTGTTGTGCCTATTTTTGAGGTTTAAGGTAAAACAGGGTTAATGTGAAATAACAAAAGGTTTAAAAGCAAAAGAATGAGACAGTCCCACAAAGTCAGAGTTTATAGATCTCCGCTCTGAGGAGGCCATCTCTGCATTGTATGCTGAGCTTTCTGGTTACCATGGTAGCACTGCTAAAGGGCACTTCTAAACTGAAACACTTTGTGCTCTCTGTGTTGTCTTAACAAAACCTCGGCTCAAAAAGAACAATAATTTGATATAAACTGGATTTTACACAGGTTATCCCCACCTACTGTTAACACTAACAGAGTAAAAACACCAAGAAAATGGAAACAAAGTAGCTAAATTTTATTTGACTACACAGGCATTGAGGCATTTAGAAATTACCAAGTGAATGACATGAGGACATTATAAATGCATGCTCTCATTGGACTTTAAAATAATAAACCAAATAGAAGTAAGTAAGCAGTAAGTGGTTTATCAGCTAAAAGTGCCAAATAACAGCAGGGCCAGGTGGTGGTGAGAGTGGCACTTATCAAAAAGCCAGTTTCCCATTCAGAGCTGCTCTTCATTAGATGGTCTACAGAGGAGTGGAGTTATATAAGCCCACAGTGGCTTTTGGACACTGCTACTGGACCTGCTGCTTCTTTTTCTACAGCTGCAATAGAAGCGTAATTCTTCTAGCATTGCTATATTAAAATAATTGAAAATGACGATTAACAGAGATCAAAAAAAGTTCAAATATGATCTATGTAAAATATGGCCTAGTAGTATCCATTAGGTAAAATTACAATAGCAGGAAGGATGTGGGAAAAGTCATGATCTGCTAAGACAGAAGTTTACAGTTTACAAATAGCCATTAGATCACAGGACTGGGTGGTAACCTGGCTTCAACCATGCCAAAATCAACAGCACTCTGCCAATACAAATGAATTTATACAGAGTTCACTTTGGATTTGGCAACAGCTCCATGTTTCCTTTGTTTGTTACATTTTAGTAATAATAGCAATGGAGCTAATTTTCTGTCCCACAACAAACATTTTTTGTAAAGCAACAAGAGGAAGTAATATCCATACATTAATAATAATAATAATAATAATAATAATAATAATAATAATAATAATAATAATAATAATAATAATAATAATAATAATAATAATAATAATAATAATAATAATAATAATAAACACATGAATGAATAGCTTTGGGACTGAACAGACTTGTTATGCTTCTTATGGATTTCAAGTGACATCACATCTGGACAAAACATATTCATTTTATTCAATAAGTAATGAGTAGAGATTGATTTTGTATTTCAGCAGCTCTCCACTGAACAACTTCTCTTGATCACCCTAATGGAATTAACTGCATCCTTGTTTGTCCGGTAGAGATGGGGCACGTTCATTGTGTCCTCTACAACTTCTAGTGAGTTAGTGAGTTAATAAATTGGACCAAGATATCTGTAACTATAACTATAATCAGGGCTGGTCAATATGGTGATAAAAATGTAATCATGATCTAATTTCTGTGACAATATCCTATTTTGGTGTAATTGCCATGTCAAGATTACCTGATTTTTTATTTAATGCAGTTCTCTGGTTAAAAAGAGACACTTTCCATTATACATCTATTGTTTACTATAACCGGAATCATAAATTTTTTGGCATATTGCCCACCTCTAACTATAATCCACAGCAACATTTACAGATGTAGACTTACCAGTCCTAGGGCAAAGAAGAGAATGAGGAGGCTTGCACAGGAGAGCATGGAGAGGCCCAGCAGCAGCACTAGTGGCTGATACTGGCTGATGCAAGAGAATTTCCGATACAGCGCCTCATTTTTCAGTTCCTGGTCATTCAAAAGGTACTTTCCCTTGGCTGGCATCACTATCATGCATTATAGAGGCATAGTAGATGTAAAAGAGATCTCACACCATGGAACAGTGCAATGCCGTTTCAAAATCTTAGAAGAGCTGCTCGCTAACTCATGGTGTGAAGTTTAATTTCCTTCTAGATCCGGCATTGTGAAAGAGATCACAGAGAGTTGAGAGGTAACTTGTCCACTTTCTCCTCTTCTCTGAGCAGAGCTATCGTGTGGCTGGTGCTGGGAGGCCACTGTGCTTCATCTACAGCGTCCAGTGGGTTAGGGTAATGAGCCCTGGGCTGAAGACACAGGGGTAGAGGGGAGGGCTCTTGAAGAAAGGGGAGGGAAGTGACGAGAAAGGGTGTCAGGACATCAACAAAGCCCAGCAGAAATCCCACTGGGAGCGGGCAAGAGGAGAACTCAGCAGCAGCACAAGGGACGCTCTCTCCTCAACAAGTTACATGGACACCTGGACAAAGGCACAGGGTGGGGAAGAAAAAGTTTTAGGTTAGTGGAACATGACAGTCTTGTAAAAACAGGTGAGGAAAAAAAATACTTCTATCAATGAAATACAAAAAATAGTGTTTACAGTGTTTACACTTTAATGAATGTGTCCAATTTTAAAGTGCATATGACATGTTTTTCTGTTTTTCTAATTATTACTTTGTTGGTAGGATAGGACCTGTGGTGAATATATATCACATTTTTATTCTGGTTTTTCCTTTTTTTTTACATTTAGTCATGTGGCTTTCTGTGAAGAAAAGTTGAAAAAAGTTACAGGAAGCCGAGCTATGCAGGGGAGCAGGGGCTCAAACTTAAAAAAGGTCACGTAGAGAAAACATGTAAGGCATTTGAGGTATCTCTTTGTTTATAGTATGAGCATGTAAAACCAGGCAGTTACTGCTTTTTGCCTATGTAAAAACAAAAAGACAAGAGAGAAAAGGTCACTTTAGAGGCAAGAGGTAAAAAGGGCAGGGTCTTAACAGCCATTGGCTCCCTCTTTGAACATGCCTGACAGGAAATAAAGCGAAGTTCTATCTATTTTACAAATACATAAATTCCAAGGGAGGGACACGTATTTTGTTTGGCAGTTTCACTTTTTAAAGCCAAATCTAAATAATTATATTACCATATATTTAACTATATATTAGGTAGGTAGGGTGCACACATGACCTAAACTATGTTCATAACAAATCATTGTCAGTGCTATCAGCATTTAGTAAAAAGGATGGAGAGTTCAATAGAAAGGTGAACTTTGCTCTGCTGTCAATAGAAAGCTCACTTCCTGCATGACCTAACGCTGCTGCCTCAGTGTACTGAGCCTTGTTTGTATCTTACACGGCAACTGCAACTGATGCTCTGGGCCATAAAAAGTGAACGTAACCCTGTAGCCTAGCCTACATACAAATACCATACATGTTTTCAACAATCAGTGAATTTTCTCATAGGATGTCTGAACAGGAAAAAAGATGCACCATGAGGTTGTTTTCCAAATGTATCTCACCTTTTCACAAACTCTTGGGTCAACATCGAACAATTAATAATGTAAGAATAATGTGTACACTACACATGGTTCACATGGCTCAAGGCATAAGACAATTACCAAATATCAGTCTTATTCTGCCAAGCAGCTTTTAAGGTTTGATTAATCAAGGACTAAATGGATAATGCACACTTATAACAAGTAAACATTAGAGAAAATAAGAAGGCAGATGTAGACTTAAATCGTTTATGGAAATCACCAAGTCAGGTCATTGTACAGAGGCAGGATGCTGATGATCCAGGGAAGAGAGCCCCTTAAGAGCATATGTGACTCTGAACAACTCATTTGGCAGATGTCCCGATGGTCATTACTTCTACAGCTAAAGTCACCATGGTAAAGAGCCTGCTTGTGACACTTGGTGGTATTTTTTTTTAACCACAGGGATGTACGCCTCAATGAAGAGTCTCTCAGTGAGCAGACCTGAAAAGCTACAACTCTACAGTGGCTGCCAGCTCTTTCTTTATGAAAACTCTGAAGGAATCACACTGCAGCCTTGTAAACTGGCGTCACTGGAGGAGAAGCACAAAACCTGACTGACGTCAGTGTGTGCGTAGTAGACACAGAAAGGCACAGGTCCCGGTGTCAAAAAAAACAGGAGACTATGTTGGAAAAGAAATAAGAGCTAAGAAATACAGCCAGTGTTCAGCTCTGAGCTTTAGACAAACACAATATAATGTTGAACTACAGGTTATTTTACATTATGTTACCTAAGATTAAGGACCAACTCTAAAACAGAAAAAGAGATTAAGATGTATAGTATGTTTACCCACAACACATACTGATTTTTGGGTCTAATCAGATCAAAACAATATTGGCTCTTTAGTGAGACAACAAGACAGAGCAGTTAGTAAATGGTAAATGAAAACCACAGACAGAGCTGTGTGTTTTCCTTGAAAACGTAAGATTCTGCTTCATGGATGCTGTTTCCAGACAGATACTACCTGATGCCATCCATTCCCCACATAACATACAATGTGTCAGGGTAGGCAAATAAAAAAGGGATGGACAATATATGGGTGCTAATACTGGTATTGGTGATTTGATACGATATATGATATGATATGATATATGATATGATATGATATATGATATATGATATATGATATATGATATATGATATATGATATATGATATATGATATATGATATATGATATGATATGATATGACATAATTTCAATTTGTCAATATCAGAAAAAAATACCTACAATATTGGAGGAAAGATTTGTTTATATCAAATGGAAATAAATGAGCAAACTAAAGAGGTGGCTATATGTTTACACAATCATCATGAAAGAACAATAACTTATATCATCATACCAATATACATTTATTTAAAAACTTAAATTTAAGGTCATTTCATAGATTTTAAAAATTACATTGACATCAGCAGATACCGGTTATCAGCTTGAATGTCATCTGGGAAAAAACATCCATATTGGACCTTCCCTAAAATATAATAAATGTTGATTACTTTGTTGATAACAAATGTGATTACTCTACATTTATGATTTGACCATGAATGGTTTCTTTTGTTTTCAATGCTGGCTTATTGTTGAGATGGCAATCTTGTGCAAAGATTGACCAAATTTAAACTTTCTAAAAGGTCACTTTAGATTTTATTGCTCCTATTGTACTTCTCTTCAATGGGACCAGACACTAGAAATACAAAAGGAGCCACCACAAAGGAGAGGGTTCGTTTTCAGCCTACAAGCTACAAAGATTAATGTGGCAGATCAGTCAAACAACAGACCCCTCATTTGACACTAAATTAAATTGAAGCATAACTTTTGAATATATAATGCATCTGTATTATTTAGAATACTTGAACAAAATATTCTGGGATCCAGTATCGCTGGTGTTGCCAAGAAAGTTATTGTAAATATTTAAGCTAGTTACCGTGGCAGTAAGTTCTGTTTGGAGGAATGGGATAACTATTCCAGTAGGATGGAATGGAAGACATAATACACACATACAGCATCGTAATACAGTATTAATTCCACATAGCCTTAAACATTGTCTAGACCATAATGTTCTATGTCTAATGATCAAATTAAACTTCATAATTGAATTTGTCAGCATCTCGGAAAACTACAAGAAAGCAGGGCACTTAGCCTGTTAGTCTGAATAGGTTAGGGTTACAGAGCCTCGTCCATAAACAGATGATGTATGTAGAGCAATGCACTGGCCTGATTAGATTAGGATGGCTGTCCTTTCCCATCCTTCTGTAACATCTATTGGGATTGAAATAGCTGCATTCACCAGAAGGAGCTGCTGAAAGCTAACAACATTAACAGGATGCTAGTGTCTCAGGCCTGAGCATCAGATGCGACGGCTTAATAAATAAAGGAAGTGCGGGTGAGGATACATCTCACCAAGCTCACACATACACTGCATGCTCTCATGTGCCAAACATATATCACGTCTGCAATGTGACCAAGGTGAACAAACTGACTACAAGGGTCAATTTAGAAATAGACTGTTGCGGCCTAAGCAGTAAATATACTTTGTAAAACCACAACTGAACTTTGTCAATTCTGTTTTCTGGTTTTTGTTTTGCAACAGTAGCAAATTGAATGAAATGTCTTATTCAGAATCAGTGTTGCCACAAAATAATGAAAAAATAAAAGCTTGTTTTAGAGACAGGAAGAAAGCTTGATATGACAAACATGATAAAAAAAAATGTCATGTGGTCCTACACTAATTCTAATATAGATCCAGGTCTTTCTTAAACTATTCAGGAAATGTCCAATAATCCTGCTAATGCAAATACTGATTCAAATGTATTTAATTATGTATTATGTTTTTAGTATTGATTAATAAGTGGGTATGGATTTTTTGGCATCTCTAACCAGAATTCATACTGTGCTTCCAAGTAGAAAGTGAAACTCCAGCATCCGGCTCAGCACACCATGCACCATCGCCACAGAGACCTGAACGCCTCGGAGCCCTTTTCTGTTTGCTCAGAGGAGACAGTGCAGAGCTGCAATCACAAACGGATGGCGGCCTCACATCGGTTTGATGATGGTAATTTTCCAGGCTACCATAAAACCAAGGCTGCCGACTGGGCCATCTGGTACAGCACTGCTATGAACAGCCGTAACATGCTTTAACAACTAAATATAATCGACCGATCATGATTTGATTTGATCGTATTACAAACAAATACAAATGTCTTTAAATATGAATTTCCTGGGCATAAACAGTACTTTAATCAGTGACATTTAACACAAAGAATAGTCTCTTGATCCAAACCGCATGCTATTACTGAGAGAGGATTAGTGGTGGATTTATTGATTGAATCTTGATTAAATATCAATTAATTGCATAGCCTCAGTTTACACACCAAGAATCAGAGCTCACTGATGAACTGACCTCTGCAGTCATTTTCAATAATTTAACTGTAATAATAAAAATAACACTTGATGTCACATATTTACTTACTGGAGGGAAAAAAATGATCTGGATAACAGTTGTGATTATATATTTTGCCATGTTTCTAAATCAGGGAAGTCTACAATGCACATTTATACACATTCAGGAGCACTATCATTTGAGACAAGACTGAAATATATTTGGTGGTCAAAATAACTGGGTTAGCTGTTTTTCACAACAAAGAAAGGATATTTAGTTTCTTTGCAGAGAACATTCTATTACCTAAATAACTGCATGCAGTCTAAATTTGATTTGTGACTATTCAAATAACAATTTGATTGCCATTAATTGCACGGCCCTGTCTTATATAACGGAATATTGTCTCAATGTTGTCCAGGAAATGAACCTGAGGCCTGAGTAGTGCACCACCAGGCTGCCTATGCAATCATTTTCTTTTCCACATAAATTGATATTGAAAATCCTGCTTTCACTGCATGGGCAGCAGACAGATGGTGCACTCACTCTTACACCACATCATGAATGGTTAAATTGTAATAGGGGGAAGTGTCATGTTTGTAGTGCATGATACCATCTTCACCACACCCATCTGCCCAACCTGCATCCTGTGGCTTTGACACAAAACTGAGACAACCCACTAAAATTATTCTTGTGATGAAATAAACCCAGGCCCAGTCACTGACAAAAATAACTCCCAACATGAAGTATATTAGTCAGTATTAGGGGGGAGCCCTTTGTGAAACACAAGGAGGATCTGGTCAACATCAGATAATTAAGCTTAAAGCTGATTTTCCTGACAATGTCAGACACAAGTTTAACAGAGTAAAATAACAAACAGGTCCTCTGAGTGGTAGTGTTAAGTGAAGAAAACCACAAAACAACATCCATAAAGAAATGTACATGACTGCAGACAAGAACGTTTCCTGAAGACAGCTGTGCTAAGGGGACATTATTCTACATTGAGAAGATTAAAATTCCCAGAGGTAGTCCATGCGCAGAAAGGGACTTTAAGTCTCATTGTAATTGTGGCTCAAATACAATGAGGGTCTTGATATTAAACAATTGGTCCTTAGGTATGCCTAGAGTGCTCCTTAAAGTATAATGGTTTATATAAAGCCAGGAGCATATAGGTCAAGTAACATCTGTGACCAAAACATTACTCGTATATATGTTTAAAGATGTATGACAGAACTTTTCTGATTTATGCTACATCACCTTTTTTATGTATTTCTTGTTATGATATAGACAGATACAACAATCATAGATTAACATGTACTGTAGGTATCACAGTGTTTATAGCCAAGGCTAATTTCTAGCACCTTTGCCTTAGATCAGTGGTTCTTAACCTGGGTTCGATCGAACCCCAGGGGTTCGGTAAGTCAATCTCAGGGGTTCGGCAGGGGTCAAGACTCACATCCAACTCATATGATTCATGATGACTCGCCCCGTTTGGCTGTTATTGGCTGCAGGAATTTTTTTGCGTGCAATAGTCTTGTGACTGTTGTGATGGTGTCGTGTCATTTCTTTCTTAATATTTTCCCTTCATGCAAACTATGTCGAGCAAAAAAAGAAAGTGGTCGGACGAATATGTGCAATATGGAGTCACATGTGTGCACCAATAAAATATATATATACCTATGTTTTGAATTTGAAAAAAACACATTTTATTTTTCCAATTAAGAAGGGTTCGGTGAATGCGCATATGAAACTAGTGGGGTTCAGTATCTCCAACAAGGTTAAGAACCACTGCCTTGGATGCTCCACAGTGGTGCATTAAACTATATATTGGCCAAGACTCTTAAAACTATACACTCATTCTGAATGTCCCTAATAATCTACAGCTCAAAAAAACAGCACCTTAACCTCCTGAGACCCGAGCTTTTGTCTGGTGTGCATTTGTCATTTCTTCTTGCTATTTGGGATAAGTAGGACCTACTAAGTAAGTCTTCTGTATGACACCATTGGTTAAAAAATGTAAAAATATTAAAATGTATAAATAAATTACAAAAACAAACAAACAGCAATTAGCTGTTTATTTCAAGCCCTAAACCTGCCAAATGTGACGTAGGTCGACCGTGAGCGGGTTGGGGTTCAGTGAGTGAGGTTAAAAACACACAAAAAGGCCTGAAAATGTGGTCCACAGTTTAAATTTTTTCTGGTTTTCAATCGTTACAAAAAAGTAGAGGTGCAAAAAGTGGAGACAGGCAGCAGTTTCCTCCAGCAGCAGAAATGTCCAGCAATTTATAACTGTAAACTCATCTAAATATTCCCAAGTTTACCTAACAACATGTACAATCAATAATATAACATAGTCCCAATGTCTTCAAACGAGGACATGACATTTCCTGATGCTCTCGTCTGCTGTGGTCAATAAAATGAGTCAAATTTTAATGCCAAATGAAGATACATTAAGATACATGAAGAGACATTATTGTACATAAATACATTGGTTTTATTCATAAATTTTGCATCTAAACTTTACCTTGCAGTTTTTTACTTTCGGGAGCTGCTGTAGAGGTTTTTAGTTGATTACAGGTGAAAGTTTAAAATAATTGAAAATCATGGTGCTAAGAGGCAAAAATTTTATGTCCTCATATGGGGCCACAGGGTCTCAAGAGGTTAACTGCTACAATTTTGGTTACTTTAAATCAAGTATTATTTGTGTGGATAAGTGGTCCCGGGGCATTACGTAGATACCTTGCATCGGTCAGTCAAAGTACAAGAGAACCTACATATAATGGAGATTTTCAAAACTCCAGATTCAAAGTCTGGTACAGGCCAACCATAAACACTTAGGTTTAGAAGTGCTATATATTGCAGAAAAAGAAAATACAGTCAATAAACAATCATATTCAAACAAACATATGTGACTGACACAACCCTAAAGCAGGATAACTCCCCCCAAAATACTGTTAAAAGATAATGCAATAAAGTTATTCATTTACTTATTCAACCATCTAACGCTCAAACCTTCATACAGACTGTACTGCAGAAAAATAACAAAAGTCACCTAGCACAAAGGAAAAAGTACCCACTGAATGATTTTGGGAAAATATTTTAGCACGGTGGTTGCAATTAGAATTGCGATGTATTTATTTTTGTTGTAATAATAGGATTCTGTTCAAAATTCAATTAAAATGTATTTCAAGACAATTGACAAAAAGACTAAAATGGACTAATATGGACTGACAAACGAATATAAGAATCACATTTCAGAACATGTAAAAATTGAATTGCAGGGTTAGCAGTTTTCATGCAGAATAAAATAGGATATTTTGTTGTTTGTGGAGGTCTTTGCGATTTGCTAAGTGTGCCTATTGAAACTCCAATTTCTATTTGATTGCAATTAATCTTGCAGTCTTAGTACCCATGATAAATATTGACCCTCAAAAATTATGGCTCCATCTCTCATTTATTGAAAGGCATGGTGGGCAAGGCCAATATTGCATGCATAAGACTATGGCATTTACATTTTATTAAATAAGAAATACTGTTTGCTTGTCAAAATGGGCTTACCCTGAAAATGTGAAATTTGACCATTGCAGGGTCCCTCACAATTCTATATGATACTCAATACATGGCTCACAATACAGAAATATCACAATATGGCAAACATGCGATAATTGATCAATATTGCACATGATTATCTACAATATATCAGTATTTTGAAGAACCAAATTCATTTCAATACCATTAAAATGTTAAACCACTACCTGTGCAAAGTCAATATGGAATAAACCAACTGCAACTAGTAAAACAATGAATGTCAAATATTTTGAATGAACAACTTTCCTTTCTCTGAATAAACATCAAAACTGTCTTACTGTCACAAAATGATTTTGTAAAATATACCCCACAATACTGTTGGTGATATAGCAATACTGTAACATCACATTCAGTATTACCATAAATTGATCATTCAAACTTTTAGCACACCCCTAAACAATGTATAGTCACAAGCAAAACATGTGCATTAAGTAAACTCATGAGTATGCAGACTGTAAGGACAGTGTGACATAGTGCATTGTATGAGCTTTTAAATGGCAGTTATGCAGAGGATCAGCGGTCATGACGCAGACGCAGCTGAGCAGGGATCTCATTACCTTGACAGTTATAGATGACTGTGCATATGGACGAACACTAGAAGAGCTATGTCTTGTTTGAATGTTGCATGTTGCTTTTGAATCTTAAATGAAATGTATGTTTTTACTGTTTCTATTGTCTGTTATAATGTAATAATACAACATAAATAATACTTTGTAGACTTGCCGTTCATGAAAGAGGGAAGAATCATTTTGCCAGGTAAATTTATCTTGGACACTTTTTCTTTGTATAAGTTTTTTTCTGTACTATAAGACTGAGCAATAGAGAGTTGATTAAATAATTTATTTGACTCATACAGGATATAACTGAGCTACAAGTGTTTCATTCTGCCATTTATTCATTAGTAGCTCATGTTTCTTTTGTTTGTTTGCTTGTTTGTTTAACAATATTTTCATTTATAATATCTGATATCTGAAGAAATTAGTTATCATATCACACTTTAAGATGCTATTGTGACAGGCCTAGTTGTTACTATGTCATCTATTCTTCTAAGGCGGCCTGTTATGTTTGGTTTTTTTTCCTGTTGCGCTGCATCTTCCTGGTAAAATAAATTGTAGCATAACTCTTTACTACAGCGGGGGCTTCCTTGGACCATCAATAGAGGCCTTGTCCACAGCAGTATTACACATTTTACAGAGACGGCTGCGAGCCCAGGAATGTGTATGAAAGCACCGGTGTTCCACAATTCCACAGTCAGGAATGTGAGGAGGTCATAGCACCAATTCTGGGGTTTGTGCGGTGGAGTGGCATCCTTGCTCTGTGCATGTGTTAGGCTCGGCACTACGATGCATGAACTGGCTTGAGAAGGCTCGAACACCTCTGTGGTATTTTCCAATTAAATATTAGTCAGACTCTTTCACAGTAATTCTTCTAAAACAGAGACATGTGTCTGAACTTGCTTGTCCTTTGAGTAAAACCCATGCTTGTATAGATTTGGAATAGGGCTGCACTTTTTTAGAACCTAAAATAAGAACTTTTTTGTGATTAGATTTGTGAAGTATGTTTTAAAAGTAGGATTCTGTTCAGAGTTGTAAACAACTACTAAATAATTGCAGCCTTTATGATTTGATAATAGCACCAATTCAAATTGCAATTTATATTTTATTTCAAAATATTGTGCAGCCCTAAATTGGAATCACACCAGCTGCACCTGGTAAAAAAGTAAATGATTCCAGTGACGATAAACATCAATACTGAATAGATGGTAAAAGACTGGACTCATACAGTGGATGTTGATGGATCTCTTCAAGCACCAATCTGTCTGGCACCTAGAGGGAAAGAGCACAGACACACACACACTGGCTACAATTAAAAAGAGGAACACTTGTAACTGCATATAACTTACTCTTCACAGTTGACACGGCAAACTTTGATCTCAATTTCCATTCTAGAACTCTACAGACAGACTCCACTCTCTGGCACATACGCTGCATTAGCACTTGCACATTTTGTATCTGCACCAGGTGTGCAGGCTGTTAAATGACACAACTTCCTGAACCTCAGACAAAAATGTCCCCACTCTAGATAAATTTTATTCCACCTACGCTTTGCAGGTTCTCCACCTCTGTACTTTCATCATTTCTGAAAATGCATTTACACATTTACAATGCTTACACTCTCAACCGAAGGCCAACTATTCCCCATGTTAGTTATTTGTGTCTCCTTACTTCCTTAGCAACCATTACTTATTTCCCCTAACAACACTGCAACCACTGCAGATTGGGGGAAAAAATGCAACCACTGCACAAGACACTAGTAAAATTTCCTTCGTACAACCACCTGTTTCATACTTAGGTGTGAAAGAGGACTACCCAGAAAGCCTGAGTCAAGCTAAGCAGGGACATAATGCTATAGCAGGGTTGGGCAATATTGACAAAAAATAATCTCTGGATTTTTATTAAATGTCTCAAAAACAATATTTTGATTTTTTTTTTTTTTTTTTAGAAATGCATCAAGAATGTGCTAAAATATGTGCCTGCAAATGTCTTTGTTGAGGTTCATGTTTTGCACAAAATGTAAATAAATCATAAAATTAACTGCAAAAGTGCAGAAATATAACTTTGCAATTATACTATTACACTGGGCATTTTGTTCTCTCTTTGATGTTTTGATGTCATTTTAATTAAATATCTCCCACCCCAATCAAATATGACATCAAGATGGATAGAAGACAGCGACTATTTTATTTAATTTTTTTCAGTTTTGATTACGTATCACACTTGCAGTAAGCAGCTGTTCCACAAACTCGTCTCAAAGGTACTTGTCCACACAGGATTCTCTCATATACATTGCATAATGTTCTTGAACCACAGAAAGCACATCCAACTCTGGAAATGAAAAGGGGAAAGACAGAGCAGGACACCCACACAAGAGTCCTATCCACATTCAGAGCATTCACAGGAGGCGCACAGAGGCTACAGGGCATTTCACATCCAGCAAAACACACATCCCCAACACCTCCTCCCAAAACACAGGGTCATTCACACCAGCTGCATCTGGGCGGCTCCAAGCAGCAAATTCTAAAACATCATCTTATATTTAGTATGGAGTAATGCATTAACAACTTATCATCATTGTGTGGTGTAGGGAAATGAATCTTTTGTTTTACATAAGATATTCATTTTAGCATATGCTTATAGTTTTGCAGCTGAAAGCAGATTGTAATTAGTACTTTCAAATGAGACCGTGGGCAGAGGAGGTGAAGAGGAAATGGAAAAATAAAACAACATGGTAAGGAGGCATTTCTCTAACAACAAGCACGTGGCTGAGTGGCAATATTCAGGCCTCACAGCAAGAAGGTTGCGGGTTCGATCATCGGGTCGCCCGGGCCTTTCTGTGTGGAGTTTGCATGTTCCTCCCCGTGTCTGGATGGGTTTCCTCTTACTCCAGTTTCCCCCATCAACCTAAAACATGCCCGCACCCCTATGAACTAACATCAAGGACCATGTTGTCCACCCTCCTGTGGGCTCACCACCTGCAGAGGGGTTCATAGGGGGGGTCAGGTGCTTGCGACCCAGCCGGATTGAGCGGGAGAAGATGGATGGATATATGGGACTACGGATGGAAATTAGCACTTGTGCTAAATCCGGCGTATTTGCATCAATATGTGTGATTTCATGATATTTATGTTCATGAATATGCATTGTCCCACCCAAATAAAACAAACAAACAACCACACAGACGGAGCCCAGAGGAAGTGATTCTTCACTGAGTGTACAAGTTAGATGACTAACCTGCTATGGATGATTTGGCTTATTTCAGATGTTGTTCTGATGTCTACAGAAAGTATATTCAATATGTCACAAGGCTGCAATGATTAATCAAGATAATGAACTATACACACTCTAAAACACATGCCAAAAGATCTTTTATAATAAATACAGCAGCATTACTAAATTACAACTTAACAATAATATACTATATTTGTAAAATGTGTCCATATTGGCTTGGGTCAACACATATTGGCTTGTGTGCTTTTTACCGCTAGCAGAGATGCTTATATAGCACAATAACTGTATGGTGAAATCTTGATCCTGTTTGATTTTAAAAAGAAGGTTAGAAAATCACTGCAATTTATGGTCATGAGTGTCACTAACTACAACAGAAACAACAACCACCTCAGCCACAAAAGCCCTTGAACAGAGCCTCTCACGTGTCAGACTTCCATGTTTGGAGGATCACACACCAAACTGTCATGGCCCACAGGATGGAACACAGGATGTAAAAGTGTAATGTTGACAAAAATAAATAAATAGAAAATAAATCATTTTGATATATATTTTTCTTTCTTCCCTATGATGATTTTTAGACAATATAGTTGCAATCCATCATAAATGTGCGAAAACATGCCTGTAAATGTTGTGGCTGAGGTTCAAATATCCTCAACAAATATATCTTTTGAATGGGGAAAGGTTCTCACCGAGTCCCCACAAACTAATTGTTTGTCTGAAACCCATGAATATGAAACGTCAGCCATGTGCTGTTTCTGAAAGTACACACATGACACCTGTTATTCACTCAGAGCAAAATGAGGCTGGCCAATAGAAGATTTGGACGGGGGTGTGGATAGGGAAATGCATCTTCTGTGTTTGAGCATAGAGATGCTAACCTCTACAATTTTTTGGAAGAAAAGAGCTAAAACCAATTCAAATTAAAAAAGGTAGACACCGGCAGAAAACAAAACAAACAAACAAAAAATAGGGCAAATCAATCAGTCACTATATACCATAGTGGCTGGATGACTAAGGGATTACACAGATATAACACTACATAGTAATATCAAAGAAAGTACTATGATTTAATATTGAAAATAACATTTTCTTGTCTAAATAAAGAACGCTTTGTATCATCATTGTGGTATCGGAATTGAATAGAGTTAATTCCTTCAAATCAAAATCAAGTTTGAAATACTAAAACATGTCATCTTAAAATATGTAATGCTGTAATGCGGTATACCGTGTATCTTTTCAGGGAAAGCTGTATCTTCATGGAGACAAGCACCAGAACAATTACCCTTACAAAGTGAACCTTTTAAGAGTTTAAGAAAAAACTAAGATCATATAAATAACATAAAAGAGAAAAACTAACAAACACTAAAGAGAATGAATTAATTAGTGAAATGTACACACTCTGTACATGACAAGAGGTACATGTGCATTTCCTGTCGTGGTTCCTCAGATTTCCTGTCAAGGTCACTGTTGCTCAGTCAGACTGAACGTGTGCTGAATACACACATTTAGTAGTTATTCTCACAATCCAACACAATCCAATATTTCATGTCAGAAATATTGTAAATGGACAGAATTGCGGGAAGCACAGACAGAGATCTCAATCCTTAATGTGAGAAAAGGGCATATAATAAAAACATGAAAGCACTATTGGTGATGCTAATTTACCTTAATTTGAACTGGTGAATGGCTTGTTAGTAAAGTGAGGAAAAGATAAGTTTACTACAAAATGTAGAAGGGACTGGCTGGTCAGGCAACCATAATATAGTGCAGAGCCCTAACAATGTAGCAATGATGTAGTAAGTTCCTCACTGGGTATGTGTTCCTTGTATTTGTTTAGCTATTAATATTACCAAATGTACACAAAATTGCAACATGCCAGATTATTTAAGAAAAATGTAATTATTTAAGAAGAAATAAAATTACAAAATAATAAATACATAATAAGACTCAGGGCTGTTTCAATCTGTCTTAATAAAGGAAGTCTTCAAATAGACCTATAGATGTAACATCACTATGGGGAATCCATAGTGTCATTGCAGAAGTACAAGATTACTGGGTCAATTGTACAAATTGCACCCCCTATGCACTCAGTGTCATGTGCCATTATGGACAGAGCACTATGTAAGCCCCATATGTTCAGAGTCACAAGGACAACCACAATATGCTGGTAGCCTTACACTGGTCTGGGGACATACAACGTGTTGAACCTTATATAAATTAAATATAATTTACAATTCTGAAGCAATGCATGCAAGTTCCCTGCACCATATGCTGTTATATCGGATAGGTTGCTTCATCAATTGAATACCATTGCAGTATTGTTTTGGACTTATCAAGGTGTCGAGCTCTACACAACTTAAATGCAGAGGTTGTGGATGTCATCATCCATTGAACTGTTATACTATAGGCCTACTTCAAATTTAAAGCGAGCGAGAGTGAGAAGCTACAAGACGACCTGTAAATGGCCAGCTGATGGGCCTAAAGAATAAAGAGTGGTAACGTGCAACCAACAGAATCTTTGCCCGATAGAACATTTTTAGACAAATTGCGCCATTAAACGTAAATCCTCTAGATATCTTTGGACTCTTTTAACAACAGGCATGAGAAAAGTCAAATAACTCCAATCAGTGACAGACTGAATAGGCACACAATTTAACTGGCCAGTAAAGAATATATACTTCGCCAATACGTGAAAAAGATGTGCGTTAATACCAGAGGAACCAGTCCCAGGGAAGCGCAACACATCATTTTAGGTTTGTCCAATCCAAAAGAAAAATAAATAAATAAAAAACACACACACAAAATCAAGAACACACAAAACAAGCAAGACCGTTCATTTAAAGTCTAGTAAAAAAAAAATGTCAAAAAGTTTGATCAAAGAACAGCTTCCTTTTCTTAGGCTGCAGTTACGTTGTAATATCACCGACGTTAATCTAAAGGAGGTTGGCGTTAAATAAATCATTTTCTTGAGCCTCGTTCTTACCTGTTGACGATTAAGGTGCGCAGAGGAGAATACTCGGTAAATGGGCTGTAGGTGCAGCCAGCGTCGGAACACTGTGTGTACCGTCCGCCTGTTAACAGTGCGCTGAGTGCGCGCACTAACGCCCCTCCTCCACAGAGCGCAGGGCGCCCAGTGCCCACCGCATTCACACAATAATCCACACACACGTTTATGTAGCTGTATGATGGTTACAAAATATTAATTGAATAGTTAAAATAAACAAAGACAATTTCATTGCACAATTTTATTGCATGAATTGTAACGACTGAAGACAAACAAAATCTAAGATGCTGAGTATAGTAGAACTGTTTGAACTAAAGGCCTCCGCCTTTAAAAGGGCAGACATTCAAGTGACCGGCAGCCCCATCGGCCAAGTCACAACTACAAACCGGTTTTCTACACTGCATATAGATGATGAAAGTAAAAACATTAATCTAAGCAGTTTAAAAAGTCGACTGATCCAATGGCTCCATCTACAGGTTAGTTTTTGTACTGTTGATAACTGGTGCTGGACAAATGAAAGACTTGCTATGATAGTCATTTTGTATAATTTAAAAATCTTCCTTTAAAGTAGACCAGCCACATCAAAATACTTTGATACTGACTTGTAAAAATGGTCTCTTAAAACTTAAAAGTAACTTGGTCACTCAACAATCAAAAAGAAAATAAAAATAAAAATATTGGCATACATGCCACACCAAACCTTATCATCCAGCAAACAGGACTTAAGATTTACTGGTTTACCGTTATTACACATATCACATGTTCGTATAATAAAAAAAATAATAAATATATTCAACAATATAAATGATTTATAAGGTAAATTACAGATCTGTAAAATTTGGCCAAAATCTTTGATGTGTATTCTTTCTGGGCTCATTACATTGGGCACTGTTACAATGGGCAAACTGAAAGATTATAGCCAAACAACAGCATGAGCATCAAACACACTTTCTAAGACAGAGCAAAATATCTTGATTGAGTGATGTTTTACTCTCAGTATATCATAGTCCCTTTTTAAAGTATTGCTTATAATTAAGAATGAAAAATGTGGGATATACATTTATAATCAGAGGTAGGTATTCCCAGGTGCAAATATGATTATGAAAATGTTATACTACAGCAGGGGCAAATATACAAAACGTATGTATATTTTCACAATGGCAGTAACGTACCATTCAAATGCCACACACATCGATAGTATCTTAAAATGCTGCAGTCTTGACTAAATGACAAATGCACTGAGATCACCGATAACAGTTCAACATAAGGAGGATTTCAGGTTTTAAAAATCCCAGCTGCCTTGTCACTTGCAATAGTCACTGTGCAGCTACAAACCCAGAGCTCAGTTATAAAGCATTATGTCTGTGCTTAGAAATTGTACCGTGCTATATAAAGAAAATTTGTTAACAGTCAAAACACTCACTGCTAACCATTTTAATCAACCAGAAGTTGGCAAAAGATGCTGATGATTTATGTTGGCAATGAAATGAGCTTCTCCTTTGTGGAAAAAATATGTTATCACATCCCTCAATATTATAATTTGTAAAAAGGTTTATGAAACATTTTCCTTTGGGGGTCATTTTGTACAAATATTTAAACTTTTTTGACAAACCATTGCAGAAAAAAAACAACCGAAAGAAATATCATGCACAAGTTGTCCCATGTGCGCTGACTGCGTTTTATGTCAAAATATCAGTCATTGTTTCTGTTCAAAAAGTAGCTTTTTTTTTTTTTTTTAAAAAAAGGCCATTTGCCTTTTTGTCAGCTTTGATCCTGTTTTTTTTTTTTATATATAAATAAAATCACAGTTCCAGGTTGCAGAGTTGTTATAACTTGTTCATCATTTCCTGAACAGCAGGAGGAGCAAGAGGCATAGTGCTGACCAAATGAGTTTCAATTCTCCATTTCACTTTAGTTTTAAGAAATGCTCTTTATAAAATGTTATTTTTACTTTGTTTTAAATTGTTGCTTTTCTTCCTCAAAAACATGACAGACAACAATAAGGTTGTAATAACCTCAGCTTCCAAAGAAGATGACTGGTAACAGAGGCTTGTTGGCAAAAGCAGGCCCCTATCTGCACAGGTCTTCTTGTGTGGAGTCTCTCACATTTTTCCTCTTCTTGCTATTGCCTTGGTGTTGTGGCCGGCTGCTCTCATGAGCTTTGGTGCTGGCAGAGGAGCCTTTCTGACTATGGTGGCCACTCTTAAGATGGAGACGGGACGCTCTTCCCTGTGAACAGCACAGACAAGTTTTTGACATACTGCCCAGTATACCATGTGTAAAAAGTAACTTGCCTTTCCACTTTTGTTGTTTGCAGATGAAGTGGTAGTGCTATGATTCGTTCGATGATTGGCTATAGAGACAGACTTTTCTCTGTGGGGTACCAAGCTCCGACAAGGCTGCTGTTTAGCAGTCTTACATGGTGTGCCATCAGAGTCCTGCATAAAAAAAAGATTACTGACTTTTACACCTTGACCATTGTATTCAGTATGCAGTTAGAACTTACAGCATCACTGGAGCTGGATGTGGATGTGGGTGACAGAGGAGAGGACGAGGGAGAGGAGCGCAGTGATGGAGACGGCGAAGAAGAGTTGGAAGACTGTTTACTGTGAGAAGCAACATCCTCCTCCTCATTTGGAACATTGTTGTTGCATTCATCAAGTTGTTGGGAAAGCGCATCATTTTCTAGAAAAAAAATGGTACAGTTAAATAGTGACTTTAAAATCACACTGACAGACATATACAGGGATATATTCAAAATAGACTTACTGTTAAGTGGTAATTCATTTTTACACGGGTTGCCCCAATTGCTTCTTATCCATTCCCGGTACTCATCAACTTCCTGAGTAACACGGATTATTCTGCCAAGAATACTGTGGGAAATGCATTGAAAGATGTTTTAAATGCCGAAATTGAAGTACATGGTGAAAATGTGACACATATTACATGACATTCATAATCATTGGATATTTATGACACAATTTAAATATTTTATAATTTCACTTAAATGTGTATGTATAAATATAGAAGATAAACATCTTGAAGCACTCACCTCTCAGTCTCATTATTTGGATAGTACTTTGCAATGGGTGAAACAGCATGGCTAAGAACCACATATGCATAGTCAAATGCCTGCTTGACCTGCATAGCACCATATGAGCTTCGCCCAACATCGTTGTCTAAAATTATGAAAATGTACATATGAGAAATGTTAACATTATAATACTATTTTATCAATTGACTGTCCTGTTACCTGGCTGCAGAGGGTCTTCAATATAGAGCATGGAAGGCCTGTATCCATCCATCATGTTCTTCTGTACTTCATCTTTGGGAACATAGCAGCCTCCATCAGTTATCCTAATGCCCGTTTTCAGGTAGTTAAAATTGCGACCATAGAGCTCAAAGAACTCAATAAGCAAAACGCCAATGTTGATATTGGGACTACATACATCTCTGTAGTGAAGCTGCAACACAAAGTATTTAATGTCAACAACAAGCACTAGTTGAAGATAGTTTAAGATCGGGTTGGCAATGCAGTATCGATACTGTCTTAAAATTTTATTTAGATGCAACCGAGCATACTTTTGGGCAAACCTACCGTAATATTATTTATTATTATTGATTGTATAGTCATACATATTCACTGACCTGTAGGAAGCTTACAGCCATGAGAAACAGACTGTATGAGCCGATTCCTCCTGTGAAAACCTCATTGAGGTCTCTCTGCAGCAGAAACTGCTTTAGCACCAGAACCAAGTAAGGCAGCACAGGATATTTCTAGTGAAAAAAAAAATTACAGGGTCTATGCGTCCCTTGTTTCACAAAACTCTCACACAATACAATCAAATTGCACTATCAAAGTGGAATTTGAACAACCCATAAATGTCACTGTACAAACCTCTTTATATTCTTTTATAAGACAAGCAGCTTTAACTCCATTTTTAACATTGAAGCTAATGTCCACCTTGACCTCAGTAAAGGAGTCAGTCAGTTTGATAATAGGTACCTAAACACAAAAACCTGATTACAAGGAGATGATAAGAACCAAAACACCCAACAGAACAATTTCCCCATGCTGCAACTATCAAATGTTTATTTTTCTTATAAAAATAAAATTTTAAACACGGAGGTATTCATGAAAAAAAAAAAAACAGTTCAAGCTTATCCAAAACCTCAAAGCAAAAACTACTAGCTTCATCTCTATCTTAAGCCTCCAATCATGAAAGAAATGTAAAAAACACTAGTTCAAGCCTAACTTTAGTCAACTGCCTATTGTGGGAAATAAGCTTAAAATGTGTGTTAGTCATGACTAAAAGGCAGGAGTCATAGCATGCACGGACAAGTGCAAAAAACAGGGTGAAAGACAGTGCAAGATTTTGAAATAATTTACAATAATCAGATATAGTTATAAATGACCAAATTTAGTCATTTTCATCATATGCTTTTAATAGCCTAAATGCATGGTATGTTTTAAACACATAGGCCTATTTAAACACTTCATGGAATACCCCCATGTCTCAAAAAATACATAAAAAATGTGAAATATGTAGGAAAAAAAAATAATTTGTTTACTTACAGTGGCTTTGTCCAAAACTTTAATAGAGTTCTCATCAGCAACATTCATTCTTCGAAGTGCCTCTTCCAGTGTCCAAAGAGGGAGAGTTTCCCATTTTCCAAAAACAACAAGATCTATATCACTGGTAGGAAGAAGAAGTTAAATTGTCTCTTTAAGAATACAGAAAAAGGTGCAACTATAAGAAATAAGAAACGGTAATAAGTAAGGCAATAACGTTATCTGACTGATAGCCATTTGATTGATTGATTTTTTACAATACTTGTAACACTAATAAATACTAATCATTCTTTAAGATGATTTATTTACAAAAAATATGCCTTCTTTCCCCAGATTCTACAGACTGGGCGTACAAAGCCTAGTTAAATAATCTAATAAAGTAATCATACATTTATTAAATGTATAACCCACAAAAAATGACTTTGTCTTATGTGATTGTGATTTGTGTTTGTTGTCTTTAATCAATGTACTGTGTGTGCTTTTAGCATATTCTCTTTTTACTAATATGTTTACTATTAATATTCACTGATCTTTAATGTCTTTGTCACGTGTGATGGACTGAATGTTTTTTGTGCCCATGTCCTGTTTTTGTCTTGCCATCAACCTGCCAATGGGACTACGGATGAAAATGATCCTGCACGGCTAACTCCATTTACATGCTGTACTAACACATGTTGATTAATCTGCACTGTCCCATATTTAATAAATAAACATAAACATTTGTTAGGAATTGGTTCCACCAACTTGCCTTATGATGAATCCTTTTATCTTACAACAAGGGTTGAATAATGTCAACACTTTCTAAAGATGAACTTTGGGGCTGGGCTGTTTGGTTTCATGAAAATAAAAGTAATACTAATTTAATATATGAATCATAAACCAAGCCAAACCTCTGCATTTTGACAATTAAAAAGGAGAATTCCAGAATTACTGGAAGAGCAATCGGCAATTCCAACTTTTACCTCAAATTTACATAAAGAACTTGGCACAGAACTCTGTGCCCGAAAGATTGCAAATTCCTGGGGCAGATTAAAGGAGACATTTAGTACTCAGTAGCCAAAGGTCCAAGGCATCATGATGTACAAATATCAAATATTTTGATATATTCAATACTGACTTTTGAGCTTTCAACCATGTGATGTTGTTATCCCCTCATCAAAAACATACCATTCAAGCTTGTTTCAGTAATCGATAAATCCAAAGCCATCATCTCTGAGCACTAAAAAATGCTCTGTTTGTATTTGCACAGATTGTTGCATCACAGGTACAGATCTGAACATCTCCTCCTATGCAGTTTTTAAGTCTATAAAGCATCAACAAACTTGTCCTGTCGTCAAATTAGGTCCACAATGAAAACATAGCTAGCATTCACATGGCCTAGGAGCTTTATTTGTTCATTTTCCCATTGTTCTTTACTGTTGCTGACAGCAGCGGGAACTCCAATGCCTAAATACCTCACTGGAAACGGAGATGCATTTAAGTTTTATGTTTACATTTGTTTTCCAAATGTAGACATTATTTTAAGTGATAAACATTAAATACTAATGACAAAGTGACCAAAAGCATGTTTATAAGTATGTTAACAATATAAGATGCTCACCTTGTTGGCAGATAAAGACCCGTGCTGAAACTCCCAAAGACTTGCACCTAACAAGAGTACAACAAAATATAAATAATAAAACTAAAACTATTACTTTTACAGTATAGTATAGCATGTATAGTGTATTGCACATTGTGGATGAGACAGATTTGTTGATATTCATCTTTATTACAGTGGATCCAAACATTTTTGTTCGCAGCTGGTAGTTAACCTGCTCACACAGTGGGTATTTTTTCTTATGTTGTAACACACATAGTATCATTATGAGCAGAGCAGAGGATAAATCCCTCCACACAGAAACAGTATAGGGACAGCTTATTTTGAACTGATATAATGCAATCATAACAGTGGAGCTGCTGCACTTCTCTCCTTTTACATCAAGTTGAAGCAATCAAGTTACTCAGCTTTCTAGTAAATTATTTTATAAATTATAGTATTAATTCACACCCTAGAACAAATTAAAAAAACAGTGGCTATGATTCCTCTAGTTAATACCTTCTCAAGCCAACTAGACACAAGTTGCCATGCCCATCTGATTCACTTTTCCACAAGGGGTCAGCACCAAGGAGCATTGCTTGCCTTGTTTAACAGTTTAAATTCTGTCATCTTTTTTTCACTACCTACCATTAAGAGTTAGCATTATGCTTTGCTGTATTGCTAAACAAAATCTGAATTTTGATAATAAATTGATAGAAAATTAAGAGGCGAATACAGTATTGCTTTAGGGCATTTGGGGCTCGCTCCACCATTGTTTTAGTGAAGTTGTGTTTAGTGAAACTGTGTTGACGTATAGTGGGTTGCAAAAGTATTAATACCCCGAGTCAAATGCCATTTTTCTTATAGCAGAGTGCAGTGTAGTTAAAACTACTTGACTTTTTAAAAGTACATGTACACCCTCCGGCTGAGCTGAAATATATTCAAAAGTTTTACCAAATATCCTTGACAAAATTAGAAATACTAGGGCATTCTCTGTTGCAAAAATATTAATACCCCAGGGGTACCGGATATAAAACATATAAATATAAATGTAAATATTTGGTTCATGGTATTATTAAAATAAAACTGCTACTTCATATTGTTTTAATAGACCATCTAGTCACATTTAACAATTCTTGTAAGAAACTGGCAGTATGTCTTCCATACCTATAGGCCAATAGTCCCCCACTTGCAATCATATTGCAGCTGGTTGCTAAACTGTGTACTATCATGTAACTTTCATTTTCCCATCACAAATATGTTTTTGTGTCATGTAAAGCATTGTGCAGTTGTGTGACAATTACATCAACATTTTTGGGATGTAAAGTCAAAATAAATGTACAATTCGTATCGAACTGTATTTTTCATGAAGATCTATACACATGTTTGTCGTGAATTCAGCACAGTCAATACAAATTTGCACCAGAATAAGCTCTCAATAGCCAGTGGGTTAGAAAAAATGCTATGATGCTACCACCTTCATGTTTCACAGTTGATAAAGACACACATTTTAGAATTTGTGGCAAATGTTTGAATTTGGTTTTGTCTGACCAAATAATAATTACCTATATAGCAAATAAGATGTTTTGATGTCTTAACTCATGCTGTATTTGACACTACATGACACTATGGGGACCTTCAGTGTAAAATGTATGATCATCTATACTTTGACACCAGCAACTTGTATAGACTTTATTGGTTTGAAAACTGACAGAAAGGTTTATTTTTGCTCTCCTGACTAGTTTGGATTTCGTTTGTGACATCATTTGAGAATTTTTAGCAGTTTAGTCAACCTACTGCTCCTTCACCAGATGTACTAACACTAACTACTTTAATTTTTTCAAATTCAGAAACAAAATAACAGCTCTGCCCATATATATATATATATATATATATATATATATATATATATATATATATATATATATATATATATATTTTTTTCATTAAAGTAAACTTATGTTTAACAGTTTACTAAAAGAATTTGAATGCTACACATTTCTGTACCTTCTGTTAAACTGTCAACTGCATGGATATTGAAGGCAACAGTATATGACTTAGTTTTTAGGATAAGCTTACCACAGAGTTCTTCAAATATCTGTTAAATGTGACTAAATGATCTTACACAACAATACAGAGAACCAGTGTATAGCTTAATATCCCATAAAGCAAACATTTACATGTTTTATCTGCTAGAGAAAGTAGGGCATGAATACTTTTCCACCGTGGTTTTTCTAATATTTATAATTTTTATAAGATTAAGGACGTGTAGTCAAATAGTTTAATATTGTTCTGATTAGGGTCTTGATAAAGAGTAAACATACTATTATAAACTCAAATGTCAACTATGTTACATTCTAGTATACCAAAAATCACCATTTGACCAGGGGTATGAATACTTCGCAACCCACTGTAAGAATGTCATAAGCACAAAGAAGGTACTAGTGGAAAGTGGGTCTTTCATCTTTGGAATCTAAGATCAGTGGGTACCTCAGCACTGGGCCACAGATCATGGATGACAGCTTTGATTCTGTCAACCACCTCCAGTCTCATCTTCTCTTCTTCTGGCCGTGGAGAAATGTATTTGTAGAAATCCGTTATCTCTTCATGTAACCTGCACAGAAGACAGCAGTCATGTTTAAAACCCAATGTGTGAAGAAAAGGAGCACCATCTTTATTATCCTCTAATATCAACATAATGCAGTGGCCAACATAATCCACAGTTGAGATAGACTGTTATAACTGTTGGCACTTTTTAGCACGTCGCTATCTGCCTTAAATTTTCAACACAGGCTGACACTTTGCTTTGGCCAACCAGCTTCCTAAAGAATATGCATACAACTTCTAGTATATTCAAATACTTTACTACGAAAAGGACACTGTACAAAATGTGAGTACAGTTTTCCTATACGTTTTGTAGTAAATCAGGTTTGTGGGTGAGTTTGTACTAACTTCGAAATCATACAATTGGGGCAAAGTAATCAAAATAAGCCCTACATATCGGCCAGATCTTATCAGCCATTGGCTTCTCTGGATTCCAAACAATCGGTATGGCATTGGTCATTAAAAAAAACAAAAAACACATCAACTTCTAATTCCCAGACCAGTCGTCCACACACAGTTAGGACTGGGAAATATGTCAATAAAAATGTATTGTGAGCTCTTCTGAGATGATCTGCCAGATCTGGTTATCTGATCTGGTCAGAGATGTAATCTTCAAATTTGAAGCATTTTAACACAAGCCAATTATATAGGTTAATTTGATTATTTTACTAAATCTAAATAAATTATTTTAAAAAAAGACAACTGGCTACAACTTAAGGCTAGACATTATATTTCATGACGTGTCTATTTGGTCACAGTGAAACATGAATAAATTTAGCCTACAAGACCAAACAGTTCAGTTTTAGTGAGGTCAAAGCCCGTTAACAGGTGTAACAGGTTCTTATGGTAACAGATTCAAGCTGCTAGGTTTGGCCTAGAATTTTCCAGTGCTTTGTAGTAGTTCTGTAGTAAATGGGAGATATTGGCTCCTTTTTACTGGTCACAGTGCTTACATGGAACCTCACGGAGCACACATGCAGTGTTCAACTCGAGATCTCCATGGCACTTTTAGTTTGTTTTGTAGCTTATGTAAACATCTGACAGCCACTGCATGATCTGCCCTTGCCCATGGAGCACTGATCGATTGTATTCATAAATTTAACCGTGTCATATCAGCGCTACTCTGCACTTCACTCTTCTCAAGCAAGCTTCTGTATGGTTTACCAGGGTATATTTGGCCCAAACAGACCATGGCTTAATTTGTGTTAATCCATGATAATTAATGTTAAATGTATTAACTTTGACTGCCCTAGTTAATACAAAGAAAATTAAAAAAAACAAAAAAACAGATCAAAGAGATCTGCAGTCAAGTTGCTAAGTTTCGTTTCCCAGTAAATGGGCCATGTGTTACTCCCCTCTTATTACATGGGAGCAGCAAAGAAAATCAGACATCCTACTCCACCTCTCAAGATCAAATTACAACTCACCCTAATGTCAAAAAAGCACAAAACCAATTGGCTCTACTAAAGGGATAATCCCCCTTATCTCAGAGGTAATGTTATATAATCTTGAGAAACTGGTTCTCGGGAAGCAGTAGGTCAAAGCTGCACCAGATTCGGAGCAAAACACTGTGCCAGCTCTTTATCAGTTTTCCATACTGCGGATATGATCATGTATGATCAAGTCATCACAAAATATAATGACCACCACCAATGGAGACTTAAAACATTCTAGCAAAAAAGATGTTCTTATTCATAATTTCTTTTAAAAAATAATATAATCTGTGTAGGGAAGTCAAATTTAAAAAAGGTACAGTATGCAGTCTGTGCTCTTATTGTTAAAAAATGTTCTACAATCACAGCTGAGCCTGGGTTGCCAGTGCTTTAACCTGCAGATAGAGGGCAAATGCCCTCATGTGAAAGTTCATGTGAAAGCCAAAAACCTCCAGCCATAACTGAGCTGCAGAGGCTGCATTAGCACTGATTCATGATTGGCTGTAGGTGCTGGGGTTTAGGTATTGAGGATTCAGATCAGACAAAGGATTAAACCAATTGAATGTAATATGTAATAGAAATATAGAAATGAGGGAACTGTCCAGTTATCAATAAAAATATCTAATATAAATAGTTAGATATTTTAAATGTGAGGCTGTAGTATTTTTAGATAACCCCTGAAAAAGAAGTGGACCAAGTAAGGCAGATGCCACAGCAATAAATGTGCATTTGGCCAGTCTTAGCGTTTATATATCAACAGGCCAAATTCTGTGACTGGAGGGAGCAATATGGGTGAAGTGTGTGACAACAGTATAGACTGCATTAAGGGATTTTTCGAACGAGCTGACTGCAAGTGGTGGAAGAAGGCATTCTGAACCAATATCAATACCAATACCACTACGACTACTACAACTAATAATAATAGACTGTATTATCCTCCTTGTACAGTAATATATGTTGGCCATATTGAGCAGATGTAACCAGCCAAGAGGAAGTTGCTCTTAGAGTTGAGATAAAAACTC